>JAANYP010003905.1:222916-770144 GCA_020465985.1 Centrapalus pauciflorus | reverse complement strand
TTCTATCTCAATTAACACATGAAATCAACATATATATCCATCTCTAACAGTACAGAAACCACTTCATATATCTATCACAATACATAACTCAAATTCAATTTCCAATTCAAGGGCTTACCTCCTTGAAGCTCAAGAACAACACACACACAAGATGAGGGAGATGAATCCAAGCTTCCTCAATTAATCTGGAGCTTGAGTCTAGGTTTTTAGCTGGAGATTCTCACACAAAACACACACAAACACCTCTAGATATTTAGGAGTGGATAAGGAAGAATGAAGAGGTAGGCACATATATACGCTTTTAATTTAACCCGGTCCCGAACCCAATAACACGAACCCGATACCACATTTTCACTATTTATGCCCATTTAACCCATTTAATCCCACGATCCCAAAAATATAATCCGTTCGTTAAAATTATAACCCGGTAACACGCAAGCCCAATCCCGACACGTATTAATCCACGAAACGGGATATAATTGGACCGACCCAATATCAACAAATTATTCATCCACTAAAATAATTCCACGTACTAGGTCGAAATAACGGATGTTACAAATCCTCCCCTCTTAAAGAGATTCCGTCCCGGAATCTAACTCGAATTCTGGAATAGGTGAGGATATCTCGATCGCATTTCCAACTCGGGCTCCCAAGTAGCGTTGGTACCTTTATGGTGTCTCCACTGAACAAGTACCAAGGCAATCTCTTTATTCCTCAGCTTCTTGATCTTTCGGTCAGTCACGGCCTCGGGTTGCTCCACATATCGCAGCTGGTCATCGACTGTAATCTCAGATAGGGGCACATACTGGTCATCTGTAGCCAGACACTTCCGGAGATGACTCACGTGAAACGTATCGTGCACACCGACCAGCTCTGAAGGCAATCTTAGTCGATAGGCTTGATCTCGAACTCTCTCAACAATCTCGAACGGCCCGATATACCGTGGACTTAGCTTCCCACGATGTCTGAATCGGATGACCCCTTTCCACGGTGACACTTTAAGCAACACGCGGTCCCCGACACTGAACTCTAACTCTTTCAGACGGTGATCGGCATAGCTTTTCTGACGACTCTGGGCGACTCTCATATGCTCCCGAATCACAGCCACTTTATCACTAGTCTCCTGGAGTAGCTCCGGCCCTGTAATAGGTCGCTCACCGACCTCGCCCCAACACACTGGGGTCAGGCACTTACGCCCATATAGTGCCTCAAACGGGGCCATTTTTATCGTGGCGTGATAGCTGTTATTATACGCGAACTCGACCAATGGTAAATGCACGTCCCAATTGCCGCTGAAGTCGATAGCAGACGCCCGCAACATATCCTCGAGGGTCTGATTGGTGCGCTCGGTCTGCCCGTCAGTCTGCGGTCTATAAGCCGTGCTTAGCTGAACTCTGGTGCCCAATTCCCGCTGGAAACTCTGCCAGAAACGAGACGTAAACCGCGTATCCCTGTCCGAAGTAATCGACATCGGAATCCCATGCCGCGATACCACCTCGTTGATGTACAGCTTCGCTAACTGATCCATGGTGATAGTACCCCGAACGGCTAAGAAGTGCGCACTCTTCGTTAGTCGATCCACTATAACCCAGATCATGTCGTTCCCGCGGACCGTGCGTGGAAGTCTTACAATGAAATCCATCGTAATATGATACCACTTCCACTCGGGGATTTCCAACGGCTGTAGATGCCCGTGCGGCTTCTGATGCTCGGCTTTGACTCTGAGACACGTCATGCACTGCTCAACATATCGGCCCACATCTCTTTTCATTCCCGGCCACCAGTAGAAGTCACGGAGATCACGATACATTTTAGTACTCCCCGGATGCACAGATAGCCTCGACCGATGCGACTCATCAAGAATTAACTGTCGCAAATTCCCGACCCTCGGGACCCAGACCCTATCATGAAACACAAGCAACCCACGATCGTCCCTGATCAATGACTCGAGCTGCCCGGTCAGACGTTCCCTTTTTACATTATCACCCCGCAGGCCCTCCTGCTGCGCTATTCTCAGACTGTCGACCAATGTCGAAGTAATTTCAAGCCTCGAAGCTCTGGAAGTCACAGTCTGGTCGCATGCCCTACGGCTCAGCGCGTCAGCTACCACATTAGCCCGACCCGGGTGATACTGAATCTCGCAATCGTAGTCCTTAAGCAACTCAAGGCTACGGCGCTGTCGCATATTCAGATCTTTCTGGCTAAACAGGTATTGAAGACTCTTATGATCGGTATACACAACGAACCGAGACCCATACAGATAATGGCGCCAAATCTTCAACGCAAACATAATGGCGTCCAATTCTAAATCGTGCACGGTATGGTTCTCCTCGTAAGTCTTCAGCTGGCGCGAGGCATAAGCGATCACTTTCCCTCGCTGCATCAGGACACAGCCCAACCCTGACCCCGAAGCATCACAATATACCACAAAATCATCGGTACCCTCCGGCAAGGCTAACACTGGAGCCTGACATAACCGGGTCTTCAATTCTCTGAACGCGCGCTCCTGATTCTCGGACCACTCAAACGGAACGGACTGCCGTGTCAATCTCGTCAACGGCAAGGCAATACTCGAGAAATCCTGGATGAAGCGTCTATAATACCCGGCGAGACCCAGAAAACTACGAATCTCAGGCACTGATCTCGGAGGCTCCCAACTCATCACCGCCTCAATCTTGGCCGGATCCACCTTTATACCCTCGGCACTGACCACATGACCCAAAAACTGCACTTCCCGAAGCCAAAATTCGCATTTGGAGAACTTCGCGTACAGTCTCTCCCTGCGCAGCACAGATAAAACCTCTCGGAGGTGCTGCTCGTGGTCCTCGGCACTCCGCGAATAGATAAGGATATCATCGATGAACACGATCACGAATCTATCCAACATAGCTCTACACACCCGATTCATCAAATCCATGAAAGCGGCGGGTGCGTTAGTCAAACCGAACGGCATTACAAGGAACTCGTAATGCCCATAGCGAGTCCGAAACGCGGTCTTCGGCACATCTTCGTCCCTGACCCTCAACTGATGATAACCCGATCGCAAGTCGATCTTGGAGAAGAAACTCGAACCCTGGAGCTGATCAAACAGGTCATCAATACGTGGAAGCGGATAACGATTCTTCACGGTCACTTTGTTCAAATCCCGATAGTCGATACACATCCGCATACTACCGTCCTTCTTTTTCACGAAAAGCACTGGCGCACCCCACGGCGACGAACTAGGACGGATAAATCCACGATCCAGAAGCTCCTGCAACTGAGACATCAGCTCTCGCATCTCTGTCGGTGCCAGCCTATAAGGCGTCTTAGCAATCGGCACCGCCCCGGGAACAAGATCGATCCGGAATTCTACTTGGCGATCTGGCGGTAACCCAGGCAACTCCTCTGGGAATACCTCAGGGAACTCACGAATCACCGGAATATCCTCTAAGGTCTTCTTTTCCTTCCTCGCGTCAACTACATAAGCTAGGAAGGTCTCGCACCCTTTAGAGACGTATCTCTGAGCCCTGGCCATAGATACAATCCCGATATCTCCCTTACGGCGTTCCCCATACACAATCACACTCTCACTGTCAGAAATGGGTATACGGATGATCTTCTTGGCACACAAAATATCAGCTCGTCTGGCAGTCAACCAGTCCATACCCACAATCACATCAAAGCTACTGATCTCAATCGGCAGCAAATCAATTTCAAACTGATGGGAATCTATTTCTAACACACAGCCCCGATAAACACGACTCACTAACATTGAACTCCCATCAACCCTCTCGACAATCAACGGAACAGACAAGGAAGAAGCAGACATACTAAAATACGCACATAATATAACAGACACATAGGAGCGATCTGCCCCGGAATCAAATAACACACGAGCTCGAAGTCCGTTAAGGATGTACGTACCCGAAACAACGTCTGTAGCATCCCGTGCCTCCTCTGCTGTCGCCTGAAACACACGCCCGCGGCCTCTCGGAACTGATTCACGGCGGCTGGACGACGACGGCTCGGCCCTGGCCCCACTCGAACTAGCACCCTGTACTGCCGACCCCGGCTCTGGACAATCCCTGACTCGATGCCCTGGTCTCCCACATCTGAAACATAACGGCTCAGGCACCGTACAAACTGAAGCGGCGTGGCCCCGCTGGCCGCACCGGAAACAACGTGGCTGCTCCGATAAACACTGTCCGGAATGGCGCCGGTGACATTTCGGGCACTCCCGATCACCATAAGAACTCTCGACACGGCTACCGGACGCCTGGGACCCCTGTCCCACACTACTCTGGCTCTGCGCCCCTGACCCCTGACTCTGGCCCTGACCCTGACGTCTCGATCGACGATCTCGACCCCGGTCCCTATCACGTCTCTGACCCGACCCTTGCCCTGAAATCTGCCCAGAACCCTGACCTGAAAACTGCCACTGATCCGGACGCTGATCACTAGGGGCGTCCCCGGAAGATCTCCATACACTGGACGGCTGCTCGGAAGTCCCAGTCCGCTGCCTCTGAGATGAGGGCTGCTCCCTCTGCTTGAGGATCTCCCGCTCCCTCATGCGGGCCATCTCAAGGGCTCTAGCAAATATCGGGGTATCGTGTAGTCCCACAAACTCTCGGATATCAGATCGGAGCCCATCAATAAATGCGTCCGCCTTACGGCTCTCCGTGTCAACATGCTGAGGCGCGAACTGTGAGTACTCATTAAATCGGTCGACATACTGCTGGACCGTCATATTGCCCTGCTGCAAATGGAGGAATCGGCGCTCCATCTCCCGTCTCTCATCCCTCGGAATGTACTGTAACTCAAACATAGCCCTGAACCGTTCCCAAGTCATAGCATAAGCGGCGGACTCAGTCATCGAAGACTCAATCGATTTCCACCACTGCAAAGCACCGCCTCGTAACTGATATGCGGCGTATCCAACCATATCTCTAGGATCCACATGGGCCACTCGGAACGCGCCCTCAATCTCTCGCTCCCATGCGATGGCCGCCCCCGGCTCACCGTCACCCCGAAACTGCGGCGGAGCCCCTGTCATGAAATCCTTAAACGATCCACCCCTCTGAGAAGATGACGATGCCCCACCCCTAGATTCAGTCTCGGCATGCTGAACAACCGGCCCCAAACTCTGACCCTGCTCACGTTCTTGCTCTTTCTGCTTCCTATAAAACTCGGTAAGAACGTCTAACAGCTCTGATTTCCGGATATACTCATCACTGGGCGGCTTACCCGCGCCCGAACCCTCTCCCTGATCTGCCATGATAATCTGCACAAAGCAAAACGATTAAGCACAAAGGATAAATCACCCAGCATTATACACTAAGCCAGGTCGGTTAATCCGCTATATAATCGCAAAATGGTCCCCCATGGACCGGAACAAGGTCTAAGTTAAGCATCCACTAATGATACTCAAGCTTCAAACCACAAGCTCTGATACCATGCTGTAACACCCCTCCCGATCCCGAAAATGCCACGTCAATACAATATCATAGGTGGCAATAACGCAACGGATCCATAACGCACGTGTCATAGGATAATGCAGATTACGGTTAATTAAAACTTTAAACTTCATACATAATAACCCATGATTACATTTCATAATCCCATATAACAAAACACATAATCCCGATCACTAATACATTGTTTTATACGGACACAAAACCATCACAGATCTTCAATCTATCTCGGATCTACCTCGGCTGTAGCTGCGGTCCCTTCTGATTCCCTGAACATGTTAGACTCGATAACGTGAGCTATAAAGCCCGTGAGCACGCGAGGGTTGACACTGCACAGTACACATAGCACATAGCACGCAAACCCTGTCCCTGTCCCTGTCCCGATTGCCCGACACACATCTCAGGTATAAAGCACAAGTATGAGATCGGACACAGCCCTGTGGGGACCCCTCCCCGATGGACACATCGCACACAGCAATGGTCGGTAATACCCTGTAGCACGGAAGCTACCCGGCTACAGGCTCTGCCGTATATATACGCCCCAAGGACTGTAAGGGACAGTCAACCCGCGCGATTCCCCTTCGCGACTTATCGTCCGTATGGAACTCATCACGGACCCCTGAACCGATCTCGCATCTCATACATAACACATATAAGGAATAGAGCATACCTGAGGCTCACGTCCCTGTCTCACATAGATATAACACGCACAAGATAGCAACACAGCTAAAATCATAAAGACGGCGCGCGTTTGGAAAAGTCTCGAGTACTCACCTGATTGGTTCCCCGAAGTTTGGCCTCCCTGTTCGAACCCTGCTCGAGATCCACTAGTCCCTGTAATCACACGGATAGCCCAACAATCAATCGCAATTCCCAATTAACACATATCACATGATTACAACAATTCGGACTCAATTCAAATCCGATAGTCCCACGAAACCGAAACTCGATTAATACCCGAAACTCGACTCAAACCCGACTCAAGGCAATCCCAAACAAGACCCCAACCCCAACAAAACACAGCCCAAACAATCCCGAAGGAAACCCGACACAATTCGACCCAAACTCAATTTACAAAGTTAAACTCGGATTTTCCCAGCAGGCCTTTGGTCGCGCCGCGGGGACTCTGGTGGTCGCGCCGCGACCCCGCGAAAACCTGAACCCCTGACCTGTGATTTCCATGGTTGTCCAGGAGTATTAAACTCCTCTCAATTACGATTTCTATCTCAATTAACACATGAAATCAACATATATATCCATCTCTAACAGTACAGAAACCACTTCATATATCTATCACAATACATAACTCAAATTCAATTTCCAATTCAAGGGCTTACCTCCTTGAAGCTCAAGAACAACACACACACAAGATGAGGGAGATGAATCCAAGCTTCCTCAATTAATCTGGAGCTTGAGTCTAGGTTTTTAGCTGGAGATTCTCACACAAAACACACACAAACACCTCTAGATATTTAGGAGTGGATAAGGAAGAATGAAGAGGTAGGCACATATATACGCTTTTAATTTAACCCGGTCCCGAACCCAATAACACGAACCCGATACCACATTTTCACTATTTATGCCCATTTAACCCATTTAATCCCACGATCCCAAAAATATAATCCGTTCGTTAAAATTATAACCCGGTAACACGCAAGCCCAATCCCGACACGTATTAATCCACGAAACGGGATATAATTGGACCGACCCAATATCAACAAATTATTCATCCACTAAAATAATTCCACGTACCAGGTCGAAATAACGGATGTTACAGTATTAGAATGTTTAAAGAATTTCTTTTTTTAATTACATGGATAAAATAAGAAAGTATTTGATTAGATTTCATATTTTTAAACAATAAATTATTTAAATTATAAAACTAATTATGGAAAAAAGGCGGGAAATAAAAATTTTAGATAAATGTGGTGATGACACGTGGCATAAAATGTTTTTTTTATTAATATATATAGATATAGATTAGTTAAAATATTTAATAAATTTATATATATAGTTAAATAAATTTATATATATAGTTAAAAATCTATAGATTAACATTCTATTCCAGTCAGTAAAACTTTTATTTACTCGTATGTTATGTTTTTTTAATTTTATAGTTTATATCGTTTAGATAATTTATTCATTGAGTTTTAATATTAGCATTTAATGATTAAAAATTTATAATTGTAATATACTAATTTAATTTTATATGTATTTAAAAAAAGCGTTTATTATGAAAAAACCATCATGTTTTCCAATTTTTAGCGATTTAGTCCCTCCATGTTATTTTTTACCATAAAACCCCTCATGTTACTGATTCGTTGTTGGTTTTAGGAAATATTTGACTTATAACCGGTTATACCGGTAATAAATCCTGAGATGTAGGTTGGCGGTGGTGGTTTGGTGGCGGCGCAACACCTGAGACCGGTCTTGGTCGGCGGCGGCGGCAGTTGTGTGGTGATCGCAGCCGAGAGATCGAGCGAGTGAGCGTAAGAGAGTGGGTGAGGCCGAGTGGTGGTGGATGTCGTGAGGGCGGTGACGGTGATGGGGTTATGGGGGCGGCGGCGGCGGCGCTAGGGTTCAGCCGTTGTCATCTTGACTGAGAGCGAGAGAGAGGTGGAGAGAATGTATGGCGTCGCTAGGGTTTCCTCCTGCCGGTGCTAGGGTTCAGCTAGGGTTTCCGCGGTGGCGGTGATGGGGTTATGGTGGTGGCGGTTGTGCAGAAGATGATCGGCGCAGAAGATGGGGTTATGGTGGCGGCGGTGATGGGGTTATGGCGGTAGCGGTTGTGCAGAAGATGATTGGCGCGGAAGTCGCCGGCACTCCGGCAGAGGAAACCGGTTACAATAGGTAACTTTCCTAAAATCAACAACGAATCAGTAACATGAGGGGTTTTATGGTAAAAAATAACATGGAGGGACTAAATCGCTAAAAATTGGAAAACATGATGGTTTTTTCATAATAAACCCTAAAAAAAATTATTTAATAAATATGTCTAATGTAATACATGGGCAAATAACTAGTATCTGTCTATTCTATTAAAAGAGTAAATAGATTGTCACTTGGCATTTAACTAGATTGCCACTTGGCGCTAGGGATGGCAATGGGGCGGGGCGGGGCGGGGATCTCAGTTTCCATCCCCATCCCCGCTTCATAATCCTCTCCCCCGTCCCCGGCCCCATCCCCGTCGGGGAATGAGTTTCTATTCTCATCCCCGTCCCAATCGGGGAATCGGGTTTTTCAATTTCATAAAGATTATTTAAGTTTAAGCTATAAATAGTAATTTAGTAGAAAAATATATGTAAATAAACTTTAAAAAAATTAATTCAAACATATTTGAGGTGTTTACATATATAATGTATAATTTATAATAAAACTAAAACAAAGAATAGATGCAAAACATTTATAAAACCAATAAAATGAAAAGTAAAAATAGTATTTTAAACTATTATTAAGTCATATACAATTATATTTAATATATTATATAGAATGTAATAAATAATTTACATTGTAAAGTTAAATATATGTAATAATTTATATTAAAACATATTTTATAACCGGGGTCGTGTTCGGGGATTAAAGTGTCTCCCATCCCCGCCCCATCCCCATTATTTTAAATCGGGGATTCCCCGTCCCCATCCCCATCCCCGGTCAAACCGGGGTCGAGTTACGGGTTCCCCATCGGGGATGGGTTTTTTTGCCAAGCCTACTTGGCGCAACCTCCATTTGACACGTGTAATTACAATTTTATTTAAATAATTAATTTCAATTAATTATATCTACTATATTTTAGGGATTCTGATAACAACAACTTTATGTTAATAGAATTTCTTTTCAATGTTTAATATTCCACATGTGTAAAATGAAAAATTACGATTTCTAGGAGTTGATATTAATTTATTAATAAACCTAATAATTTATTGTATATCCAATTATGTATTGTTATTAATTATAAATAAATCCATGAAATTTATTATGCTTTTCCCAATCATTATATGATTCCAATTTATAAAAGTTAAAATTAATATCAAGTCACATTTTTTTCATGATATTTCGAAGTTTGTACCGTTCATTACCGAATTCTATAATTATTCTAAAATTTAAAATTTATTAATATAATTATTATTGAAACAAATCTGTATATTATACGGGTAACTAGTATATTATAATAAAATAAAATTTTCTACGCCTAGTGTCGCTTCCATAGTTACTGAGATTTTCATTTTCTCGCCTAAATTTCCAAATATAACTTTCCTAAACCAATTATCTAATTTGTTTTAAAAAAGTAATAAATGACAAAATTGATTACTACCTAATTTAATCTCAATATATTAAAGGCAATCTCATTAATTAATTTTTGTAAGTAAAGCTTTATTTTATCAATCTATTCTATTAAAAGAGTAAATAGATTGCCAATTGGCGCAACCTCCATTTGACACGCGTAATTACAATTTTATTTAAATAATTAATTTCAATTAATATACTATATTTTAGGGATTCTGATAACAACTCTATGTTAATAGAATTTCTTTACAATGTTTAATATCCGACATTTGTAAAATGAAAAATTACGATTTCTAGGAGTTGATATTAATTTTATTAATAAACCTAATAATTTATTGTATATCCAATTATGTATTGTTATTAATTATAAATAAAGCCATGAAATTTATTATGCTTTTCCCAATCATTATATGATTCCAATTTATAAAATTTAAAATTAATATCGAGTCACATTTTTTTTCATGATATTTCGAAGTTTGTACCGTTCATTATCGAATTCTATAATTATTCTAAAATTTAAATTTATTAAAATAATTATTCTTGAAACAAATCTGTATATTATACGGGTAACTAGTATATTATAATAAAAGAAAATTTTCTACGCCTAGTGTCGCTTCCACAGTTACCGAGATTTTCATTTTCTCGCCTTAATTTCCAAATATAACTTTCCTAAACCAATTATCTAATTTGTTTTAAAAAATAATAAATGACAAAATTGATTACTACCTAATTTGATCTCAATATATAAAAGACAATCTCATTAATTAATTTTTGTAACTTTCTAAGTGAAGCCTTATTTTATCTAACCAGATTACTATTTTATACATTTAAAAATAAAAAATGATATAGTGTTAGGCATAAATATTTTAAATTTTTTTTAAAAGTTAAAAGTAAAATATATTAGCATTGTGTTCCATAAAAAATTTAATCATAGCTATTTTCAATACAGGAACTAAAGCAATAATAAGGTTTAAAAAAATAACAATCAATAAGTACTATTTATAAAAAATAAAAACACAATAAACATAATGATTCACAATACTATTCATGAACTTTTTATTAAAAAATAAATAATTGTTGGAGTAATTTTAAGTAATTATTTACATTCTAAAAAACCTAATAATTAATGTTAAATGTCATTATCTCATAGTACATTTATTTTGGTTTTCCTCACTATTTTTCCATATTTAGAATATTTAATTAAACATATAAAAATAAATGAAATTAAAATTAAAAATGATTTATTATATTTTTAATTAATTGAATATAATTAATGTAATACAATAGTTAATACCTTTTTTAAAATAAATAATTAATGTAATAACCTCTTAACCTCATACAATTTATTTTTCAATTTAAAGCATGAACATATTTGTGACATATATTATTAAATGATCATCAACCATTTACGTACGATGTATTTTTAAATCCCTCCAATATTTATATTTTAATTATAAAATGAAACACCCATACAACTAATACGAAAATTTCGATACTATTATACGTTAATTTATACAGAGTAATTGCGGAAAAGCGATCAAATTAAAACTTTTGCAATACATTAATAATCATCAACGTGATTCCAAACACTTTGCATAAGACACAACAGAGTGTCGGAAATCACGGAGCAATGTAACTGGGGTTACAAGGTTAAGTTATCAATCTAGTTACAAACGAATTAATAAACAGTAACTAATTCGCGTAAGTCCAAAAATGGAAGTCTGCTACTCCCGCCCCAATTATCCACAAAATATTGAGCTCCTATCCGAGCTCCAAACGATGTCTAACAACTCGGGCCAGCCGGGCCTTTGCCCTTAACAGATCCTGAAAAGAAATAACAACTAACGGGTAAACAACAAAGTTGTTTAGTGAGATTCTAGATTAAGGTACCATGCGATATATGAATGATGCCATGCAATGCCATGAATTCAACTGTCAATCATTAAATTATATTAGTAATTTTTTAATTTCTTTATAAATCAATTATACAAATTAATTGAAAGAGTTATATTAGGCAAAATGAGTGAGAAAACAAAAATTAGGAAGGCTGATGGAGTGACACATGTCTCAAATTATTTTGCTTTATTAATATACTAGTTTATTACCCGCGTATTACGCGGATATTTTTAATATAATAAATCAAAAGATAAATATATAAATATTATTTTTTAAACAAAAGTATATAAGGTGACGACACGTGGCTTCACAAAAAATGAAGAGTAATTATTTTCTTATATATTTTTTTTAAACTTTTATTATATTATCTTATAATTAATTTTGTATAATTCTAAATATATATGAAGAGTAATTATTTTCTTATATATTTTTTTAAACTTTTGTTGTATTATCTTATAATTAATAAGTTGGTAGATTATTAGATTTGTTTGAATTTAAAAGTGGATTATATTAGATTTGGATAGATTTGATTTAAATTTCTTTATCTTTTTTAAAATCTATAACTACCACGTGTCGATTCATGGTGACGACACGTGGCATCACCAGAAATGAGTATAGTTACTCTTTTAATAGTATAGATAACACGATTGGATAAGTGACTATGTAGATAAGAAGAGATATTTATGAGTTTTCAAAACAAAGACCCTAGTTAGAAGATTTTTTTTAAATAATTTACTATAATTTTATTATTTTATTGATGAAACATTGTAGGATACAAATGTCATATCCTCGTTAATCCAAATGAAAGTCTATTTAATGAGTAACTATTTTGTCACTTGTCATCCTCTCATGATGCCAAGTGGCATATTCTACATTTGACATTTGTTATTTAGTATTCCTAAATTAACATTTAATTTTAAATTAATTATAGAAATTTAGGAGTGAATCCCACTAAATCTCAACAATCAAGACCAAATTTACAATCAATATTTTTAAAACATATTATTTTCAGATTTTATTTTACAAAAAATTTAATATATATAACTTTAGATGTATATTATTTTAATAAAAATAAGTTGTTAAAGGTAACCATGTAACACATTGCTTAATCAATCTATTCTGTTAAAAGGGTAATTACATGTCATTTAGCGATTAAATAGACTTTCATTTGGATTAACGAGGATATGACATTTGTATCCTACAATGTTTCATCAATAAAATAATAAAATTATAGTAAATTATTCAAAAAAAATCTTCTAACTAGGGTCTTTGTTTTGAAAACTCATAAATATCTATTCTTATCTACATAGTCACTTATCCAATCGTGTTATCTTTATTTTTAGCTTCTTAACGAAGCTTTTCATCCACAACTAAGTTTAAATTCAAGTATTTAAGTATCCCATGTAATACATGGGTAATAAACTAGTATATTAATAAAAGAAAACTTTTCACGTCATGTGTCACTACCTCATCCATCTAAATTTTTTATTTCTCGCATTTTTTCATAATTAGATTTCTAATTTAATAAATTATTGTTTAAAAAAATATGAAATCTAATTCAAATACCTTCATATTTTATCCATGTAATTAAAAAAAGAAATACTTTAAATATTCTAATACTAATCTAAATTTATATTTAAGATAAAAAAAAGTTGATATTTTAATTAAATTATAGTTAAAGCTTATAAAACTTTATCTTACAAATATTATATCTTCTCGGTATAAAAAAATCAATTATAATCTATGAATTGTAATTTGAGAATTCATGTTTATTTATTTACAATATATCAACTGTTAAATTGTACATTAAATATTTTAATTAAAGGTTAGTGTTTATATTATTTTTTATAAACTGGATTTAGATTACATATTTTGAGTTTTTCTTATTTAGAAAAAAAAAAATAATTGATCTTATTGTATTAATAATTAGATAATAATAGATTCTTTTGAAATTTATGTTTGGACGAGTTTAATGTTTATATGTTTAAATTTAAATCAAGCACACATTTTCTTTTTTATATTGAACTAATCTCACATGCGTATAAAAAAATAAAATTAAGTTTATGTTAAAAGTTTATGGAAAATTTTTTTTTATAACATCCTACATTCATAGTATACAATATGATATAGTTAAGGAACATTATAAAGGTTTACGTTGAATTGAAATTTTGATAAACTAGATATATGTTTATATAACATGCATATAACAATTGTGAATTTCTTTATAAGTTTATATTCACAAAAATTAATACAACATATTATTATAAAAAAATAAAAGAAAAATACAATTTATCATTTTTTAAAGATAAATATATTCTATTATTTTTAATCTATGATAAAAGATAAGTACAATTACTATTTTTAAAAAGATAAATAACTTTATTATTTTTAGTCTATAAATAATAATTTGTAATAAAATATATAAGTATCATATTATATATAAACTAAAATTTTAATTTATATCAAATAAAATATATTAAATTAAAAATAAACTTTTAAAAAAATTATTGACGAATAATAATAGTATTCTTATATTATTTTAAAATAATTAATAGTTATGTATTTTATTTTTTACTTATATTCATTTTATATAAATAATTTTTATTAAAAATATCCATGTATTACGTGGGTCAAAAACTAGTTTAACATAAAAGAATAAAATTTATGTGAAACCAAAATTGGATATGAAAATAAATAAAATAAAAACAAAATAAACTTGACTGACAATTATACACAAATATATAAACAAATAAAATACTCATTGTAATATTATATAAATGTAAACAACATTGTATACATATAACCTAAAATATAAATAAATAAATATTATTATGTAAAAAGTAAATAAATATACTTGAGATGGATAATCTGTTAATAGAAACGAGTATAAATGTATAATGAATTTCATCCCGATTTTCATGCCCACTTAAAAAAATCAGGATCAAAGAAAGTTTATATTGTTTAAACAATTTCATTTTTTGTCATCTCTAATTAACCGTAAAATCATATTGGTTTATATGTTTTTCATATCGATTTCTTAAATCACAAAAGTTTAGTATCTATTAGTGTTAAAATCAAATTTGTTTGTATAGGTTTTTAATATCAATCTTTTAGTTTTGAAACATTTCTAAAAATCAAAAGAAAGTATCTTGTGGACGGTTATTTTATTTTGAGGGACTATTTTAAAATGTATTTCTTTGGTCTCAAAATAAGTGTCTACAAACAAATAACATATAATTTAAAGAAAACATTTTTATTATAAAATTTAATTAACAAAATGATAATTTTATTATTAGTCATTAATATTAACTAGTATTTTTACTCGGTCGGTGACCAGGTTTGCCGAAAATTTGTTTAACAATACTTTGTATGGCAATACAATAACTAATTACAAATGATATATTAGTATATGTATATGTGTGTGTGTGTATATATATGTATATATATATATATATATATATATATATATATATATATATATATATATATATATATATATATATATATGTCTTATAGCATCGTTTTATATTCGACACATTAATACACAAATTAAATATGTTCTAATAAATATAATCGTAATTATATAGATTGTCACTTAATTGATTACATAGTCTATGTATTATGAACTTTTTTCACGTGTATACTTTATATAAATGAGTAAAAGTTAACACATTTATAAACAAAACATTTTAAAATGTACAATAAATTTATAGGTCATACAAAATCAATATAAAATTATAAAAGTGGATATTACAAACAGTTGCTTTTTCAAAAACATGAATGACTTCAACTTTTAAAATGCAATGAAATATGAGCAAATGTTAGTATAAAAATGTTAGTTAATATTTTTAGAAAGACATGTGATGTAATTAAATTGTATAGTTAACATAAAAATGTATTAAATTTTTTTTGAAATAATTAATATAAGAACAAAATGGCAAGATAAGTGACATAAAATTTGAAATTTGTCAATAAAGGTAACACAAAAATTTGTTACCGAAAAAGGATTAGAAAACCCAATTTGTAACATAAAATGAAAGATAACATATGCCTTCTAGCTTTGTAAATTTGTATTAGTGTAACACCCCGATCCCGACTGGACCGGCGATGTTAATTAACTAACTATCTAACCAAACACAAACTATATTTTTATTATTAAAACTGCCAATCTTTAAACTTAAATACAAATTGCTTTCAAATTACCAAATTAAAATTAAAACTAAACATTAACTAATGCTCATGATCACTAATACTAAAATAAAATAGCTAACATAAATCTAAGTCCTCAACGGTCCACACTCTGCGCACTGCCCATCATCACCCCTGAGTACCTGCCGGAAGAAAGAACACAGCATGAGCCAAACGCCCAGTACGGAGATCGATTACAAGTGCAACATATACAAATTCAAAGACTAAAGAATGTTTTGAAAATAAGTTTCTTTAAAAGGAAAGTTTTGAAAATGGTTTTTCTTTAAAACATAAATATCCACCTCCACACCAGATCAAACAAAGAATATAATGGCTGAAGCAACAAAGGGTTGGGTTATATTTACCGAGCGGCCTAACATCATAAACAATAATCCATCTCACAATCACTCTCAAGACTACACTGAGTCGCGCCACATCAGTGCATCTGGCCGGAAGGAGTGTATGGCATTACACCTCACTTCCGCAAAACTCATAACATAGCCTAGGATGCATCCATACGCCTCCCTGAAATAATCAACAGCTCATATCCCGAGCTAACATGATCTCCATCGATCATAAACATAATCTCAATCATTCATAATCATAATCATAATCACAACAAAAGGGAGACGCCGTAACCGATCACACTGTTACGGAAGTGTCATGCCATTGATGCCGCAATGGCATGCCTGTGGTACCTCCACAGGTAGTTCACTCGGTAATCCTAGCTCCTGTCTAATTTCTAGGGTTCAAGCATCACAAAAGGCCCGCAAAAACATCATCAACTTCCATAACAAGCCATAAATATAATCAATTTCAAAATATGTTTTTCGCAAATGTTTTCGAGCAATAAAAATCGATATTTGCTTTCGATAATATAAATAAGGAAACTGACACGAGATATAAAAGTTCGACTGTCAAGTATTAGCATGCAATTCACACAACGAACAACTCAAGAATAACGCTGAAAGAAGTACGGGATCCGTACCTTAATAACAGCTCTCACTACTACATTTTGAAGCTAAGGCAACACTTTTGATGCAACACATTTAAAAACTGTTGCTTTTTTATTTAAGTTCGGTCTAAAGCAACACATTGAAAAAAAGTGTTGCATATAATGATTTAATGCAACACTTTTTTTATAGTGTTGCCATTTTTATTAAAAAAATGCAACATTTTTCTAAAGTGTTGCAATTTTTACTAAAAATTGCAACATTTGTTTAAAGTGTTGCATATTTCAATAAAAAAAATGCAACACATTTTTAGAGTGTTGCATTTGTAATGAAAAAAAACAACACATTTTTAGAGTGTTGCATTTATAATGAAAAAAATGCAACACATTTTAGAGTGTTGCATCTATAATGAAAAAAATGCAACACATTTTTAAAAAAACATTTTTGAGTGTTGCATTTATAGTGTTGCAACACATTTTAGGGATTATTGTTTAAAATAACAATCTACTTTAATTTTTTTCTTCCTATTGTGGCATTTAAATTTTATATTTTGTTTGAAAAAAAATAATTGTTGTTTGCCGGTTAAATACATAATATTATTTGAGACTAATGTTATGAGATTGCTAAAAAAAAAAAGAAAAAATTGCTTGTTATTTTTAGCAATTCACCCATCTAAAAACCTTGCAACTTAGGATCGGGTCGGGTCGGACAGACTGAATCCGCTACGAATCTATTCGATCTATAAGAACGAACTTAAATTAGAACTCAGCTAGGTTGGTCTTCTAACTACCCAATCCACTATTTTAATACATACTTTTATTAATAATTATTAAGTTCGGTTCGCAATTATTGTTGGTTCAACTTAAAATATTTCATTAACCTTTATTAATCGAATCGGTGTTCCAATAATTAATTATGTAATTTATCTATACTTTAGTCGGTATTCAATCGCATATAATCTTAGTGTATTTATTTTAATCTCATTGAACATTTGAATTAACTTATAAGAGAACCTTAATTAAATGATAAGTCATTTATATATTTATTCCATTTTAATCCTTTAATAACTAGTAATAACATTTAATTGAAATATAACCGTGAATAATTAATTGATTTGTTACCCGTTAATTATTTTATATCGAATTGGTTCCAATATGTTAGGTTTATTAAATGGGTTAAAAAAAACTAATTATTAATTAATAGGAATAATGATCTTATAAGAATTTTAAAATATAAAACAAATTTAGAATTATTTATTATTATATAAGTTTATTAATTATTTAAGTTTACGGGTCGGGTCGGGTCGACCCAATTACCTTTTCCTTTCTTCTCCCTTAACTTTCAGCCAACAGACCCACATACACAAGCACATTCCCACGATCTCTCTTCTTCCTCTCTCTCTCTCTCTGCTCTCCGCCTCCTCCGGCCGGCGACTGCCACCGCCTTTCACCGGCAACCACCAACAGCACCCTCGACTCCTCTACTCCATCTCGCTCCCTCGCTCAGCTCCTCTCTCGCTCGCACTCTCGCACACCACAACGACAGCGGCATAACAGCGACGCCGCCGCCGCTACAGCTCCATCACCGCCACCACCATCACCGCCTCTCAAACCCAAGTAACAGGTTCGTTTTTCTTATTTTGTATTTCATATAAATCTGGTTTTAATTTCTTGATTTGCTTCACAATTTTTAGATACAAAATATTATTTTTACAACTTAACAAGAACGTTATAGTTTAAGCGGAGTTCGTTACCTTGATCTGAACGGGAACTTGGTGAACCGTCTCGTTTATTTTCGATCTCCTCAGCAACTTGAACGGCCGGACGTAGGGTTTATTTGAGTTTCTTTTTCAGAGTTTGTAATTAGGGTTTAGGGTTTGAGATTAATGTTAATAAATACAGGTGTAACCCTAATCATCTGGGTTGGGCTTGTTTAGTGGATAATTATAATTAAGCCCATCTGATTTTATTTAATTAATCTGAGATTTATTACTTTGGTCTTCTTTAGTTTATTTATGTTTAATTAGACAAATATTATTTCTATTTGTTATTTTAAAATTCAGGTTATTATAATTAGGTTCTGGCATATTAGATGTAAAATATAATAAAAAAATATTAATACACAAAAGATATAGAAGAAAGTTTAAACCGAGAAAAAATAAACCTTTTTGAAGGTGTTAGATGTACAAATTAAGCAGATATCATTCTCATCTCTCCAAGTTCCCAACGTCACTTTTTCATCCTCCTCTTCCAAACACATCGTCCGCTCCCCTGAAACCCTACTTCAGTGACTTCGTCTCACGCTGTCGTCGACCGTCGCCGCCAGCTGACCTCTCCACCGTTCGCAGAAGGTACTCTCCCTCTCTCTTGGTCTCCGTCTCTTGCCGTCGACAGGTTCCCTGCGTAGCCTTCCATCATTCGATTTCTTTTGCAGTCCCGCCGCCCACATCCTCCACCCCTTTGGTCCGACCTCATCCGGTGGTGGCCACCATCCCATTGATTCACCGACGTCTTTCAACATTCATGTTTCAAATTTATTGAACATTCATTGGTACGTTGTAGTCTGCTGAATCTGATCTGATTCATCAATGTCATGAAAATTAAAGTTTTTTATAGGGTTTATTTATGTATTTGTTAATATTAATTGAGGAAAACGTAAACACATATTGTATAAAAAAAACATCAATAGTAGGGTTGTAGTTGTCCATGAACATCAAATTGTCAGATGAAGTCGGTGAATGGTTGGGAATCTGCAATAACTTTAGGTGGCGTTTGGTTTGTAGGATTTTAACAACTCATTTAGGATTTGGATTTAGAAATCCTCCTATGCCATGTTTGGATAAAAACTGAAAGGAAAGGATTTAGCTTCATTTAGGCTTTATTTCACAATGCACTCACTCCCCTAATAATTTTGAAATCCTATCGTTTTAGAATCCATCATTTTAAAATCATGCAATCCAAACGGCACCTTAGCGTTTGAAACTGATATTTGAAGTAAAATCAGTATAGATTGTCGTACGTAAACTAAAATTTACCTGATCAATGGGAAATGCAACACCATCAGGAACTGATGCATCAGCAGTAGCAGGTTGTTGTTGATTATTTTCAGCATCATTTATTTGAATATGTCCCGTCGTTGTGATTTGACGTGGTAAAATTGAAATTATGTGGCGGCCTATATATAGGAGGCATGTTATTGTCAATGTGTTTTGTTAGTGCAGGTAGTGGGTGAGTGGGCGGTTAACATGCTGCTGTATTAATACCCTTGTTACAACTAACTTACTCACTTCTTATTTCTTAGGCAGGGGCGTTTTTGTATATTTAACATGGAATGTAGTTATTTTAAGATAGTTGGAAGTTCCATGGTAACCGACAACATATATGTGCTTAATTAACTTGTACATTATGCTTTTCAAGAAATACCCCCTTATCAAGGGTCATCATTCAAAGATCCAACGGTTGACAATTGCTCCCTTCAATATGAAGCACCATCAATAGATATACTATAATTATATATATATATATATATATATATATATATATATATATATATATATATATATATATATATATATATATATATATATATATATATATATATTGCCGACGGAGCAGAGAAAAAAATGCTCACGTGGCGCAATATTAGTGGTTAAAATTCAGAAAGTTAAGGTTTGATTTGGCACGATATGATTGGTTAAAATACAGAAAATTAAGAACGCTGATTTGACGCAATATAATTTGTTAAAATTCAGAAAATAATGGGATAACATCAGCAATCCTATCAATACTAACAAACCTGCATAAAATAATGAGATATTTATTTACGTATACAAATTATAATTAAACATTAATTATTCAAAATTATTATTTTTATAGTTTTATAAAGTAGATATAAATAGTTGATTATTCTAAAATTTTCATTTATAAATATATATATATATATATATATATATATATATATATATATATATATATATATATATATATATATATATATATATATATATATATATATATATATATATATATATATATATATATGGATGTATATATAAATTTTTTTCATAAACATGTTTTAATTAACATTTCACATACATTCACATCTCCTAACTCTTTAAAAATGATGTGAACGTGCACTTACATAAATTTACATATATGTGAACACACATTTATATGACACATGATTTTGGACCCTTAGAATGTATGGATGTGCGTGTATATCATCTTTGTAATGTTAATTAAAACATGTTTATGAAAAAAATATTTTACGAGTGGTACCTTCGGCTTTCGGTGCGCTACATAGTAGGTGGAACTCTATATATATATATATAGAATCAGGTTCATCAGCGTACCTATGAGATTCCAGCGTACCCTAATGTGAATGATCATTCACATATTTTTTTTTTGAATAAACATGTATAAGACAACATTATAAGACTTTTTTTCAAAAGGAGCAACATCATAAATCTTGTGAATGATAAAAAAAGATCATGTGAATGGTCATTCACACCATTCACATTGTGTGAAATGACCATTCACATGGATGACCATTCACATGGATGACCATTCACATAAATATGCATTGAGCATTCACATAAGTTTTAAGGACACAGAAAGTGTGAATGTATGTGAAATTCATATATCATGTGTATAACATTAATTTAAACATGGTTATGAGAAAAAAAATTTAAAAGAAGTTTTTTAAGGTTGGTACCTTCGGGTGCACTTGATTTCGAGAGGTACTTTTTTGAACCTGACTCTATATATATATATATATATATATATATATATATATATATATATATATATATATATATATATATATATATATATATATATATATATATATATATATATATATATATATATATATTATAAAATAGGTAAACATATGACATTTATTATTTTAGAGAAATTTATGTGCTAGCTTACTTTTTTTTTTACTACGAGCCATTTTTATCGTCCCGTCCGTTGGGTCAAAATTGTGTCATCCCTAATTCAAATCTTAGAAAAAACGTCACATTGATATTTTTTTACATTTAAAGTTTCTCATTATTTTGTTTTGTTTATGTATTAATGTTTCAAAATTAACACATGTTTTAATATTTTTTTCAGTATACCATGAAGAACAAAAAAAATCTCCGTTAATAATGAAGCAATAATGTTTTAAATAAATATTTAGCCAATGAGATATATCATTTGCCGTTTAAATTGTTCAATGTGATTTTATTAAGATTTATTAAATTTTTTTATGATAACTGCTTTTGTTTGATAACATTTTATTAATTGGTTTGAATAAATTCTTATTATAAATTATGTTAGACGATATTGTAAGTAATACTTTGGAAATATGTGTTTATATATTAGTTGATGGAAAAATGATGAGTTTTCATTTTATTGTAAATTATTATTATTATTATTTCTTTTCCTATATACTTCATTCTTATACACGGGTTTTTTTTTAAACAAAAATCAGTCTTTTGATCAACTCACATGTATTAAACTAGATATGTATAGACTTCAAATATAATTATGTGTAATAGTTAATATTCATGATTAATATAAGTAACATTTTTCTTTTCGAAAACAATGTATAGTTTTCTTAAAAAAATAAATTTTTGTTTTGCCGTCAATTAATTTAAATACCAATGGGGTTTAGCCATTTGATATGAGAGGTGATGTGTAAGTGTTGGTTTATGGGTTCGACTCCCGTCGGAGACAAGTTGGAATTTAGGCAGTGGAAGTAACTTATGAAGTTCCCATTTGGGGCAAAATGGTAGTTTAGGAATAGGAGTAGGTTAATTTGACGTTAAAAAATTAATTATAAATATTAATTTCATCACACATCACCCAAGCAACGCACGAATATTCAGCTAGTTACTTGTGTTGGTATGATAAAAAGGAAGATGATTTGTACACAATAAAATTTTTCCATACAAAACAATCTCATTATGAAATGTTCATCTTATTCTTAAAAGTAACTTTTGAGTATTTCCATAATAAAAAATTAATAAAGACAATATAGTTATTTTAAGTGTAATTATTATGTATGACAAAATATCGTTGTGTACAAATCACTGATAAAAATGATACGAATTACATGTTAACATTTATTTTTGTGACGGCAAACGGTTGATTTGGAATTGTGAAAATAAGGGTTTTTATCAATTTTAGGTAACCAACTACCATTTTTGCCACTCTCTATAATTTTTTCCTATTTTTACCCCTTAACAACTATCTTTTGTTCCATTTATGTGATTTTACCTATAATATCTGGTAATCCCGTATGATGTGGCATATTTTTAAGTTAAATATACATAATTATTTCCATGTCATTATTTAAAAATCAATTAGTTCCACACCATAATTAATAGATGGTGAATTAGTTTCCTCTTGGCTCTCAGATCACAACCATTAGAATTTTGATTTTTTTTAATTCATCAAATCTTATACCAAAATATCCAACATACCAAAATATCAAATAAACAGAAATCCAAACATGTTTATATGCTACAATATAAAATCTACGAGTAAAACCGAACACTTACTATTCATTAAATTCATCCATATGAAAATGTTTACATCAACATCCATCCATGTATATGAAGCACCAAAATATATGCACCCAACATGTTCCTAAATGTGTACTTGAAGTACCAAAATATGTGCCCAAGTTTAATGACTTACCAATTCAATCAACAAAAGATCTGCCGAAAATAATAAAAAAACACGTTCCTATTCCTTCGAGAACTTCAAATCAATGTCTTCTCAAAACATTAGGTCCGTCGTTCACCGGTTTATCCCTTCTTTCATTTTTACATGTTCTAACATTGTGTCCTTCTTCCCAACAATTTCTACATCTTAACTTCACTTCACTTTTTCACGGTAGACGATGTCGCCTCCTTTTCCGATGCATCTCTTTTTCTTTTCAAAGTCGGTCTCCCTGGCATGCTCTTTTCCTTTGATGGCAAAGGTTTGATGTAATCCATCTTTAGCCATCAGTTGCTTCCATTCATAGGTAAGATTGGATACTTGTATGCCTCCTTTAACATATGTCTTCTAAACCAATGACTGGCATATAAATTTGGATATGCATATATTTATTAATTAACATGGTTCGCTCAAAGTAGTAATGCACAAACTTAAATTAAATAACATGAGATATAATTTATGCACCTTGGTTGAGGAAACAAATGGCGGAAACAACATGCAAACAATTAAATCCTGACAGTTGCCAAAATCTACAAGTGCAGAGTTTGGCGTTAAGATCAACTACATAAGCATCAAGTCCTTTCTTACACTCAAACACATCACCACCACTTGGAATGACCACCCAATATCTACATGAAAGATACATGTAAATGTTAGTTATATATGTTAAATAAATGTGTATTCGTTAATAATACGTAGTAAAACATTTAATGTGACATACCTTTGGTTTTCTTTGAATTTCTCTAATTTTTTTCTTATAGCTGGACACACATCATCATGCCATTGATATACCTTTGTGGCCATCTTATATATCCTCTCCATGACATACATGCGTATATCCTCTAGCATGGAAATGATTGGTTTTCTTCTTGCACCAAGTATTATGGAATTAAAACTTTCGCTAATCCCATTTTCAACAGCCTCACATGCTCTATCAACCTCAAAAAAGGCCCTACACCAACTGTCAGATAGATGATTATATGCTTCAATGTTTATGGATTTGATTTCATTCATTATTTCTTTAAAGTGGGCTTCCACGGTTGATTTCGAGCTGCCCAAAACAAATTCCTGAAATGCACACCATTAAACTGCTTTTTGAAATTGGCATATATATGTCTTGCACTTTGTCTGTGCTCCGCATATGGAATGACCATCTTAACAGCCTCCACTAGTCCCTGTCAAGTAATTATGACAAAATAAATAAGTGCCTACAACCAATCATTATCATAGTTCTAATTTAAATGTAATAAATGTAAGTATACCTTATGTTGATATGATATTACTGTAAGTCCAACTCCAACTTCACCATTCTCTCCCACCCCACTTCCTATGTCATCCATGAGATTCGAAAGAAACCACGTCCAATTATCATAGTTCTCTACACAAACTACAACCCAAGCAACAGGAAATATGTGGTTGTTCCCATCCCTACCAATTGCTGATAAAAGTTCACCCTTACATTTACCCTTTAAGAAACATCCATCTATACCAATTACTCTCCTACAACCATCAATCCATCCTTCTTTGACCTCTTTGAAACACACATAGAACCTCTTAAAATAGTTCTTCCCATCAGGCATAGAATTCACCTCTAACTTCACATTACTCCCGGGGTTGGACCTCTTTATCTCCCCTGCATAGTCCCAAAGCCTCGCATAATGATCTATCAAACCCTTCTCTAACTCATCTAAAGCCTTTGACTTTGCCCGACTACACTGCCCAATGCTCACCTTGCATTTGAGCTCTTTGAATATGCATGATTGCATATCCATAAACGTCATATTTGGATTAAGTAATATCTCCCTCAAGTAGTGCTTAGCAATCCATTCTGATGTTACAAGTTTCCCCAAATTATAGCTCCTGACACATCGATGCACCTCGTTTAAAATTTAATTTGGAATGAATCCTCCGTCGACATCTTAGAAGCCCAAAGTCGAAATGGACATCCATTACTTTCTGCATCAGACTTAAGTCTCCCACATCTAACTAACATCCTTTTGTAATCACTTTTTATCCATCGCAATTCATATCCATTTGCCAGCGCATAATTTATCAAAGCATGTTTTAATTGTTTTGGGCTCTCATACCTTTCACCAAGTATGGGTTTTGTCATCTTCCAATTTATTGCGGGCATATGTCTAGGATAATTAACTCCACGTTTGATGTGTTTATCACCATCATCATCTTCATTCATACTCATGTAACCTGTGAATTAAAACTATGGAATATAAGAAGTTAAATATAATGGGAATTAAAGTAAGGGTAATTTATGAAATTTGAAGTAATACCTTCGGAATTCGCATCTTCCACATCCTCCTCTTCATTAGCATTATTGTAACAACCTAGATTTTTATTTATGACTTTTATTTTGTCTTGATGTAAATTTAATTTCATTATTAATTATGTAATATAATTAAGTTGGAGACTATTTAAATTAAATTATATTTATGTTATGAATAATTAAAGATGATTAAATTAAAAGAGATGTATTATACAAAAATAAAAGTAGGTTAGAATTAAATGGAGTATATAAACCCAAATAAATGATCATTAAGATCATTTACACAAATAAACTCTCTCTCTCTAATATCTCTCTAAGCATACGGATCCTTCAAGAATTCATCAAAAAGTTTCATAAAACTTGCATTAAATTGAAGATTAAAGTCAAGGAAGTTACAATCAACAACTATCAACAAGAATCTACGGAAATTTCAAGGTAATATTCTATTTAAATTCGAAAATTTAGTATGTTGGTTCGGTTTTGTGAAAAACCGAAACCAAGAAATTAAAAAGTGGAAATTAGAGGTTGCATGTGTATAAATTTAGAAGATTATGAAGAATTTAAAGTAATAGATAAAACAGATTTAAAATTCGTGGGTTAAATCATCCAAATTGAGCCAAAAATCGGAATTTTATAAAAATTTATGTTCTTGACAAAAGCTTATATTTTTGGATGATCTTACTCAAATTAGAATGTTATTGATAGGGAAAAATGTATAAAAACACTCCAATAATGTTAATATATATATATATAACATTGCATGTTACTAAAAAGTGTTTTTGGGAATTAATATGAAAAATCCGAATTAAGAACACCAAGAACACCAAGAACATTTCTGGAAAAATTAAGAAGGTATGAGTCCGAATTCGGTTGAAACCGAATTCGGATGAGTGGCTCATTTCGGATGATGTCAAATTCGGATGATCCCATTTTCGGACCTAAATGTCCTAATTCGGATGGGATGCTTTATTTCGGTTCTTATATATGTATTTCGGATGGCACCTAAATTCGGTCCCAACTCCGAATCCGGATGACTGATTCGGACACAACTTGGTCCGAATTCGGATGCTAAATTCGGACTAGCCAATTCGGGTCCCCAATTCAGATTGGTCCGGATCCGGATGATCCGAATCCGGATGGTCCGAAATTGGATGATCTATTTTGATATTTTTGCAAAATGATTAACAGAGTTATCAGTTATCAGAATCAGATAAAATAAGATTATGAAAAAGACATGAAATTGATATGAATTGGCATGAATGATTTTGAACAGGTTCAGTATATTCTGAACAAAGATTAAAAGACTTAAAGACTTGAAAGCGGGTCTCTGATTGAAAAGAATTGACAGATTACAGATTGACAAAATCCTAAAATAACTCAGGTGGCAGATTCATATATCTGTTTGACCAAGACCCAGACCAGTGAGTTATAGATATTCAGATTGAACATGCATAGATCCGGTTGAGATATATTGTTGCTGATAGATTTATTGATATTCACATTATCAGCTGGATTGAGACCTGTGCACACCATGGATGGGTGTTGCCCAGTGGATCATGATAGCTATTTGATTATTTTTTTTTATATTGCATTTAATAATGCTTCAGACTTTGCTTTATGATTCATTGCTATCATGACTTCTAAGACATATGCTTACATCATTGATCAGACATTTGATAGATTGATTCAGCTTGACTAGCCTTATGGTCTATTGTTCTAGACCCGGCTATTTCACCAGTTCTTATGAACTTGGTAATGACCTCCGATGTTCCGCCATATTGACTTACTGGTAGCTAGCCCAGTATGTGGCTGATCCCCACGATTTAAGCGTGAGTGTGGCTTGAACATCATCCGATCTTATGATACTATATCTCAATCATGAGGGCTGTAGCGGCAGCCAAGACATATCACGCTAAGACTAATGACTCCGCTTGACACGCATGTTGATATTGAAAATCTATAAACTCACTAAGCTTTGCTTACAGATGTTGCATTAATATTTTACAGGAAAAGCCAAAGGAAAATCACCTGCAGGACCTAGTACTTAGGTCTTTCAAGATCCAAGTTTTGAAGCTTTCTTAAACCACTACTCAACAACTTTCTGGTACTGATTGGAAGACAGCAGTTGTGGTGATTTTGGGTAGACTTATTATGATTCTATGATGTAATGACTAGATTAGATGTTACCTTTTATAACTTTATTTTGAAATATGTAACCTAATCCTAATCTGTAATGTACATGTAATTTTATTATTCCGCAATTTAATTACCCTATCTTGGTATGGTTGATATCGTATTGCATGATGTGGGACCTAGACTCTGAGGACTGCCCCGTAAGGGGAGGTCTTCACAATTATCAATTCCAATATTATCACAAAGTTGTGTCAAGAAGGGATCATGCAATGTCTTATTGAAACTAGTTATGTCATTGTCAACCTCATGGTCAAGTGATATTGAATCTGACAAACCATCCTCCTTTTCATCACTACCTTGAAAATTGAAATGTAGGGTCACTGATCTCATCACTATCTTTATTACTACACTTACTACTAACAAGACCCTCAACAAGGTGTACTTCATTTTGTTCATCGCTCACTCCAAAATTGTTTCCCGCTTCAATTTGTTTATTGTCATCACCTATTAAGTCACTTAAATCGTCGTCCCATTCATCAACATAAATATCTATTCTACCATTGTTTGTTACCCCATGATAAACCATTATAGTTAAATCAACATCACACTTTAACATCCTTAACCCATTGCTCAAACTTATACCCGGAACACAATAGTATAATGAACTACACCTGCACATAGTTAATTTTTTAAGGATCTCCAGAAACACAGTATACTCACAATCCCCAAAATCAAAATTTCTTAAGCTTTTGACTTCTCCACATGTATAACCTAATGGATTTCTAACAAATACACCACTGAAAATGTACTTCAAGTGTTAATGAATAACCACAAGATGATGTCATCTGTTAAGAGAATAAAAAAATGTACATTAAATTGGATGAATCGAATGTCACATACCTTGGAATGTCGATTAACGCAAGCAAAACGAAGGAAACAAAAATCGATTACCCGGCGATGGGTTGAACGCAGGTGGTCGCCGAAGCGATGAGCGCTTTTAAATACTTTGAACGCCGGTCTATCACCTGAGATGTCGTAGCGATGGACAGATTTGGTGTTATGGGTGGATTTGGTGTTTAATTTAGGGTTTTTGCTTGGGGTTTGTTTAAGAATACGTAACCACATGGAAATAATTATATATATTTAATATTTAATCTAAAAATATGCCACATCATATGGCATTTCCAGATATTATAGGTAAAATCACATAAATGGAACAAAAGATAGTTGTTAAGGGGTAAAAATAGAAAAAAGATTATAGAGAATGACAAAATGGACAAAAATGATAGTTGGTTACCCAAAATTGATAAAAACCCGTGAAAATAATAAAAAGTAAACTACAAAAATGGTCTCTGTGGTTTGGTTGAAATTATGGATTTGGTCTCTGGTCTTTAAAAACTGTATAAATGGTCCCTCAAAACACTCTTTTCTTGCAGAAATGATCACTCTTTCTCTTAACTTTTTTTAAATGACGATTTTGCCCTTTTTTCAATAACAATTTTAGTCCCTCAACTATGTAATTTATTTTCAATTTTAGTCCTTTTTATTAATTTTTAGTTTTCTTTAAATTTTGGATGCTAATTTAAAAAAATTAATTATTATTATTAGTTATACATTTTTATTTTTTAAAATATATTTATGGGTAAATTACAAATTTCGTCCCTGTGGTTTATAGCAAATTACGGATCCCGTCCCTCTATAGAAGAAATTACAAATTCAATGTCTGTGGTTAACATTTTGTTACGGTTTTGGTCCTTTGACCGGTCATTATTTTTTAAATGACCATTTTACCCTTGGCATAATTATAAAAATAGGTAATGAACTTTCTTTTTAATAAAAATAAATAATAAAAAAAACTCAAAACTCTATTTTATTTTAATTATTAACAAAGATTTTTTTTTCTCTAAATAAACTATCTTTACCCCTATCTCTCTTTCCGTTCGATCACCGGTACCCACCCTCCGGTCAGCCATCCTGCCGCCACCAGCCCACCACCAACCTTAATCAGAGATTGCTTGAAATATGGTAACACCAAAGTGGGTGACGTCACCGCCGACACATTCCCAAATCGACAAGGCCATCAAAAAAGCGCTACCGGAGGATGAAGGAGATGCAATCGTGACGCTTGGAGAGGCGGCGTTCAAGGATTTCGCGGTGGATCTGTTCGCCGACGCGATCATTTCTAACGTCGGGAAGGCTGTTTTAATGAAGGTACCGGTCGGAATTGCAGGGATTGTCGGAATTGGTGTTGCGACGCGTTCAGGGATGGAAGTTGCGACGCATTCAGGGATTGTCGGAATTTACATGGTTTAGCACAGCAAAGTTTCATCCACCGATCTGCCGTCGTCGCCGCTGAAACCCTTGCGCCGCCACCCTCAGCCCTGCTGAAACCCTAGCGCCGCCACCCCACCCCTTGCGGATCCGCGCTCCATCTGACTGCAACCCTAGCGCCGCCTACCAACCTGTGCCGCCGGCTTCCTCCCTGCGCCGACCGCCTACCGCTCTGCGCTGCCTGCTTCCTCCCTGCGCCGACTGCTTCTCTCCAGCGCCGTCTGCGCCGCCCTGTTGCTGTCTCGCCGCTGCTGCTGGTGGAAACTCCGGCGGCCGCTCCTGCTATCTCGCCGATACTGCTCCTGGAATCTCCGGCGACCATCTGCTGCCGCTGTCGCAGAGTTTCAACAGCAGAAAGATACCAATCGAGAGAGAGAGAGAGAGAGCTTATATCATTTTTTTATTTTTGTTTTTTTAATTTTGTAAAATAAATAAAAGTTCATTACTTATTTTTATCATTTAATGAAGGGTAAAATTGTCATATTTAAAAAAATAACTGGTCAAAGGACTAAATCCGTAACAAAATGTTAACCACAGACATCGAAATTGTAATTTCTTCTATAGAGGGACGGGATCCGTAATTTGCTATAAACCACAGGGACGAAATTTGTAATTTACCCTATTTTTATTCTATATTTATTAAAAATTACCCCATTAGAATATTTTATTTATGTTTCTTTATATATTCAATTTAATTATTTAAAAAATTGTTTATTTTGTGTTTCATTTATTATACATTTTTATTTTTTATATGTTTTTATGTAACTATTTCATTACATTAATATACTTTGATTTAATTATATTTTTTAATAAAATATATAAACTAAGGGTTTTATTCATTTTCATTTAAATATCTTTTTTTCAATATGTTTGTATTCACATTCGGCATGTTTTTTCATCTTCATTTTAATATTTTGTTATATTAATACGTTAACTTGAAATTTAGTATTTTTTGTGTTTTATTCATTTTGTTTTAATTATTTTGTTACTGACTATATTTTGATTTAATTATAATTTCTAATAAAATGATATAAAGTTAAGGTTTATTATTTTTAGTTAAATATTATGTTACGTTAATATATTTCGACTTAATTTTTATTTTCAATAATAAATATATAAACTTAACATGTGATTCATTTTACCTTAAATATTTTGTAACGTTAATACAATTCGAATTACCTGTAATTTTTAAGTAAAATATATAAACGTAACATAAACATTTATATGTTCTGATTTAACGAGATGTATACATTTTGGATTGCATACTTTTTGTTTAGTTAGATACATTTTGGTTTGTATATTTCATAATTAAATCAAACATATCAATGTAATAAAATAATCTGAATAAAAATAGAAACATATTAATGTAACAAAATAATCATAATAAAACGAATAAATCGGTAAAATGTATTAGAATAAAAATATTTAAATCAAAATGAATAAAACCCCCAAAATAATTAGAATAAACGATAGGTTGAGCGCCACTATACGTAACAAATAGTTAAATTAAACTGTCCCTAAGTTTATTATTTTGTTATAGAAATTATAATTAAATAAAAAATATTAAGATAAATCTATAATTAGATGCAAACATATAAAAGATAAAAATTGTGTAAATATTTTTACTAATAAACGTAAGATAAATATCACTTTAATTAATAAATTGGATATATAAAAGTGACGTAAATCAAATATAAAGGTAAAAATAATGATAAATTTAATAATAAAATAAATATATTTTAAAAAATAAATAATATTAATATTAATGAAAATTTTAAGTTAACATTTAATATTTAAACAAAAAGTAGAAATTTATGATAAAGAGTAAAACTGAAAATAAATTACATAGTTGAGGGACCAAATTTGTTATTGAGAAAATGACAAAACCATCATTTAAAAAAAGTTAAGAGGAAGGATGACAATTTTTGCAAGTAAATAGTGTTTTTAGGGATCATTTTTTCAAGTTTTAAAAACCAGGGACCAAATCCATAATTTTGACCAAACCAGAGTGATATTTTTGTAATTTACTCTAATAAAATTAAAAAGTTATATGAAACCCAAAAAGGAATTGGGAAGCAAGTAGGGGTGTTCATAACCGGATATCCGAATTTCGGATATCCGAAATTTCGGATAGTGAATTTTACTATCCGAATCCGAATCCGAAATTTCGGATATCCGAAAATCGGATATCCGAAATTTCGGATTCGGATATCGGATTATCCGAATATCCGAAAAAATATCCGAGAATTCATATTTTTTTAAAACTAAATCAAATATTTAAATATCTAAAATACAAATTTATATATCCAATAGATATTAAAAATAAATATATCATAAATTAAATGTATCCGTAATTATTTTACTCAAAATGACTAAAAATATATAAAAAAACTAAAATACATAAAAATATTAGTTAATAAATATATAATATCAAGATAAAACTCAAAAATATACATTAAAATAATAATAAACACTCAATATTATGTAAATAATCAATACTAAAGATATAAAAAAAATAAAAAAAAAATATTTTTTTTTGGATTTTCGGATATCGGATTATCCGAATATCCGAAAATTTGGAATTCTACTATCCGAATCCGAAATTTCGAATATCCGATTTTCGGATTTCGGATAGTTTCGGATGTTTATTTCGGATGTCCGGATTCAGATCTTTATGAACACCCCGGAAGCAAGACCTCACGCAAAGTCAAAACGACAGCGTTGAGTCTGTTTTTAGTTAAACCCCCGTATGCTTCTCGTTTATCGCGACTGCAAATCTGCAATCAGTGTCTTGTGTAGGAGCCGCTGCTAGGGAGACCTTGTTGTTAGGGATTCAAATTTCGAATGCACGAGCAACTGATCTGAGAATCGCGTTGGATCATCAGAGCTGCGTTTTTATTATCAACAGTTTAAATTGTGTGAATTTGATATCAGGAACTATTAAAATTCTGTTACGAGTAGGGCATAAATTGGTAATAGAAGATGAAATTGAAGATACATACACAATCCTTCCTACTTTTCCTGTTTTGTTCGTTGTTGCTTCTCAGATCGGCCGTTGTTCTATCAGAAAACCTTCTCGGAGTTGCTCCGCAAGGTGTAATTTCTACTCAAATGCTCATGATTGTTGATTAATTGAATGATTGTTCGTTACTATCATTTTTTTCAGTTTCTCTTTTGTTTGTTGAACAGACGAGACATATTACAAGGGCTTATCTTCATCAGGAACGATTAAATGCAAAGATGGATCTAAAACATTCACAAAGGCACAACTTAATGACGACTTTTGTGATTGCACTGATGGCACTGATGAGCCAGGTCTGCTAGCTATTTTTCGGTTGAAAGTAAAGTTATATTTCAAATTTCGCAACTTTAATCGGACTTGTAATTGTTATTAACTGAAATTTTATTTCTTATGGTCCACTGTAAGAAGAAAATACTTGAGAACAAGATGCTTGATAGCTAATGTACTTTCTTACAACCAAAAATGGCAGTAGCTTAGTAGCTAGTATGAGTGTTGTATGAAAGTATTTTTCAGCAAACGAATTCTAGCACACAGTCTCTGAAGCATGATTTTAAATATATTTCTAAAGCCTGGTTAGTTTTGATTTGTGTGGACATCATCTTATGACTTTCGGCATTGCAGGAACGTCAGCATGTCCATCTGGGAAGTTCTATTGCCGAAACGCAGGACATAGTCCACTTTCTATATTTTCTTCCAGGGTTAATGATGGGATTTGCGGTAAGCTAACTTTTCACTAATGTGCTCTTCTTATATGCATATTAATTGCAATGTTGAAGTTTGAACTTTCGCCGTCACTTGTAATCAGTTTGAATTGTTTATCTCGTCAAGAGTGTCATTCAAGTCTAAGGAACATGGAGATGGCAATGTAATGAAATCGCAGCAAAAATATCATACAGCTAGTCTATTACTGATTTTAAGATCAAACCTGGGTAACTGCTTAAAATGAACTAAGAAGACCGCTTCCCACTTGTAGTATGTGCTCACTCATATTATAAAAAAAAGAGTGAAAGGACTTGGATTTTTGGCATACATTTATATTTCATATAACTGTGACCTCTGCTGGAATCCGAAGCATCCACCCTTCTGATTATTTGACATCTAAGATAAAATGGAAGTGTAATTTGATATCATTCCCCCTCTATAAAGGGATGGGAACACACAAATGTGTGACCTGTTTTGTAATTTTTTGCATAGCATTAATGCACACACTTGTGAATTTGATTAGTGGACTAGTGGTTCTCGAGTGTTTACTGTTTACAAAAAATAAGATTAGTACCAGAACCCAACTGGCCAACATTAAATATACAGACATCGACACACACAGACACAGACACACACACACACACACACACACACACATATATATATATATATATATATATATATATATAGAGAGAGAGAGAGAGAGAGACTTTTGGGATCATATGAGAATGTTTCACTTTGGCAGAATAGTGAGAACGCCTTCATAATGAATTTTCATACTTTTCAATACATTATTTAATAACTTGTTTTTTTTTGGCTATACATATCTTACATTCTTACAATAAAAAGGTGCTGTGAAAATTACATTTCATGGAAAAAATCGAGATTTTTAGTTATGAGTATTCGTGAACTTTCATGGTATGCTTCAGACTTTAGAAGTTTAGATATACTTCAAAGTTCAAACTTCTCTAAATAGCTTATATAGTAATGTGTAGACATAAAAGTGAAAAAAGTAAGCATGACTTCAGCAAACAATAGGAAGATATTTTCATGTGGCTAGTAATAAGTTTTTTATCAATAAAATATACACCCAAGTCCATGAAACAACACGAACTTATATTTCTCTTCCTATACCCGTACGACGCTTCACATATTGATTTAAACTGCGAACCCTACAAATTGGGAACTGTATCAGTGTATCCATAATATATCAATTCAAAAGCTTCAAATATCGACACAAATGTATAAGATTATGCTCTATGCAATATATTAGTTACAGCGACATTTATGACTTTATGCGTTAAATTCTTGTTGACATTTGGGTCATATGGGATTCTCGTGTCTCCTTATGGTTGTTTGGTAGTTTATCTGTAATTTGGACATCTCCGTCAAAGCATGTGTTTCTCTCTTCAGGCGCTTCGTAGTAGGCACTTAAAAAGTTGTTCAAAATTGTGGTCTAACGACTCTTTGTTTAATAGATTAATCAGGAGTCAAAATTTCAAAATGTACGCATATTAATAGGGGCATCAGAGATGTAGTGTTTCGACTATCAGATTATCACACTGCTTTGCCCTCTACGATGTTTATCATCTATATTCGTCTGACAGGTGTTTGTTTCAGTTCTCATTGCTGTTGCAGCGCCGAAAATGTGAATATTGTAACGTCTTAGTATCTAATTAACCAATCATTTCATTGCCATCGCCCATCAGGAATCAGGATCTGAAAAATATTTCTTATTTCTATATATTTTAATAACTTGATCTGTTACCACCTGAGCTTGCTGCAATAGGAGATGCTTGACTTGATACCACTAAAAACATGTCCTGGTCAGTGAAATGTCCCCCTTTTTAGATGTCTTGCTTAACCTAATATATTGGTCCTTAATGTATATATCCAGTGGTGTAGCAAGGAAATTTTTCTTGGGTTGGCCAAATCAATTAATAGAAGCTAATAGATAATGAAAACTAAAAATAGAAATAAAAGATGGTTACAATAAATTTGTTCACTTAAAAATTTTAATTGCATGCAAAGCTCTCTTCAATTCATAAAACCATTTAAACAAACATATGAACTAATAAACACTATTATGTAGACTCAACTAACTTTAATTCAATCCGTAATTGAGTTGAGTTTAACCATCACTATATAAAAATATTAACATAAATGATGTAAAGGATAAAGGTACAAACTAAAAAAATAGAAGAAAGTTTGTAAATTTAGAAATGAAAAAATATGCTTCCTTCAACTATCATGCTTGACGTTTGAACTAATAAGTGAACAATGAATAGACAGTGATTGGTGATAAAGAAATGTAACAATAAAAAAAAGTCTTATGGGCTGAAAGTAATTTGATGGAGCCAAACTTTATATACCTCAATTCTAACATGGCTACGCCATTGTATATATCTGTCTTTATTATCTATTGGTTGGTTAGGAAACCTGAATATCACAGTTAGCTATGTATTTCCATGTGCATTGAGCACGTTGAAATGAATTATTTATCTTATAGTCAGCGGTCCCAATTTTGTGTTACCAAACACTTACTTTGCATTGTATTTGTCATGATTGATGAAGTATTAACCTGATTCTATTGACCAGATTGCTGTGATGGAAGTGACGAGTATAGTGGTAAAATCAAGTGCAAAAATACCTGCTGGGAAGCTGGAAAGGTCGCACGAGATAGATTAAGGAAAAAGATTGCAACCTTTCAGGAGGGAGTCACTTTAAGAAAACATGAAGTTGAAAAAGCAAAACTATCAGCAGCTAAAGACGAGGCGGAGCTATCTAAGTTAAAGAATGAGGAAAACATTTTAAAGGGGCTTGTCCAGCAGCTGAAGGGTACTTCTTTCTGCAAACATATTTGTTTCTAGTTAACTATATGATTGGCTTCCCATCGAGGCCAATTATTTATCTTATGGTCAGCGGTGCCAATTTAGTGGCCTTTGACAATTTTCATGCCACCTTCTTGTTAATCTGTAGTGACACATGTTTTACTTTTGTGTCATTAATTAATTATGGATTTTGTCACCTCCTCTCTACTCTCTAGAGCGCAAGGAACAAATAGAGAAGGCAGAGGAGAAAGAACGTGCCCAGAAAGAAAAAGAGGAGAAGCAGAAAAAGGAAGCTGAAGAAGCAAAATTGAAGGAACAAAAAGGTGAAGAAAAAGTGCAGGTTGAGGATCAAGGATCTACAGAAATCAACTCTGACGATCAAGAAGGGAGTCATGATCACACTCCTTTGGGTCAGGTTAGAGTGGCTCTGTACACGAAATTGCCCTATTTGGAACCAATAATATCTAAACTGTTTTGCATCAATTTTCTCATTTATATTTTATGTCTTGTGATGCTCGTTTGTCTATTACTATCCCATATATCCTAGTTCTCTTACTCAGGTTCTTCTATTAGGATCTAAACAAGGGACATGCTGACCTTGGTGTTGGATCGACACAGAATGATGATGTTGCTAGGGATGATGCATCTCTTGACAATATTGAACAGGAGGTAATAGTTAAAAAAAATAAATATTGCTAATACTTTTTTGTACTGTTCCCATGTACTGACCCTTCCCCCTCTTTGCATAGCATGCTGAAAAGAATGAGGAATCATCTAAAGTTACACATGAACATGACCCTTCTCATGGGTCTGGAAGTAAGGTACCTTGTTGGTCATTTTAAGCAATTGAGTTCTTAGTTTTGTTAACGTGAATTTCATTGAGCTATGATACATATTCCACTTATTGAGTTTGCCTATGATTTGTTTCACTTGGTATGTAATTCTATGTATGTATAGTTTTAATCAAAACCCTCTTTATTCATCAAGGAAGTGTTGAAAATGTGAGGATTTACTTCACTACTAAAAGCACTGATTAAAATGAGCAATCACTGTTGATGTCATAGAATAGAAACTGCGAAAGTAATGTGGTCTAGGATTAACTGCATCAAGTATCTAAGAAGTTCATTCAAGGAAGTGTGCAACTTGTCTCTTTTACAGATGTCTTACATCCCCTCTCTGCCAAAAGCCCAAAATTAATGAACTTAAGTCAACATAAAGAAATTAAGAGAATTATTCTATTGATTTGATATCTAATTAACCAAATGTCCTTATTAATATATTATTTAGAAAGTATTTAAGTTTATCTTGCCATCAACCATATAAAAAAATCACTTTATGATTCAGCTACTAGAAAAAGCTTTTATGTGACATCTGATGGCACTCATGGAGTTACCTAAACTAATTATTATGAGAGATACAATCAACTCAGGCGTGTAGAATTGTAGATGTGTTTCCAACTAGTATTTATTGTTTGAAAACCACAACTCCACAAGAAGTATTTTAATATTGCTTAATAAATTTGAGTGGAATCAAAAGACTCATTTTCTTTTGGCAGGGGCATATCCTTTAAAGCTTTCTTATTGGCTCAATAAAAAGTCCTAACATATCTCACACTATTTTCTTTTAAACATCTTTGATTACTTTTGAGAATCTTGTACACAAAACTACAGAGGATTTTTCTGACCAAGTATAATGAGAGATGCAGGAAAATAGTTAGCAGTAGTAAGCATTTTGATCCCTTATATCCTTAATACGTACAATCTTAACAATTCAGTTAATTTCCTTCAGGAAGAAGTATCTGAAGATACCGAGTCATTATCAAAGGAAGAGTTAGGTCGTGTTATTGGATCACGTTGGACAGGGAAAAAAACTGAGCAAGAAGATGAAGATGCAGGTACTTCCAGAGACAGTGATGATGATGAGGATGATGATACATCTGATAATGCACACGAGGAGGAATACAGTGGGTATGATACAGAAACTGAGGAAGACCATCGGAACTATGATGAGGATGACACGGAAGATCATATGGATGGTGTTGGAGATGCAGTCGATGATGATTCGAGGGATTCACACAAATACGAGTCAGATAACGAAATGGACATGTCAGGTGCACTCTTCTTTGTAATTTCCCCAAGTCCTTACGTAAATGTACTGTCATTTGTCCACAAGCTCTGTAGTTTGTCACTTGCTAAAGGTGTTGATATTTTATATATACGTGCTCAAGATTCGGAAGACACAAGCAACCCATCATGGTTGGAGAAGATTCAACAAACTGTTCGGAATTTTCTACAGGCTGTTAACCCTTTTCAAACTCCAGTGGATACATCTGGTAAAACTCAATGTTTATTGCTGTTATGAATCTAAAAATATGCTTTTATTATGACTGAATGGTTGTTTATCTATGTGTTGTAGATGCCGAAAATGTACGAAAAGAATATAATGATGCCAGTGGGAAGTTATCTAAATTACAGTCAAGGATTTCAACTTTAACAAGAAAGCTAGGATACGACTTTGGTAATTTTATGTTTCTCAAAATGAGACCGAAAGTAAATTGCCTCTTTACTGATCTGTAGCTTACAATATCTATGTTTGACATTACAGGACCAGAGAAGGAGTTCTATTCATTATATGGCCAATGTTTTGAAATAAAAGAGAACAAGTTATAAACTTCACATCCCTATTCAACCTTGTGTTCGCTTGCTGTTTTGTTTTTTCCTATATAATTTTTGTTCAATGATCTTTTTCTTTTAGTGATCGTATCCTGAATTTGGAATTTGTCTGTTTTGCTTTTCATCATTTCAGGTATACTTACAAAGTCTGTCCTTATAAGGAAGCCACTCAAGTGGAGGGGCACAGCACAACTAGTTTGGGGTAGGTGTTTTCCGTTAAATTTTCACTTGAACTCGGATATTTAAGTTTTAAATTTATTTCTGTACCAAGGGACAAAAGTTGTGTAAATTACTAAATTGTTCTACCTTTATGTTAGGAGTGGATCCTTGAGTATTATTATTCATGATAGTGCTTTAACCATTATGGCTTCCTCCATTTATTTTTGTAGGCAATGGGATAAATTTGATGAGTCATACAGAATCATGCTCTTTTCATCTGGCGACAAATGCTGGAATGGGCCTTATAGAAGTTTAACGGTATCTAGTTTTTAATTTGTTATATCACCTTTGATGTTGCAAATTTATAGAAGTTATAGTTTTATGCTCAAGTCGTATTTATTCATGAAATATAGAATTCGGTATCTGACCCACTCAGTTCTGTAAACGATATTAATTATCTCACTGTTGACATTTGGATTAACGAGAAGTTGACCTTAGGTAATAACTCAAGAGAAGGAAAAAGAAAACAAATCTTGGAACTGCCAAACAGATAGAAAATATCCCTCTGAAAGAGTAGGAGAGGTTGCTTCTGAGTTCTGGATGACAATTTTGTGTTTTTCCCAATATACAGGTCAGATTAAGATGTGGAACAAAAGTTGAAGTTGCTGATATAGACGAACCGAGCCGCTGCGAGTAAGACTCTCTCTCTCTCTCTCTCTCACACACACATGTGCGCACAAAAATAAACATAACAAAAGGCTCGCTCCTATGTTCTCAACAACATAGACCTTGTGTAAGTAATTTTTTTGATCGTAGATACTCGGCATTGTTGACTACTCCAGCCCTTTGCCAAGAAGGAAGACTCAAGGTACTTGGTCTCTCGCCATTTCGTCCTGTTATTCCCTATAATGGATCTTCTGATTGTATTTGTGTGGCCTACCGGATGTTTCAGGAACTACAAGATAAACTAGAAGCGCTGCACAAGGATCAACCACAAGGTCATGATGAGCTTTGAATCTTCTCAAATATTTATGATACCTCTTGCTTCAGAGTAAGTCGACAGCCTTTTTCCTATCTTCGTCTAACAAAACTACAAAAAGTCGATGCGGAAATGAGAAGCCTTAATTCATTTATATCAATTTCCTCTATGGCTCCATCCTTCGTTTTCTGGATTCCCTCATTTCTTGGGAGCCCGAAAATGACAATGATGACTGACCATTCACCAAAACAAATAATTTGATCATACCAATGCGGTGTTTGGATTTGCGTTTTAAGGGTGATTATCAACTTTTTTGCGTTTTAAAAACGCAGAAAAACAAAAAAATTGATCGGCAACCAAAAATCACTTTTTTGCTTCAAATTGTCTTTTGTGTCCAAGACACACTTTTATAAAAACTTGAATTTGGAGCTTTTTCTTTGCAGTACTTAAGTAAAGACACTTTTGCAATAAGCAGATCCAAATATCTTGATGGAAGGGGATTGATGAAGGCGATTATTTTTGCAGGTTAACAATGTGCGAGTCAAGGTGACCCATTTATCAAATTTTCATTTTTGGACTGAACTTGCTAAATAGGATCGATACTACGCCTCCATTGAATATGGGGTGAGGCTTATAAGGTAATTCCTTTTTGAGAGCTAGAATTGGTATATCTGGAGCAACGATGTTATAGTAACTTGTACCTCATGCACCGAAAGTTGAACTTTACCATTTGTGGTAAAGAGCCTACCATATCAGAGAGTGTTGGGGGAACTGTGAATCCATTCTTTTGCAATTGAGCTGGAAAAATTCTCCTAAAACGTTGCTCTTGTCAATCAATATTCTGTGATTTGCATGTTATCACTTGTCAAACACATGATATGTGAGGCCTGGCTGGCCTGTGCCCGGCCCAAAAACTCGGTTCCTTTCGGCCCAGTGAGGTCGTTGGTTGTACTCTTTAGTTCTAAGATTAGATCAAAAAGCCCAGAAGACTCGAGGTCCTAACAAAATGGCTAAATCGAAATGAAAATAATAATAATATTACAAAATTTTGGTCAAGTATATTGAAGAAAAAAGAAAGAAATAATTGAAGGTGTTGTTAATATATCATGAGAAGAAAAAGGGAGAATTTCATATATATTTTTGTAAACTTTTAATATTACGGTATATCCATACAAACCTTCCTTATTACATATATATCATTCTAAACCTCTAAATCTCACATATATATCCAAGTGACTATTTTAAATTTAATTACATCATTTAAAAAAATATTAAATATCATTTTTTTAATTAATTTATTATTGAATTAAATTAGAAAATGATGTTTTTTTTTTTATTTTTCTAATTTATTCTTGTTGGGATTTAAGATGGTAGTTTAGATATTCAGATTTTTTTAAATAATAAAATAAATTTAAAATAATTATTTGGATATATACTTGAGATTTAATGATTTAGAAGGATATATATGTAATAATGAATTTTGCAAGGATATATGCGTAATATTGAAAGTTTATAAAGATAAAATTCTCCCCAAGAAAAAAGTCACGAAGATATGTCAAATTGATAAAATCTCATGATCATTTATGATGAATAATACACTTTTTGTTTGGCAATTAATATGAAGTTCCATGCGTCCATGTATGTATCCACCATCTCCATTTTTTTTATTTGAAAAGTCCGAATATAATCAATACAACGATGACGAAAGAAAACTCAAAAACTTCTCAGACGGGTATGTTTGACACAAGTAGTTGTAGCATCGAGCTGGAGTTTTTGGAAGCTTTTAGTTTTTATAAATGTGTTTGGTAAAAGTGGTTGTAACTAATTAAAATTAAAATTAACAATAAATGTAAGAAGCTAATACCATAAATCCTTCGTTGGTTTCCTCTCATTGTATGATTTTACAGGCAACTGCCAACACAACACATACACCAATTTCATCACGAGCCATTTTGCAAAAACAGGGTCAACATGAAAGATGACATGAATCCTGCATGAAGAAAGCAACAAAAAAAATCCCAAATTAATGGGTTTACACGAAATCCACGTTTTTTGTATGGCAGAACACATGAACTCATCTTACTCTGCTCTTAAATATACACATTTTGTCTATAATGAGACTCAAACTCTCAACCTTGAGGTCACTAACATCTGGTACTGCTGGGCTAGAAGCCCTTTGATTAAAATTATATATTTGAGGTCCATATTTTGAGCTGAAAGGGTAGATACACTTTTACATCAATAAACATTTTTAATATGTGTTTGTGTTTTTGTTTTTACTTATATCAATTTATTTAATTGTTATACAATTTACTTCATGAATATTTTTTTTGCGCATATAAAGACCAAATTTTCTTATCTATACTTATTTAGTGATGTAGGAAATTTAAGCCAATTATTTGAAGTGAGAAATATAAAATGAATAAAGACTACCCTTTCTTTAGTCACATTGTCTCTTGGCATTTTCTTAGAGACCACAAAAGAAACCTTCTTTAATCGAAGAAGTCATATATGTAGTGGAGAGACGTAAATTCAAAAATGAAATAGAAGAAAAATGAAATTCAAAAATGGCCTTTCGGTTATTCAGTTTTTATGTTAAAAAACAGTTATTTATTTTAATTTTTTATTTAAAGGCACAATCATTTATTTCATTAACACGAGTCAAGCATTCCACATTGGTAACGATAAGAGTGACAATTTCAGCCCATTCAAACAAACGGGTCAAATGGGTTGATGAATAAAAGTCGTGAATTTTATATAATTTTAAATTTTTTTTCAAAGAACAATTTTTTAATACACCGTTCTATAAATTTTCATTTTTAAAAAACAGTTACGTTCTAACTTATTTTTTTACAATTAGTCCATTTAATCGTTCGGCCCGTTGGGTCAAAATTGTCAACCCCACACATTGATGACTGGTGAGTTGTTTATGAGGTTTGGTTTATAATGTTGACAACTTCATATCATTTTTTTGCTAGGTTTTTATCCGTGTCCTACACGAGAGTTTATCTTAATAATTAAAATATATAAACATATAAAAAATTATAAATTAATTATAAGATTTAAATAAAAAATAGATACATAGTTTCAAATCATAAACCGAAAAACAATTTATTATAAACAGCATTGGTTTTTATGCTAACTCTACATTCCTTGTCAAAATTAAAAGTTTTAAACCTTCCCTATTTTAAATTCTAGAAAGGTCAACATTTACATAAAAGAAACCTTTATTTGAAGGCTTTATCTATAAAAGATTTGCTAAATAATTCCATTTATTAATTTAATTTAATTCTTTTTATTCATTGTCGATAGCAAAAAAAATCCTATACACGTGACATATTGTTGTTAAACCAAGTGACGTTCTACTTAAGCATCATGTGGCATCTAGTTATTCATTTAATAGAATAGATAGATTATAATAAAATGTACGGCATGCAATGATATAAAACCAGATATAATTAAATCGAATAAAAACTTTAAAAAAAATTAGTATCAATGACTAAACAAATACCGCATACACGTAGTCATTTGGTTTGGTCCATAAGAGACTAAAATAAAAGGGTTACACACAAAAAAACTAAAAACTATACTTTTATAATAACAATTAACAACAACAGTATATTTTTCTTAACGGATATAATATTACTTTTTTTTTTTAATGTTACACGTAATACCATGTTACCATATATACCAATAGGTTACAAGCAAAAAATAGCAGATATTCTTTTTTTACAATAATAGCAATGTTCCATTTTTAACATTATTGTAGTTGTTGTAATTATTATTTTTATTATTAACTTTTTATAACTATTTTGAAATTTTAATTTTATTCCTCAAACTTTTAGACTATTATTAGGAATAATAAAAAATATTTTTTCAAGTAAATTCTAATAGAAATATATGACGGCTTCTTTTTCAAAATTTGACAAACTTTTAGTTATCAATTAATTTATACTAAATATATGTATAAATTTAGAACAGAAAATTTTGAAAGAACGTTAAAAAAGAATTCACATATATTTAAAAAGATTAAATAAAGAATATATGTGACAAATATTTATACTATTTTATATTCTTTTATAAGAATTACTATTTATATTAGTTTAATTTTAAGTAACTAATCATTAATTAAAATTTATTCATATAACACATGGGTTCATAAAATAGTAGTTTCTATACACAACTAATTATTTATTTAAATTTTTATAAACGTTATTAACTTTGTTGATTAAATAATTTTGACTCAACTAACTTTTATGATGATAAATATAAAAAAATTATGGATGATATATAGACTTAGAAATTACACATTTATTAATTATTATTATTATTATTATTATTATTATTATTATTATTATTATTATTATTATTATTATTATTATATAAAACATTTAGATTTAAATTTTTTTGGTGTTTTGATAGTTTATTTTGACAATGTGTATTTCTTTTTTAAAAGTGCTATCTTTTAAGAGGCTAAATGTTCGAGTCTAAAAATAACATTTAAAATTAAAAGGTAGTTTTAAAATCCGAAACCAAAGTTAGGAGGTGATCTCAAGATTGTTAGTTTTGTAATACGAAGTATTTTAAAAATATTACTTAGAAAAATTATATCGAATTAATATTTTAATTATTTTAATTAAACCTTTTTTATATTAAAAGTTTAATTAAGATAATAAAATTGATTATTATTGTTTGGAAAGAAAATGGCGAAATGGGGTGGGGAGGGTTGATATGTTTTTTTCTTTTTAGAGAAGCATAAGGTACGGTTTGTAAAAAAAAAAAAAGATATGCAACATTAAAGAATTTCATATAAACCATTGTAAACTTTAAATATTACGTATATATCTTTACAATTTTTCTTATCACATATATATCATTCTAAACCTTTAAATCTTACACATATATCCAAATGACTATTTTAAACTTAATTACATCATATAAAAAAAATATTAAATATCATTTCTTAATTAATTTATTATTGAATTAAATTAGAAAATGATATTTCTTTTTTTTTTTTTAAAGAAATTATTTTTGTTGGGGTTTTAGATGGTAGTTTAGGTATTCAAATTTTTTTAAATGATAAAATAAATTTAAATTTGGATATATACATGAGATTTAAATATTTAGAATGATATATATGTAATAAAGAATTTTGTAAGGATATATACATGATATTGAAAGTTTACAAGGATATATATGAAATTTTCACTTTAATTTGTTTTTAGATTCATTTTCCTTTAATTTAAAGAGATAAATTTAAAAGATATATCTTTTTAAGTCTGAAATTAAACTAACGAATTTAAATTGTTTTAAATCGGAAATTTAAGTTTAAGACTTAGTGGCAAAGAAGCAAGACCAAAGATATATATATTATTAAAACCAACTAAAAACAACGTCACAAGTACATGGTTAGATGATGTTGGTAACATGTTATTACAAGTTAATTATTATAAACATTAAAAAAAAAATAAAACACTAATGTTATAAACGTAAAAAAAATAGATTATCATTGTTTTTATTAATTTTTTTTTAAAAAATGCTAGATTTTATGTTTAACCCAAAATAAAATGAGGAAATAGAAAAATTGAAACCCAGAACCGGATCTATGATATCCACATATCGGTCCGTTTCCGGTTCATAGTTTCACACCGTCAATTTTATGGCCCAATGCTGACTTTTGTATTTACGAAAAAAATAATAATAAACCTTCAAATAGTTGGTTTGGTTGTTCATATTTGCAAATATTAGCTGTTGAATCTAGAAACTTTTGAGATACGGTCAAATACTTAAAGCAATTTTAATATTTTTGGAAGCATCTTTATATTTATATTTACATTTAAATAAATAAGATTTTTTTATCATGCTTTGTGGTCCTTTTGGATCAATTAGTTAATGCATCATTAAAATTTTTGAATATGGAAAATCGGTGGTCGGATTGTTAAACATAGAATACAAATTAATACTATATATTTTTTGCACGGCAGAGAAAACATGAATGATCTCAACCATTGGATATCTCATCTTCCAATATGGTTCATTGATAAACCGTATTTCTTGGGTTGCATACGGTACAACATTTTACTGTTTTTTGTTGATGATGTTTCCTAACTGTCAGAATTGCACTTAACCGTAATAGTTACCAAGGCTGGCCCTGGGCCTGGTCCACCTAGGCCTAGGGCCCAATCACTCTAAATGACCCCAAAAAAATTTAATATGTTAAAATAGCCCAGCAGTCTAGTATTAGGTTATATGTGTTTTGCGCGAAAAAAATCACAGATAATGTGTTGGTTCAGCTAGTAGTCATCTCACCTTTGAACTCTAATGTCATGGGTTCGATTTCCATTTGTCTGCATTTTTTTTTATCTCATCACTATCACTTGGATTTTCATATATAGATTTCGTCTAATTGCTTTATATCAATATACAATCCATCAAATTCAATATTCATACTTTTGTTTTTCAATGAGTTTGATTTTTTTATTTTTGTTTATCACGTGGTTTATGTTATTTATTATACGATTATTAAAAATACTAATGAGATATGTATTTATTTCTTGAAATTTTATTTTTTTGACACATATGTTACTACTTATAGTATGAATCTTTAAAATTTAAATTTCTTTTTTTCAATTTTACTAATAAATATATAATTTAATATTGTATACAATTTTTACCCAATTTATAATCATACGATATTAATATTAATATTTTTTTGCGGTTTTTGGATTGAGGAAAAATTCAAAGAAGCATCATGAAACCATTACACGATGACAGATTGTGAAGTTTTTAAAGACATGACATTGACAATAATGCAACAAAATCAATATTATTTAATTGTAATTTTTTATACAAATATTGCTTATATATATAGAGGGCCTCTTTTAAGTATATGCCCCGGGCCTAAAAAATGATAGGACCGGCCCTGATTATAACAGCACAGACCACTCCGAGACAAGATATTGTCCGCTTTGGCAAAGGCCGCACGGTTTTGTTTCTGGAAGCCAAGCCATAGGCCCGCCCCAAAACGCGTCTTGGTGGATAGAGACAACCTCACCCTTATATGGGCATATTGGTTTCTCCTCGCCACCGATGGGGGATGTTACAATCCCTCCCCCATGGGAACACAGCGTCCCCGCTGTGCACATCGACCCGGTGCCTGACTCTGATACCACTTATAACAGCCCAGACCACTCCGAGACAAGATATTGTCCGCTTTGGCAAAAGCCGCACGGTTTTGTTTCTGGAAGCCAAGCCATAGGCCTGCCCCAAAATGCGTCTTGGTGGATAGAGACAACCTCACCCTTATATGGGCATATTGGTTTCTCCTCTTCACCGATGTGGGATGCTACACTGATAGTTACACTTACCTCCACTAACACAATAGTTTCTTACCACCAACACTGCAGTTTGCTTGCACTGACTATGCAGTTTCATTTTTTTCGTGGGCAGCATATTCAACCCATGTGAAATGGATAACTGCATCATATCAAACACAAAAATTATATTAACCACTTTTGTTCCACAGGAAGTTATGTCTAGGGGTGAGCGACGGGTACCATTTTCCGAACCCGAGCCGGTAGCGACCGATACCAAATTAATATATTCGGTCCGGTACTCGGGTTTTAAATTAGCTAAAATTCGGTATTCGGTACTTTCGGTTTCGGTACTATATTTATCCCGGATATCCCGATCCTGGACCGATATATAGGTTGAAGTGGATTATTTGGGTATTCGGGTACCGCATGATATTTGGTACCACCAATGATTAAGATTTGATATTGGCGTTCTTTGTTTTGATAGATATTTGTAACTTTAAAACGTTGAACTTATTTTTTTTATGTTTTTTGTTAGGTGTTGCCGCTCTTTTGAACTAATAAATTGGTTTAGCATTTTGTTTTTCGGTATTCGGTATTCGATATTCGGTTTTCAGTATTAGGAATTCGGTATTCGGGTGCAATATTTGGTGATTTATGTTTGGTATTTGGTATATTTTCCTTATTCGGTCCCAATACGTGACTAACACCGAAAACCTGGTCCCTGTACCGGAACCGAACCGACACCATATAAAATTATACGGTTCGGCATTCAGTTCTTCAAACTAATAATTCGATTTCGGTATTTTCGGGATTGGTACCGGTTCGGTACGGTCCAGTACCGAGCTCAACCCTAGTTATGTCGCGCATTGGCAGAATGGATAACCATGTTCACTCATAATCTTCCTCATTTACATATGGACATGATTGTCATTACCACTCTTACTTTCGTTATGCATACAACTAATCCAAAACATAAAAATCAACACTCAACAAGGCAGACACTCACCAGTTATTAATATTTTGATTTATTGAATTTTCTGTTTTGAAATCTTGATACGACTATCCATTACAAAAAAAACTGCTAGATCTAGCAACCAATAAATAATGAACAAAGACGTAAAAAATGTTGGAACTTATGTGTGAATTTCTCCCACATAGGTAACACATTGTTAAAATGATCTACTTATAATCCAAATCCAATTATAGTTCTCAGACATCTGGGATTGGATTAAAGACTTGACATATATATCATGAACAGGCAACCCGGATACCCATGGTTGGTTAGTTCGGTTATCGGTTGGCGGGTGAAAAAACAGTTACAAAGACATCTATATATATGTGTAATCTTCTGCCCGTTTTTTTAGATAGAATCATAATAAACATTCCTCACAAAAAATCGCTTCTTTGGTTTCTCTCTGAAAATATGGGTTCGTTGGTCATCGCACAGACATACGAGATTCGCTAGATTCGAATATTCATTTCGAATTGATTGTTGTATCCTCTAGACGGAAGCAAATTCTGTTTAAGGACACTGCAGAATTGCAGGCCTCAATCTTTTACTGCTTCAACGATTTCGTCGATAACAAGTTAGTGTTTTATGTTACTGATTTGATTTTATATACTATATATATATATATATATATATATATAATTTCAGAGAATTTGTATATGCAGTTTACTGTACTTCTAAAAAAAATTAGGTAGTTATTACTTATTTGTCATAATTAATATTAGATTTACATTATAATCCAAATTCTCACAAATACCTATCATGCTTCTGAGGAAAATGTTGCATCCATCACTGAAGATGTCAACGAGTATGTTAGAATTGTGATTGGTCGGTTAGAATCCGTGCGTTGCAGGGACGAGCCGACAACGAGCCGAGTTTGATCCGGGAGTTTAGAGTTCGGGAAATCAGTCAGGTGAGTACTCGAGACTTTTCTAAAACGCGCGTTTCTTTTGAGAATTTAGCGGTGTCGCTATTATCTGTGCGTGTTATATATATGAGACAGGGACGTGAACCTCAGGTATATATTCTTATTCCTTATACGTGTTATGTATGAGATATGAGATCGGTTCCGGGGGTCCGTGATGAGTCCCATACGGACGGTGAGTCGCGAAAGGGATCGCGCGGGTTGACTGTCCCTAATAGTTCTTGGGGCGTATATATACGGCAGTGCCTGTATCCGGGTCGCTCCTGTGCTACAGGGTTATTGTCGCTCACTGTTGTGTGCGGTGTGTCGGTCGGGGAGGGGTCCCCATAGGGCTCGTGTTACCGTGCAGATCTCATACTTGTGCCTTTATATTTGAGATGCGTGTTGGTCAATAGGGACAGAGACAAGGACTATGTGTGCTATGTGCTATGTGTCACGTGCAATGTCTAACCCTCGTGTGCTCACGGGCTTTATAGCTCACGTCTTCGAGTCTAACATGTTCAGGGAATCAAAAAGGGGCTCCGCAGCAGCAGCCGCCGAGATAGATCCGGGATTGACTTGAAGACTTGATATTTGTTTTGTATATGTAGAACTGCATGTGGTAGTTGATTTTGGGATAATGTAATCAATATGTGGTAGTTGATTTTGGGATATGTAGAACTCATGCATTCATTGATGGTCTTCGGTCTGATATCCGAGAGTTCGTGGGGCTCCATGATACCCCTACGTTCGCTAGAGCCCTAGATATGGCCCGCATGAGGGAGCCGAAGATTCTTAAGCAGAGGGAGCAGCCCTCTTCCCAGAGACAGCGCATCGGGATGTCCGAGCAGCCATCGAGTGTGTGGAGATCTTCCGGGGACGCCCCTAGTGATCAGCGTCCGGATCAGCGGCAGTTTTCGGTTAAATTATGTTTTTTATATCATTTTTAAAAAATCAATTAAATGGGTAAATTAAACAAGTTGTATTATTAAATGTATAATATATAAATAACTGTTATTTACTATTGATAAAATACATTAAATTTTATTGTGATAAAATCTTTTTAAATTGTAAATACGAAGATATTAGTTTATCAAATAAATGGAAACTATTATCAATTCAATTATCAAATTACTCATTAAAGATCAATAAACATTTGACACGTGTATTTCATATTAATTAATAAAAATCTATAAATAAGATGAGTTAATTGTGTTTAAACATCTATTTTAAACATATATATTATAAATTTTATTATCTAACTTCTAAGAAAATAACATTCCATGGAAAAAAAATCTTATTATATTACTAAAAACCATAATATTTACTTGAGAAAAAATGTTTCTTTTAATTTTTATTAAATTTAATATTAAATATTAATGTAAAAAAACAAAAATCTTTTATTACGTGAATTATAAAAAAATGTCATCTCTGAAAAGCAATAGTTAAAATTTATAATATTCACAAGTGAAGTTTTATCATCTAATTCCAAACTTTTGTTATCTAAATAGAATTTTAATTTTTGTTAGCAAAATAATTAACAAAAAGTTATACTTTATCCACCATATAGTTTATGAACCCACGTATTACATGGATAATTTTTAATAAAATAATTGATTATATAAAATGTATGCAAATTTAAAATCAAACCATATAAATATTAATTGTTATAAAAATACAAAAAAGTATAATTATTTTGTTATAAATTTTATTTATCTATCTTACTAAATATATGTGAATATTAGTTATTTTTAAAATATAATAGTATTTATTTTAATATTTTCTTTTAAGTTTTTATTATATATTTATATATTTTTATTGATATAATCTAAGGTTTTTCTTTTTATAAATACTATTTTAAGTTTACAAATAATTTAGTTTATATAATTTTAGATTTTTTGAAGTTTAAATTTAAATTAGTTAAAAAGTAACACATGACAATATGATAATGATAACAAATAATACCATTGGATAAAGTCAATAATGTAGGGATTATATTGTATTTTCTAGTGTTCTTTATTAATATTGTATTTTTTCATTTTAAATAAAATTTTATTTATTTTAAGTTTTTATTATATATTTATATAATTTTAATGATATAATATACGATTTCAGTTTTATAAATACTTTTGAAAGTTTACAGAGAGGTTCTATAATTTAAGAGTTTTTAAAGTTTAGATTTAGATTAACTAAAAATTGCCAAATGGCAAATAGAGGATAATGTCAAATAAACATTATTGGTTAATGTCAAATAGTGGATTATGTTTATATATTAGAAAAATATAATTGTATTTATCTTTTATTTTTATTAAAAATAATAAGTTGTATTTATTTATTGATGTTTATAAATACTAGAAAAAAATAATTTTATTTTATATTAAAAATAATAATGTTGTAATTATCTTTATTGGTGAAATTTATAGATATTAATATAAATTAATTATATTTATCTTTTATATATTTTTGATTTAATATAATAATATTGTACTTATTTATTTATGTTTATTGATATTTAAAAAAAATTAATTGTATTTAGTTTTTATTAAAACTAATAATGTTGTATTTAAGTTTTTTTAGTGAAATATGGTAACATCATGTAACAAATTGTGTTCTCCTTTATTATATATAGATAGATAGATTTCTACGTTATACAAATTTTTATATTTGAATTTAATTAAGATTTATGATCATCAAAGATAATATGATTGGTATTTATTTTAGTTGAACATTAATTTAATATGTTGTGATATTTAATTTATTATAAATTTAGTAATTAAAAATTTAAAATCAGAATTTAACGTAGTTAAGTTAAATTGGTAAATTATGAAAAAATAGTTAAAAAAAATAAAATAGATATAGATATAAATATAGTTTAAATTGTTAACGTCACATTAAACCTTCCAGAAATTTTTTTTTATTTTGGGCCCATCCATAAATAAACCTTCTAATATTTCCACGAGTACTCAGCAAGAAACTTTAATATTTGAATTAATATTTATATTTATATTAATATTTAAATTAAAGTAACCAACAAACAGAACCCACCCACTATATATATTCTCACACGACCGCCGCCCAATTCTTTAATTCTTCCCCATTCTTTCCGACTTCTTCGCTTCGTAGGTTTTTCAGATTGTTCTTCTTTTTCTCTCGATTTCTCCTTCAGATACGAAGGAATCTATTCATTCATTCATACTTGATTTCGTTGGTTGAAGATTGAATGGATCAAATGGTGACTAATCACAGCCTGCAACAAGTTGGTACGAAGAGGCCGAAAACGAAGATCGTTTGTACTTTGGGACCGGCTTCTCGGTCGGTTCCGATGGTTGAGAAGTTGTTGAAAGCAGGAATGAATGTTGCTCGATTCAATTTCTCTCATGGATCCTTTGAGTATCATCAGGAAACCCTCGATAATCTCCGGACGGCCATGGAAAATACCGGAATCCTCTGTGCCGTCATGCTCGACACCAAAGTACGGTTTTCAATTCTTTTTTACTCTATCAATTTTTTAATTAGTTTCAATGATTTTTCTTTTGCGTGTGATACACGTCAAAGCTACAGTTCCTTTACCTTCGTATAGATCGGCCGATTTACTTTTTTGAGGTTAAAAGTTCATGGATATTTGACCTAATGCTTTCGTTTGAAGTATGTTTGCAAAATCGAATCTAATTCTCGGTCTCTTTTAGGTTTTGGATTGGTTTATATCAATTTTGACCATATAATTTGTAGGTTTGACCTTTACAAAATCATTTATGCACCAAAAAAGAGCAATCCTATTATTAGGTTTTCGCCGCCTATTCATCATTATCGAGGACTATAGTTTATAAACAATATACTTTTGACAAATTAGAAATTTATACGAGAATTCATTGGATTGATCCTTTTGTCTACAATTGCTATTGGCCAAAAGGAGTTTTTTTTAATCAAAATGAATAGCTTGTTTGTTTGTACCCAGGGGAATTGCTCAAAATAGCAAACAACATTTTTTTTATTATAACAATCTCGTAATAACTCTTGGTTTAAATCCGATTATAGCATTTAACTGGTAAACAACAAGTAGGTTGTTATTTTAAACAATATACTAAACGGTAAAAATTAAAATTGATTGCCATGATAAGAAAAAAAAAATTAAAAAGTAGGTTGTTATTTCAAACAATAAACCCTATCTATAACCTTTTTTTTGTAGTTTACCGGTTAAATGCTATAATCAGGAATGAATAAAAAGTCGGTTCCTTTATTTAAAACAAAATTTACGAGATTGTTATAATAATAAAAAAAGAGATAAGTTGCTTACTATTTTGAGCAATTTTCCATTTGTAGGTAACACCAAAGATGGTGTATTGGAAATTTGGAACAGTAGTACTGATTTGTAATGTACAAGCATGAATATCATATTAACATGCATTGCAGGATGACCTGTCTTTTTTGGTGGGCTTACTTTACTTTTGTCTATTTGGTCTCATGGTTTTGTTGGATGACAGATGCTGATTGCTCATTGCTGAGAATAAAATATTTGATTTTTGTTTGCTTGTGGTTTTTTGAAGTTTCTTGCTTTAATTTGCTGGAATACATATTACGTTGAGATGTATATATTGTAAACAATAACATGGTACATGATCTGTATTAACTATTAAATAATCATATCAACATTATAAAAATACATGTTAAAAATGTATGTGGTTATAATTTCATATAGCATATAACAAATAAAAGCGTAACATATACTGGTAAGTTTTTACTTATTGTTTATTGGGATTTGGAAGCATTAAATATCTGATCGTTATTGAATTATTGATTATACATCAAATCAGACATTGTTTCTTTTTATTTAGCAAAAAGAGCATGTGTGTTACGTAAATTTGTTACTTGTCTTTAACTCATTCCGGTTACCTTGTTAGGTAAGAAATGTTACGACGAATGCATTCATAAGATTGAAACTGATTCTTACATATTGAATTGTTAAGAAAACATGACATGTAAAATACAACATATAAATGGAAACCACAGAAAAAGAACACATATTATATGTGGTTAGGTTGAAGAATGAACTATGTCCACGGTCGCACTAGATAGTCTAAATTATTGATTTCGGATTAGGGTTTACAAATACACAGGAATACATATTTAAAGAGAAAAACTGAAATCAATAAAACCCTAATGGGCTTGGGCTTGGGCTTGCCTAGATGTTAAGTGTTGATACATGATGTGATCTAGTTTATAAACTGTTCATTTTGTGTGTTATATTTAAGGGTCCAGAGATTCGAACCGGTTTTTTGAAAGATGGCAAGCCAGTCCAACTGAAACAAGGTCAAGAGATTACCATTTCAACCGATTACACCATTAAAGGAGACGAGAACATGATTTGCATGAGCTACAAGAAGTTAGCTCACGACGTAAAACCACAGAGTGTAATACTATGTGCAGATGGCACCATTTCGTTTACTGTTCTGTCTTGTGACACTGAAAATGGCTTAGTGCGTTGTCGTTGTGAGAACACTGCGGTTCTTGGTGAACGAAAGAACGTTAATCTTCCTGGAGTCATTGTGGATCTTCCTACGTTGACCGAGAAAGACAAGGAAGATATTATGAAATGGGGTGTTCCTAATAAGATCGATATGATTGCTCTGTCATTTGTCCGAAAAGGTTCTGATCTGGTTGAGGTTCGCAAGTTGCTGGGAGAGCATGCAAAAAACATACTTCTTATGTCAAAGGTGCATTTCATCAAACATACTTGATTTCATTTATTACATGTTGCCATAAATGACTTTGTTTCTAATCTTTGTTAGGTTGAGAATCAAGAAGGGGTTGCCAACTTTGATGACATTTTAGCCAACTCCGATGCCTTTATGGTTGCGCGTGGAGATCTCGGGATGGAAATTCCCATTGAGAAAATATTTCTAGCTCAGAAAGTCATGATATACAAGTGCAACTTACAAGGAAAGCCGGTTGTAACTGCTACTCAGATGTTGGAGTCGATGATCAAGTCTCCAAGGCCGACTCGTGCAGAAGCCACAGACGTCGCTAATGCAGTTCTTGATGGCACTGACTGTGTCATGCTTAGCGGAGAAACCGCAGCCGGGGCATACCCAGAACTCGCGGTTCAAACCATGGCCAAGATTTGCATCGAAGCAGAAAGTACAATAGATTACGCAGATGCTTTCAAGAGGATCACAGCAAATGTACCTGTACCCATGAGCCCACTCGAAAGCTTGGCCTCTTCTGCAGTCCGGACCGCCATCTCATCCAAAGCAAGCTTGATATTGGTTCTAACCAGAGGTGGAAGCACTGCGAAGCTAGTGGCTAAGTACAGGCCTGGCATGCCTATACTCTCCGTGGTGGTTCCTGAAATCAAGACAGATTCTTTCGATTGGTCATGCAGCGATGAATCCCCGGCTAGGCATAGCTTAATCTATAGGGGTTTGGTTCCAGTTTTAATTGCAGGATCTGCTAGAGCTTCACACGACGAATCTACTGAAGAAGCAATCGAATTCGCGCTGGATCATGCTAAATCTAAAGGACTCTGCAAGAACGGGGATTCTGTTGTGGCTCTACACCGCGTTGGAACTGCATCCGTCATCAAGATTGTGACGGTAAAGTGATTCATACAATGATTTTCATTTTTCTGGATTGTGTCCATTTTTTGCCCGTATGTTGGCACCTATTAATTATATCAGTAAACTATAGTCGATGGTTTTGTATCGACAAACTGAAACGGCCTTTTACTTATCCGGGAAACTTTACATAATTAATGCTTGCTGCATTTTTGAGGCATTATATTTTGAGCTATGGATGAAGCAATCTTGCTAACGTACATGTTTGAATATCGACCATTTATTGATCTTGTCCGTGTGGCTTTGGAAGTATTTGTAGGAAGTATGTTGTTAAACTATTACACAATAATAATAATAATAAAATCTCAGACAAAAACATAAATTAGATTTTATGTAAAGTTTTGTATAACACTTGTATAACATTTTTTAAAAAAATTAACAAGACTTAAAGTTGATTTTATATAATGAAAAGATCATTATATATGTGGTTATTTTATAAACAATAATGTTAATGGCTTTTTTGAAACAACATGACTGGCTACATTAGTTCAATCTTTATTCCTATATATAAAAACTAGTTAGGGGGTCTTTGGTTTGCTATTTTTGGGATTTGCATTTGAAATCTTGTGTTTCATGTTTAGTTCACAGATTTTAGTAATGATTTAAAATCCGAAGTATGTTGTTAAATGTATTCCTTTATAGGAAGTATGTTGTTAAACTATTACACAATAATCAAAAGAAAATTTCAGACAAAAACATAAATCAGATTTTATGTAATATTTGTATAACATTTTTTTTTAAAAATTAACAAGACTTTAAAGTTGATTTTATATAATGAAAAGATCATTATATAACATGAGGTATTTTATAAACAATAATGTTAATGGCTTTTTCGAAACAACATGACTGACTACATTAGTTCAATCTTTATTCCTAAATATAAAAACTAGTTAGGGGGTCTTTGAAAACTAGTTATGGGTCTTTGATTTGCGGATTTTTGGGATTTGCAGTTGAAATATTGTGTTTGGTTTACAGATTTTAGTAAGGATTTAAAATTCGAGGTGTTCAAAAATCTCATCATTCTTTGTTATCTAACTCGGCCTCCTCCTAAGATTTAAAAAAAAAAATTGCATTGCATTCTTCAGATTAATCAATTTTTCCTAAAAGATAAGTAATTTTTTTAATAAAATCCTGATAAATGAAAATGTTCTAATTTTTGGACAGAGTGCAGAAGGTTCTTTGACTATAGAATCTTCTAGAAGTTGGTCTCTTTCCCTTTATAAATACAACCATATGCATGAACAAGGTTAGATGGATTCCTTGAAGTTTTATAAAATGATGGTAAGAAACTCATAAATTACACGGCTTAATTACATAATCAAACCATCATATATATATGTATACAAAAACCAATTAAACAATGAATGTTGAGGTTGGTTGATCCATGGCCGCTGCACAAATCAATCAAAGATTTTAAATCAGACACAGAGAAGAGAAGCTTCAGATGACACCCACTTTTAACTTTTTCTTCAACGATCAAAACCTGTATCCAAACAAAAAATTTAAATCTTGTTTCAGTAATCAAATCCCACATTCCTTTTTTCAATTACAATGTTTATTATTCTTTAATCCACCATGACAAGAATTTACAATTTGTTTTAGTGATCATCGTCGTTTCCACCCGTTTCATGGGTTCGACTTCGACCCGATTCCCCTGAGTTTAAACTCGCTGTGTTTGAACTCGATGAGAACAAACTGCTGAAAGGCCAAGGTAGAGACACAGAAAATCGGCTCTCTCCATTGTTGCTTTCTGTTCCTGACTCGTTCGCAACTCTGTTTGAGTTTCCGACCCGTGACCCGTCTTGTTCTCGGTTGATTTTTGATTCGTCCGCCGGCATTTGGTACCTGCATACCGGGCATGAACTATGAAGCTCTAGCCATGGCAGGATACAGTCGCTATGAAACATGTGTTTACATGGCATTTCTCGAGCTTTCGCTCCGACTTCGAATTCTTCTAAACAAACCGAACATTGAACCGTTTCTTCTTCGACGGTTACTGTCGGCATTGCTTCGATTGCTTCTTTTTGTGCCGGTGGTGTCCCGTATCGGTTCGGGTCGTTCTCGGCTAAATGCTGTAGGAGTTGCTCTAAACCCGGACCGACAAAATAATCGCCAAACGAGCCGAACGGGTGGTTTTGTGAAAGGTTGCTTGAATCAAACGGATTGCCACCGTTACTGCCGTGAACGATTATCGTCTGATTGAAAGGATTAATCAGGATAACACGTTCGCGGTCTGTGTCGCGGTTATTATCTACTCCACCTTCTTCGTTGTTGTTTTCAGAGTCGGATATCATTCCGGCTCGAATACCTTGAAGAAGGTGGAGTATGGCGGCAGAGCTCCTCCGCCGCCTTATTGACTCTAGTTCAGGGTCAAGCTCCGACGACTCTCCTCCTCCTCCCTGGTGGCGGTTTTCTTCCTCGTTCTCCTCGTCAAACCCTAGCTGTCTAAATCTCCGGTGCCGGCGAGGTGTGTTCATCATGCCAAGCAATATAGGAGCCCACAAAGAGATTCCACGGTCGGAATCCGGACCACCGTCGTTTTGCAGGTTCCGATCACCCCTTACGCTTTCCATTTCCTCCACAAATCCGCCGTTACATAATGAACATTTGATTGATTCGACCTCCATCACCGGATCAACAACTCTAGAACATTCATGGCACCAATATCTTGTTGACTCTCTCTCTTCCTCCATCTCTCTCTCTCTCTCTCTAATCACTTCCAATTTCTGCAATTTTTCATTGAATTAAAGATGAGATATCTTGAACATATACTAATCTTTAATTTCAAAACCCACCAAAAAAGTTTAATAAAGAACAAAATTCTAATTTTTAAACCAATTTTGCCATTAAAGATCAATACCCACAAACTAGAACCCTAAAATTCTCCATCAAAAGCTACTAAATAACATAAAAAATCATCATTTCATAAAAAAATAATAAGAATCAAACATCAAGCACCAGGATACCCAAAAATCAGAACAATTAGGAAGTTACTCAATTAAAAAACAATTAATTTATTCAGGAAACCCTTGATCTGGGATCAAATAAACAGCAAATGTAATGAACTAATGATGATTAACATAAACAGTAAAATAAATAAAAATAACAATCAAGAACCTTCTAACCTTAGTTTTGCAAGATGATCAAGATTCAAGGGAACAGAGAAAGCCCTCAAAAAAACCCGGATCAATAATTTAAAAAATTTCTATAATATTTTGTATAAAGTTGAGGTTTTTTTTCATGCTCAGAAACTCATATATGGATTAATGGATATGGGCAGGTGTAAGGAAGAGAAAGAAAAATACAGAAATAGGAAGAATCTAGAATAATACAGAGGGCACACACAATGAAGAAATTGAATAAAAGTCTGATTTTGACCACCACCTAAATTAAATTAGATATTATGCTTCTGGAAATCCTCCAATTTGGATCTAGTAAATTCTTTAAACAGCCCCATTTCTTTTACCCATTCAAATGAAGAAAAACCCAGAAGAAATGGGTTAAGAAAAATTACCAGAAACAGCAAGGAAAAGAGAGATGGATTTGTTCTGATTCTTGCCAAATCCTTCTAATTTAAAGATTTTTTTAATAATCTTTTGGTGGAAAATGAAAATGGGTATTCAAGAAATTTGTGGGGCTGTGTTTGATCGGCTTGTTGCTGTCAAAATTTTCCCTATGTAAAATATTAGGGGTTTAGATTGAAGTGATTTGGAGAATTTTGTAGCGACAATGACAACTCAAATTAACTTATTAATGATTTTGTGTCTAGATTTACGGGATAAGTTTGTTCTAAAATTAGATGGCAAATAAGTTTGGTTCAAAATTGGCAAAATAAAAGTTATTAATTTTAAGAGGAAGAATTATAACATCTAAAATCATTTAATTGGTCACCAAATATATTAAATAAATGTTTAGTTAGAATTAATGTTAGTATAGTTGATAAAAGATATGACATTTTAATATTTTATAAAAATTACATGTATTACATAATTTACATGTTAGACATGTATAGTTGTATTCCATGTAGCTTCACGAAGATACTTAGCTGTAGTTTGTGATTTAAGACGTTATATATGCGAAAATCTTCTATTGTCTTCAATTTTGATATAATTTGTTGGTGACATAAAATTTTATTGTATTTTTTTTAATGAAATTTCACAAGTATATATTAGACTATTAATATTTCTAAATTAATAGTTTTGGAGCAGCAACTTTATACAATGTGACAAAAAATGCAAGTTTTTTTTAACAACAAAAAGATTATTTAGAAAAGAGTTACGACATGACCATCACCCCCAACTAAAAATCTCGAACAGAGAAATATATAAATATAAAAACTAGCAAGATGCTAGCAAAGTACAGTACAGAATTAGAAAAGAAATAAATGATAACTACACCACAATTCCTAAATTAAAAACTTAAAATTCCCCCTAAACTTCAGTCATAAGAACACATTTACTTTACTTCATCTTTAGTTATTGACCCAAAAATGCAAGTGCAACTAAGTGATGGATGTTATAATCTAACAGAATTCAGATATTAAGAAATCTACAACACTTGTAAATTTTGATATATATGTGATTTCTATTTTCATTCTATATCTTAACAATACAACAATGCATGCCTTTTATAGATACAAATTTAGAGACAAAAATTACTATGCACATCACTCACTCCTACTATTTTCAATTGCTTCTCAACTTGGTAAAAGAGAAGACTTTTTGTAAAATTGTCATCCACGTCTTTTGTCTTTTTATAACACTCCCCATTAGATGATAATTTTAGAAAGAGTTCAACCATGGAGTGCTGCCTCATTAAAAACATTGCTAAAGAAAAACCCAGTGGGAAAAAACTTTAGTCAAGGGAAAAAGAGTACAGCGATTGGTTGACTCCCCCTCATATTGTCATCTGAAAGTCATCACATGTTTTGTACATGTCGCATTTCAATGTTGTGAACGTGTTTTCTGAAAATCGCTTTAGGAAGAGCCTTCGTGAAAAGATCAGCTGAGTTATTGCTAGATTGAACGTATTTCATTTCAATTTCACTGTCCTTTATAAGATCTTGCGTATAGGATAAAAATCTTGGAGGGATATGTTTGGTCCTGTCACTTTTGATATACCCTTCTTTCATTTGTGACACGCAAGCTGCATTGTCTTCATAAATAAATGTAGGACTTTTGCCTTTCTCAAGTCCACAAGAAGACAAGATGAGTTGTGTCATTGATCTTAGTCATACACACTCTCTACTGGCTTCATGTAGTGCAATAACTTCAGCATGATTTGAGGATGTTGTAACAAGTGTTTGCTTCTGAGAACGCCAAGATATTGCAGTGCCTCCATTCAAAAATACGTATCCTGTTTGAGATCTTGCTTTGTGGGGATCAGACAAATAACCTGCATCTACATAACCAATCAAACCTTCTTTTGTATTGTTTGAATAAAATAATCCCAAATCAACAGTTCCTCGAAGGTATCGTAAAATGTGTTTGATTCCCATCCAATGTCGTTTGGTGGGGGCTGAACTAAATCTAGCCAACAAATTTACTGCAAAAGAAATGTCAGGTCTTGTACAGTTAGTAAGATACATTAGGGCTCCAATTGCACTAAGATACGTCACTTCTAGACCGAGTAAATCTTCATTTTCTTCTTGAGGACGAAATGGGTCTTTGTCAATAATAAGTGATCTAACTACCATTGGCGTGCTTAAAGGTTTTGCTTTATCCATATTGAAACGTTTTAAGACCTTCTCCGTATAATTTGTTTGATGCACAAGTATGTCATTATGCATGTGCTCTATTTGCAAACCAAGACAATATTTGGTTTTACCAATGTCTTTCATTTCAAATTCCTTCTTTAGTAGCACAATGACTTCATTTATCTCATTTATTGTGCCAATGATATTTAGATCATCAACATAGACAACTATAATAACATATCCAACCTTTGTCTCTTTATAAACACGCATGGACAAATTTGATTATTTGTATATCCTTTACATATCAAATAATCACTCAAACGCTTATACCACATGCGTCCAGATTGTTTCAACCCATATAAAGATCTTTGCAATTTGATTGAATACATTTCTTTGGGTTTATTGCTTAATGCTTTAGGCATTTTAAATCATTCAGGGATTTTCATATAAATATCACTATCTAGTGATCCATATAAATAAGCTGTAACAACATCCATTAGACGCATTTCTAAACTTTTAGAAACTGCAAGACTGATTAAATATCTAAACGTTATTTCATCCATAACAGGAGAATACGTTTGATCGTAATCAATTCCAGGCCGTTGAGAAAAACCTTGAGCCACAAGTCTAGCTTTGTATCTTATAATTTCATTTTTCTCATTTCTCTTTCGTATGAATACCCATTTTGTATCCTACAGGTTTCACGACTTCAGACGTGAGGATAATGGATCCAAAAACCTTTCGTTTGTTTAAAGAATCTAATTCAGCTTGCATAGCTTCTTTCCATTTATCCCAATCATGTCTATTTTGACATTCAATAACAGACTTTGGTTCTGGATCATCACTTCCATTAATAATATCATATGCAACAACAAAAAAAAAAACATTTCATCAATATCTTTCATTTCAGATCTGTTCCATATAATATTTGTATGGACATAATTGATTGCAATCTCTGTATTAGTATCATCAATTTCTCATTCTTTGGAGATATTATTATTTTGTGTTTCTCCAGGAACACCTTTCTCATTATCAATTGTATTTTCAGAGCTCTTTCTTTTTCTAGGATTCTTATCCTTGGAACCAAACGGTCTTCCACGCTTCAGGCGTGCCTTTGATTCTTGAATGACTTTGTCATCAATTTTCTCGCTTGGAATTTCAATTCGAGCAGGTGCATTAGCTGCTGGCACATATGATTTAGTCACTCTTTTAGAATCAGTAAATGCATCAGGCAGTTGATTTGCTATTTCTTGCAAATGCATTATTTTCTGAACTTCTAGTTCACATTGTTTTGTCCGAGGATCAAGATGAATCAATGATGGTTCACACCATGAAACATCTTTTTCTTTGGTTTCCTTTTCTCCCCCTAATGCTGGAAAAATTGTCTCATTAAAGTGGCAATCAGCAAAACGTGCTGTGAAAACATCACCGGTTAGCGGTTCAAGATATCTTATAATAGAAGGTGTTTCATACCCAACATATATACCCAATCTTCTTTGAGGACCCATTTTTGTACGTTGTGGTGGTGTAATAGGAACATATACTGCGCACCCAAAAATTCGAAGATGGGAAATGTTTGGTTCTTGACCAAAAGCAAGTTGTAGAGGAGAAAATTTATGATATGCACTTGGTCTTAGACGAATCAGTGATGCAGCATGTAAAATTGCATGTCCCCAAACAGAAATAGGGAGTTTTGTTTTCATTATTAATGGTCTAGCTATTAGCTGAAGACGTTTAATTAATGATTCAGCTAAACCATTTTGTGTATGAACATGAGCAACTGGATGTTCAACACTAATTCCAACAGACATGCAATAGTCATTAAAAGCTTGAGACGTAAATTCACCAGCATTATCAAGTCTCACCTTTTTAATGGTATAATCAGGAAAATGCGCCCTTAATTTAATGATCTGAGCCAGAAATTATGCAAATGCCACATTACGAGTCAATAATAAACAAACGTGAGACCATCGACTTGATGCATCTATTAATACCATGAAGTATCTGAAAGGTCCACATGGTGGATGAATTGGTCCACATATATCACCTTGAATTCTTTCAAGAAACATAGGATTTTCATTTTCAATTTTTGTTGGTGAATGTTTCACAATAAGTTTTCCAAGAGAACAAGATGTACATGGAGCCAAGTTACCTGTTTGAGAGATCTTCAGGCTTTTAAGTGGATGCCCATTGGTACCTTCAATTATTCTTTGCATCATGGTTGTTCCTGGATGGCCTAATCTGTCATGCCACAAACTCAAAACTCCAGGATCACAATATTTTTCTTTTACTACCATGTTGGATTCAACCATACTTATATATGTATAATGCAAACCAGAATTGAGTGTTGGCAGTTTTTCCAGTACATGGTTTTTTATCAGTAATATGCATAAATTTCTTATTCTCTATTGTCACAGTCTGAGTACCATATCCATTTCGGTGTATGTCATTGAAACTCAGCAAATTTCTTTTAGATTTTGGAGAAAATAGAGCATTATCTATTAAAAACTTTGTACCATTTGGTAATATAAAATGAGCCTTTCCGGTTCCTTCAATTAGATCTACAGGACCTGAAATGGTATGTATGGTTGCTTTAGTTCAGAAAAATATTTCTTCGTTTTAAGAATTGTGTGTGTGGCACCACTGTCTGGTATACAGATATCTCCAAAATTTGCTTCATGCAGTTCTTCGATGAAATTCATTTTAAACTTTTAAAAATAAATAAGAAAAATAATAAATTAATGATTATGTAAGATAAAAATTGTTAAGTAGAAATATGTTATATTATTATAAGATTTGGAAGTGCATTACATGATAAGATGAAATAAAACATATCTAGAAAATGAAACATAGTCACACTATTATATATCTAAATCATCAAAGAAATCTGAAGCATTTAGTTCAGGTACCGAATCATTAGGAAGATCATTAAAATTTACTTCTTTCTCTTTTCCTTTAAGAGAATCTTGATACAGCTGACAAAGATGTGGTGCTGTTCAACAAGTTCTTGACCAGTGGCCTATCATTCCGCATCTGAAGCAAGGATCTTTAGGACCCTGAGAAGTATTAGTTTTTGCTTCATTGTTCTTGGATTTTCCATGTGATTGAGATTTATTATCTCGTGGAACATTGTTATAACCATGTCCATGTCCACGTCCACAGCCCCGAGAATGACTTTTTCCATATTTATAGTTGTAACCATAGCCATGATTATTTTTATAATTATGGTTTTTATTATAGCCACGACCACGGGCTCGTCCACGGCCAAATCCTCGTCCTTGTCCATGTGTATTATTTTTAGGATCACTTTTATTCGTAGCATTTGCTTCAGGAAACGCTACTGATCCTGTAGGACGAGACTGATGATTTTTCATCAGAAGCTCATTATTTTGTTCAGTAACAAGAAGGACTGAATTGAGTTCAGAATATCTTGTAAATTTCTGCATGCGATATTGTTGTTGCAGAGTAATGTTTGACGCATGAAACGTGGAGTAAGTTTTCTCCAACATGTCTGCATCAGTAACAGTTTGTCCACAAAATCTTAACTGTGAACATATCCTGAACAAAGCTGAGGTATACTCATTAACCTTTTTAAAGTCTTGGAACCTCAAATTTCTCCACTCATCTTTGGCAGCTGGAAGTAAAACTTCCCTTTGATGATCAAACATTTCTTTCAAATCTTTCCATAGAATGCTTGGATCATTTGTGTTCAAATATTTAAATTTTAGCATATCATCAATATGCTTACGTAGAAACACATTTGATTTTGCATTTTCTTGTGAGGAACAATTATTTTTCTCACTTATAGTTTCCAAGATTCCCATGGATTCAAGATGCATTTTTACATCAATTGTCCATGACATGTAGTTCTTCCCCTTAACGTCTAGTGCAGCAAATTCAAGCTTTACAAGGTTTGCCATTTTATAACTATCAACAAAAATATTTAACAACATAAATTAGCATTAATTTATTTCAATCAATATCGCAACACATAACAATGGAATAATCGTAAATGAAAACATAATTAGAAAATGGTACATCTCATCGAATGAAAGTTGTAGCAAAGAGTATAAAAGTATTGAGAGTATTACAATAAGGAAAATTAAAAACGAGATAGACATCTTCATTCTTCAACCAGTTAAGAAAAAAAAATTTCAAACAAGAAGAAGAACGATTTTGTGAAATAATGAGGTTTAGTGTTGTGGTATTTATAGGGAAAAACCAAGCCATCGAAACGGTCGGATTTTTGACCGTTGTAACGGTTATGTAGCCGTTGTAAAGAAAAATTATAAAATGATTAAAAGATAAATTTAGTGTAAAATAATTAATAGAGTATAAATTATTAATATTGTTTGTGCATAAAACAATTTATAAAATATGAATCAGAGAAAAATAAATAAATTAATAAACATAAATAGATGTTACTACACATTAATAAACCAACACATAAATAAATGTTACTAACAGGATTAATGCTAGTAAGCATAAATGTTAGAATGTTAGATTGCATAAATAAAAGTTAGTATACATAAATAAATGTTAGATTGCATAAATAAATGTTAGTTGCGGAAAGTAAATGTTAGTAATAATAAATAGATGTTAGTTAACATAAATAAGTAGGAGGCTTAGCCTTCCATAAATGTTAGTAATAAGAATAAGAATAAGAATAAATGTTAGTATATATATAAATAAAAGTTGAGTAAACGTTAGTAGTCCTTGTATCCAATATGTAGTCATTTAGTTGTTAATTATGGTCTTTAACCATATATTTTGTTTTCAATTTATTTCATACCTTGAGTGAATGGTGATTTTTGATTTGGTTGAGATATTGAGCTCCTCGTGCTGATAACGTGTTATAATCTAACAAAATTCAGATATTAAGAAATCTACAACACTTGCAAATTTTGATATATATGTGATTTCTTCTCTCATTCTATATCTTAACAATACAACAATGCATGCCTTTTATAGATACAAATTTAGAGACAAAAATTACTATGCACATCACTCACTCCTACTATTTTCAATTGTTTCTCAACTTGGTAAAAGAGAAGACTTTTTGTAAAATTGTCATCCACATCTTTTGTCTTTTTATAACAATGGATGTAATGTTAGAAAATCTAAAAGGCTTTAATTTATTCTTTTGGAATTGTCTAGATGCTAGTTTATGAGTTTGGTTTGATAGTGTTTTTTGAATTTACTTTCATGTATTCTTTTATCTCAAGTCTTTTCCTTACAGATTTAAGGTCTAATTTGTGTTTTAATAATACATGACCTTTCAAAAAAATTTTGTTGTCCAATGTAGATACATTACCTATAAATTTAAGGGAACAAGAATGATTATAGATTTTATTTTTTAATGATAAAATAATACATACACAATCAGAAATGGAACATAGTTAGGACTAAAACCACCTTTGAGCTTGTTTCATCGACTTCGTACACTATTTCCATCCATCTATACAACCCCAAGGTGCCGTTTTATTTGAAAGATTCAAACAACTCATTTAAGATATGAATTTTGAAATACTCTTATGTAATGTTTGGATAAAAAATAAAAAAGAAAGAATTTAGGTTCATTTAGCATATTATATTATCCACGTCGCCATCTTTCATAATCTATTCATCCCTCTAAATATTTTAAAATCATGTTCGACCCTAGCATAGGGGCAGACTGGGCCCAACCCCACAACAACAAACTACTTAGGTCATCAAAGAATTAGTCCAATTTATATAGTAGGATCAATATTTAGCCCAAATCCAAAATATAGGTTGAATCGTTGAAGTTGAAGACTAGCATAACACAGAAGATGAAGCGGCAAGTCAACCAAGAACGACGCCTCTTTTGCTCTCTCGCAAATATCGATGAGTCAGAATTCGAAGAATCGGGTTTGGAAGAAGGAAAGTCGCGTAGATGGATGAAACGAGGAACAATTTCCGTCACAGAATCTTAGAACCCATTCACCTTTCACGCAATCACGCTTCACTGCTCGACGGATGACGCCTCGACTACTCGTTGCTCGGCTGCTCGCTCAACTCTCAATCTAATTGTTATTTTTGACTTTCAATCAGATTGTTGGTTGTTGTTTGCCTGATTGCCTCTCTCGATTGTCAATCACTCAATCAGATTGAAAGTTCCAATTTGCTCACGAAGTTACGATCACTAGATCAGATTGCTGTCACAGACTCACAGTGTCTCTCTGTTTGCCGGTTACGAATTACCGAAAAACAAGATTCAAGAAATATTATTATTATTATTTATATGTTGTTGTGCTTGCTTAATGTTGATTGTTGTGTGTTGTACTACACTACTACCTTGATTGTCGATTGAATATTTGAATTTATGAATATTGCCTTACTTTGTTGTTCAATGTTCATGTATTTCAGTATTTGTCCCTGTGGACTGTGGCTATGCTTGCCTACTGACAGTTAATTTGAGTTAATTGAGTATTTATCATTTGTATTGATTGTTGTCTTGACTAAATGACTGTGGCTGTGGCTGTGCTTGCTTACTGGCTGTCATTTGTCATTTGTGAATAATTACATATATCAAGTTAATTTGAGTTATAATAGTGAATTTATAGTTTAATGAAATTGACATTATCTTATAGAAAACATGAACTTGTTGTCTCGTTAATTAATAATTGATTTTTTATTCTATAATTTTTAGGAAATTGATTGTTGTCTCTTGATTGAGTAAGAAGAAGAAAAGAATAGAAAAGATCAAATAAGACATTCAAGTGTTATCTTTCTATACTTATAACTTGTTTATTTGTTTTATATTTTATTTCTTGTAGTATCTAATATTGATTAGCATGTTCCATGTTCACAGCCATCGGGTGCTCAAAATAGAAAAAGAAAGAAAAGACAACAAAACCTTGCATAATCTTTACATGCATCTTTAACTAGATTTCTAGATAGACACAAAAGAAGTACCGAAGTAAATGAAAATAATGAAAATCTTGATCATGAAGTTAAACTTTTATTTGGATTTTCTACTTATTAATAATAATCGGCGTGAAAAATGAGCGTCTAGTTTGACTAGGTTCCAAACTGCTTTAAAAAGATAGTATACTGTACGTTCAAAATTCTAAAGGGCGTTATTCGTTTATCTCGCCTTGGGCATCAAAATTCTTCAGGACCGGTCCTGTTTAAAATCCTATCATTTTAAAAACCATTATTTTAAGTTCATTCAATCCAAACGTGACCCAAGATTATAACCAATTTCCACCCATATAATTTCCCATCAGAACTTTAATCACCAAAATTTACTTGAAGATATCAGATATGAGTTAGGAGGTACTTGTAGCAACTCATCAGCACATTTGATGTATCACCTTCTGTTACACAAAATTTTCATCCTAATTCCAGTTCTCATTCTCCCCTACAAACCAAATATCCTTAATAATAATATAAAGTGATTTTGTATGGGAGTGAGAAATAACTATGTATGTGTTCTTATGTCTCATTTTGACAAAGAACTTTTTTCATACGAAATAATTTATTATTCTTTTAAATTTAGTCTTATTTTTCACAGGTTAAAACTTAACATTACATTCATACATAACATCAATAAATTAACATATCAACCAATTACTTGTAAATGACATAACTTTAAAACGTTTAGAGAACTTTTTTAAAATTTGGTTTTCTTGCACATAAAAAGGTATAAAAATTTGGTCTTCTTGCACATAAAAAGGTAAGGTTGCGTTTAGTTGACGAAAACTAGTCATTTTTTAAATTTCAATTTTCAAGTTATAGTTTTCAGAAATAAAAAAAAGATTTCTATAATAAGTGAAAACTTGTTTTATTGATGAAGTTTTAGTTTTAAGAAAAATAAGATGGGTGATTAGGTGATAGAAAAGTAAAAGAGAGAAAGAGGGCATTATAAAGATATATAAGGCATGTAGTAGGTAATAGAAAAGTAAGAGATAGAAAACGAAAAACTGTATTTTAAAAAGTGAAATGAAAATTTATGTAATTGTTGTTAAGTAAACACGTTTTCATTTTTTTAAAAATTGAGATGAAAATTTTAAAATTTTCCAGTGACTAAACACACCAAGTTGTGATTTGTGCACGACAATTTTTTCATACACAACAATATACAACTATATATTACATCAAGTACAAACTTATAAACCATTTATTTTATGGATTGTAAAAAGTTTGTTTACAAATCAAATCACCTGTGATGTTGGAAGGGTCAATTAATACAATCTTAAATATAATGATTGGAGGAGAATCTTCGTAGTCTGTACAGAACATGTACGGACACATAGGTAGTTTGTATATACGAGACATATATCTAAAAACAAACACAATTAATGTGTAAAACGACTGAAGAACAATGAACTCTTTAAAATGATCGAAAAAACCTCATAATATTAGTTTTTGCCTGTTTGTCTATTGACGAACCGTGATAAGCCACTAGAGAATACACACGTAAGATCTGAACCGTATACACAAAATGGAGAGAATGCAGCCACAAGCCACGAACATCGGCATGATGCGCCTAAAGAGTGCATCATTTCTTTTTAGTCCAGGCATTGTTACACATTACAAGCTCATAGACCTAAAGTAACACCTCATCTACCTTTGCCTATCCTGCAAAAATAGAGCAAGCCTGTGCAGCTATACAGAGCTCGTAAACTTCAATAAACGAATAATCCTCCATTTTGAAAGTGGGAAAAAGGTCCTTATGGCAACTGGTTTCGTATTTTTATGTCGTAATCCCACTTCAGAAACTCCCGACCCTGCCTACTGCATTCTCTTCCTGCAAACGACAGAGTTTTAGATGAACAGGGTTGATATGTACATGCCTGTGTTTAAAGTTTTATGATGATGACATGCAATTAAGGAATTCTATCTCAAAACTATGACAAAAAGGAATTTTTGCAATTTTTCAGAGAACAGAGTGAGTTGCTATTTGTCTTTTAAGAGGTTAGTCTAAAGTCTGAAAACCAGATCTAAAATTAAGAGGTGGTCTTAAGAAATGAAATTAAGAGATAATCTCAAGATTGTTTGTTTGCAGGATATAAAATTAGGGTTCTAAACTAAAAATAAAGAAAAGACATTCTTAATTTTTTTTTCAGACCAAAGTCTTCCTCTTAATTTTAAGAGGTAAATTTAGAGGTTTAAACCTCTTAAGTCTAAACCTAAACAAACAGTCTTAATTTATTATAGACATGAAGTTTAGACTTCAGACTCTTTTAAGAGGCTCTTAATGGAAAACAAACGAGGCCTGATTGTATGATGCTTCTGGTTGTTTTTTTGGGGTGTGCAAAAAAACAAAAGCCAAACCAGAAACCGATTAGAGAAGAACCCATTAGCGAATACTAGAGTCAAACTGCTGGCACATGAGCGTTGGTTAGAGAAGAAATCCCCTATGAGCCTATGACAAGTTTCAAGAGTTGCATAGCCTCAGGGTTGGTAGAATTCAACCAGCCCAATCGGACTTGATCTAAGCTGGACTCATTCTCTACTTGAGCTGACTTGTATTGGCTCACGCTTGGCAGGTTGGTGACCCTAAATGAACCGAGAAAATACATGTTGCTTAATGTATTTTGTATCTACTTAAATCCCTAAGATTAGGTCCTAGGAGACTTCTAATTGTCCTTTTTTGAATATGGTTGTTTTTCTATTGTTTTATTTGATTTATATGGATCAAACCTGTACAAGTCGTAACATGCTTAAGCTCATAAGGTCCATGAGCCAAGAACATAATATATTTTGGTTTTGCCATTGCACTCTTGATGAAATTGCTTTTGACCACGCCACTAGTAAATGCCTAAATGGTAACATTATATCATTATAAAAAGGATAAAATGGTTGATGGTCAAATTACTTCCTTACTTGGGCAGAGAGCAAAACCATAAAGCAAAAAAGAGGTTTAACGGCCAGATAAAGACTTGTCAGAGTATAGCGGTCAAGCAAATAACTTCCATTACAAAAACCAACTTTCTCACAGGCCAAAAGACCCTCAACCCAAATAATATGTCGTTTCACCGTCTAGGTGGGCAGTGGTTCAAGTTTAGTCGCTCTTGAGCTGATTAAATCGCACTTATGTGCCTTCCATAACCCGAAGAGAACCCAAGACTGTTGAGGGCACCAGGTATGCCCCCGACACCAGACTACATAAGTGATAAAAATAAAGAGGTCATCAATTTGGCAGCCTGTTTGACTGAAGAAAAGAAAGGCTCGTAAATTCCAATAAGAAGGAAAAAGAAAAAAGTGCATGTACTCCAAGAAGATTGAATATGCATATGCAAATTGTTTGTGAGCACGTGGTGATTCCTTAAATTATAGTAGCTGAAGGTAACTAGCATAAGTGTTGTTCAAAGCATATGTTCTACACAATGAGACCACATTTTAATCAAATTATTGATGAATTTATTACCTATAGCCAGGTCTCCTTGGTCATCCCAAAGAACATCAACAAGTTGGTTATTTCAGTAATCACACACAAGTACGAAGTTTGAAGTCAAAACTTACATGTACAGCCTGGAAAGATCCACTCGCAGATGGGTTCAACTGAGGAACATCAGATATAGACCCATCCAAGCTACTGAAACGGTTTTGACCCTACAAAAAGATCATATTAAACTCGCCGAGCACATAGACAACAAAAAGGGAGAGAACAAGAGGTTTAGGAGGGGGCGAGTAGAAATATGTACCTCGCGTAAAAATCCGTCATCTTGATTATCTGAAAAAAGAGATGAGTAGTACACTGGATCGTAGATAGAACCTCCCAATACATCGCTTGAACCAGAAGTACGTCTAACAAAAGCAGGGGTGGCAGGATTTATAAAACTGTTCCTCAAATCCTGATCACCGTCTTGTGGACATGCACTATCTACGACTGAATATCCTAATCTATACATCTGCATCCATAATAGCGAGGATGATGACCTCACTGAGAACCCAATAATTTGCATTATTAGAGTGAGTTTCATGGAAAAGATGGAAAATTTTCCGTAAATCTCAGAAGACATGTACCTGCATCCACAACAAGGCTTCAGGACCAGATTTGTCTAAATGTAGATTTGTCTAAATGTGCAAGGGCATATAGTTCATCAAGAATCATACACGAATTTTGAAATCATTATGCATACACAGTTGATGGTTTGCTAAAGAAATACTTTGACTCGCAGCATTTTAACGCGCCTAAAAACCATCCCAGGTGTTGAGATACATTAGCATGTAGATGAGCTCCATTACTCAGTCTACTTTGTTTAACACAATTTGTCAATAACAAACAAGCGCTGAACTAGCAACAAAATAAAACTGAATAAATTGACTTATTGAAAAGGTAAGCGAGAAAACTAACCAGATTTCATGGCTGAAAAGGATGAACCATAAAATGTCTAACAAAATTGCAGAAAACAAAAGAACAGCATAAGTTCGGCTGAGACTCTGGCTGCTACTCTCGATAGCAACTAACGCGAATAAGGCAATTCCAAGATTAATCAGAGTAACTCCTGTGTACAATGCTCCCAATGATCCAACCAATGCACAACCAATCTTCAAACAGCAATACAATTCTATCAATCAGCATATAATTTTTATAACTTCGTACTTTTTAGTATTGGCAAACATAATGGCAACAATTATACACATCAAAACACTAGACGCTGAATTCAAATTCTTATTAATTTCAAATCGTATATAAGAAACAGATCCCGCATACTAGCAAATCGTATGCACATACCGATGGATACAAACGCATACATACAAACACATATATTCATATACATACATAGAGAGAGAGAGAGAGAGAGAGAGAGAGAGAGTACTTGAATGTAAATGAGAATCACGGCAACAGATTGAATCTTGTCGTAATCACGGAGCCATGTCTGTATCTGAGTGTTTAATTCAGAACAAAGCATCATATAACATAATAACAAACCTCCACTCCACTGTCTCCACAAAAACTCAAAAATCCGAATCGAAACCAGCTTCAATCAACCAATCAAAATAGAGAGAAACGTAGATTTCAAGGGAAGGGGAAGAACTACATTGAATCAAACATACGTTACATCGATATTTGAGAGATTCTTCAAGGTGTTATACGTTGTTAATGGAACCAGTGTGTGTTTATGGTGTATGTGTGTGTGCGTTGGAACGAGTGCAGATTGTTGAAGGGGAAGGGGAAGGGGAAAGAGGAGGAAGAAGGGAAAACGAAATCCCCATCACTGGCAAGAAGCCAAGAACTCGCTTGTTCCTTTTCGATTCTTCTGATTTCATTTCGCTAAATTACATTTCCTACCCTCGTTGTATGAACAAATGACTTACAAGTCCCCTAACCTTTCACTTTAGTTTTGGTCTTTACTCTGTACATTCTGTAGGGATGATCATTTGGACCAAACCGGTCCAAACTGGTCCGTATAAAAAAAAACCAAAAATCAAAATTAAATAAATAAGAAAACCGAACACCGGCCCAATATTTGTAATACGGTTTTGGTCCGGTCCGGGTTTTTGGTTCTTGAACCGGTTGGAACTGGTACAAGTTTTATAGATGTTTTAATGTTTTGTTTTCTTTCTTCCGTAAATATTTCTCTTTGTGAAATTATCAAGTTTATCACATTTTCTTTGAACAAAATAAAATATTAAACATACCTCACTTATATTAAGTTCTTTATATGTTATCTGTATAAAAAAAATTTTACATCGTCAAAAAGACTTTTGCATTATATTGTATATTTACAAAAGAATTCAATAACTATTACCTATGCTTTTTATATGATTTAGAAATAATATTTAGAAAATTTGTTTCTTTATGGACTACAAAAAATAACAATATAACATAAACTTTAAAATTGAAAACATAAAATTTAAATTCCGGTTTTTGCCGGGCTAAAAACCGAAAACCGGTGGACCGAACCCGGAAAATCGAAAACCGAAAAATAGTGATTTTAAAAAATCGAAACCGGACCAATTTCATTAATAACAGTTTGGTCCGGGCCGGTTTTTTTTGTTCAAATACTCATCCCTAACATTTTACAATAATCAATTACCAAAAGTCCAAAACGGAAACATTGTAGTCATAGTTAGAGATGGCAAAAGTAAATCCGAATACAATGGTCAAAACTCAGAAAGCACATAAAAATAAAGTTAATTTTGGGGACAAATTTCAGGATCAAGAAACAAAGTCATGTCTCAGTTAAGATTTTAAGGATATCACCAGTTTAATTTTCAATGTTAACTGTTGAGAACTTGAGACCCATCCTTGACATATTGGATGGTTTGTCAATATTATTTGGAGTTTTTAGTTTTGAAATTTTATTTGTTAAAAGTAGTTATAGCCGAAGTTTAAACTTAAATGATATTAAATAATTGTTATTAATTAGAAGCAATAATTACAATTACTAGAAGGGTAAATATGTCATTTGATCAACATCTGCTTTAAATAACTTTTAACTAGTTTATAACCCACGTATTACGTAGATATTTTTTATTAAATTTATTTATATAAAATTATGAGTAAAAACAAAAACATACAAAAATAATAATTGTGTTTATTTTTTATTATTTAAAGATTAAAAAATAGAGTATATTTATTTTTTTTAAAAATATTAAATTGTATTTATCTTTTATTTTTATAAGTTGTAATTATATTTTTGGTGAACGTAGAGGTGACACGTGATATTTGATATTTTCCTTTATTATACATGATAATAATAATAATTTTCACAACTAATTCAAATTTTTACATTTGGATCTAATTATGATTATTATTGATAATAATGATAGAAATTTATCTTAGGTAAACATTAATTTTAAATGTTACAAAATCTAATTTATTACTAATTAATTAATAAAAAAAATAAATTCAAAATTTAATGCAATTAAGTTAATGTGTTAAATTTGAAAAAAGATGTGGAAAAATAAAATTTTCTTGTATTGTAGAAGTGACATGTGACATGAATTGTTTAGAAAATACATATTTTTTTATATTTAAATAAATTATTATAAAATTTATATATAATTAAAATAAAAAAAATTGAAAGCTAGTTAAATTAAAGATAAAAAATACTTAGTTGTTTGATATTAATTAAAAAAATATTATTATATTGTATTATTAAATACAGATAATATGAGTTTGCAAAAAAATGTTTCTTTTATTTTTATTAACTTCAAATATGAAATATCAATGTAAGAAACAAAAAACTTCAATTATGTGAATGTGTATATATTTTGAAAATGATAAAATATAAAAATGGAATATCTGAAAATCAACAATCAAAATTTATCATATTCACAATTGAAGTTTTATCAATTAAATTTTAAATCTTGTTAGCAAAATAATTAACAAAAAAATTTAACTTTATTACTACACTTCTACATTTACATTCAAATTTTTCCATTTGAATTTAACTATGATCATTAAGGATAATAATGACACATATTTATTTTAGGTAAACATTAATTCATTAATGAAAAAATTAAAATAAAAATTCAATGTAATTAAGGTAATGTAGTAAATTTGGAAAATGAATTAAAAAATGGCATATGTATAATTATTGATTTTAATTAAGGGTATAAGAGACATTTCATAAATAATTATGAGTTGTCATTAATCTGGACCATTGATTTCTTTCCATCCAATGGTCTAGAAACTCCAAGTGGTTTTCTTATTATATATAATATAGATTTTATAGCTTTTTTTTAACAAGCTCAAGTTCTTTTTGGTTTCCACCAAATGAAAGTTTTAAGCATAAGTTCTTAGATGTTATGTCTTGATGTTTAACAAATCATTTTTATAATAATAATAACAATGATAATACATTTTTCACAATAAGAACAATGAGTATCACAAACATTCAATCTCACTAATATATTTTAAATATATAACGTAAAAAAATATATTAATGACAAAAAAATAATGAACTTACTTTTGTTTTTATATTAAAATATGGCCAAAGTTGGAGGTTTTCAATGGTCACACTACAATGTATAGTTTCTTTTAATAATATATAATTAATGTCTTTTTTGATAATTTGATATATTAAAAAAATTAGAGTGTAATAATTCATACGCAATAACTTTTTATCATTTACAACTACTAAAGTTTTATGAGTTTGTATATCATGTAATATATAGTTGTGGATGACAAAAACTATTATGTATAATTCAAAACCCATAATTAAATCTTACACTCAAAAAACTAATTATTCAATTACTAAGTTTGCTTTTTGCATACAATAAAAACTTTGAAATACTATTTTTCTTGTAATTACAAATTACTGTTATAAATTTACAAAACTTGTAAGTTGGTTAGTTCATCCTAATTTAATGTCAAGTCTCTATTGCGTAATTAAGGTTCAGTCGAAAACTACCCAAACCAACCAAATCATAGTTATTCAGGCAGTTTTGTCATGTTGTTAGAGTATTGCATGGTTGGCCTTACGAAAATTTCAAACGAATATTATATATTGGTTGAAGGTTTACAACTGATTGTATATATTATTAAAAGATCAATTATAAGTTTGTATTTTTCTATAAATCTTTAAATTATTGAATTTAGTGTATATACATAATCAATATTGTTTATCGTGTTCTTTAAAATGATATTGGTCTTAATAAACATAATATTTATGCAATTGATGATGTTGAACACAAAAACAAATCATTGTGTTGATGTATAATTATCTATTTTATTTACGTTTTTATGCTACATTGTCAATATAACTTAATTTTTTTTAGCCATTTGTCAAAATCAAAATACATAAACCAAACGATTTAGGTTCAAACCATGAAACCGGACGAACCAACCGATTCTTTGTGGTTTGATTGGTTCTACCGAACCGTTATAATTGATCGATTTAATATAAAAAGCTTTTAGACCAAGATTATCACTTTAACCTAGACTTTAATCATCAAACCAACGGAAGAGAGTCACGGACCATACTCATCCCTAATTCCTATTTTCGTCGAAATACCAATATAACAGTAGAATGGCAAGAAGAGGTAAAAACATGGCATCATACTTTTATGCTATGTTTGGTAGAGAGTTTTTAAAAGTTTTAAGAGTTTTTGTTATTAATAAGCTCTACTAAAAAAATAAAAGCTTTGTTTGGTACGAAACATAAAGCTTTAATTTTCTAAAAAATAAGCTCTTTTATAAAACGCTAGTAGAAGTAGCGTTTGAAAATCTCTGGAGCTTTTAATAAAACATATTTACTTTTGTACCATATTGTTAATCCTAAACTACCACTTTTAATTAATATTAATGTCATTTTACGTAATTTAATATTAAAAAAGATAGCTACAGCTATTTTACCCAAACACATTTATAAAACTAAAAGCTCTAGCTCTTTTAAAAAGCTTCAGCTACTAAAAGCCCTACATCCTTTTAAAACACAAAGCTACAGCTAGTTTTTGGAAACATACCCTTGGAGTTTTGGGGGTACAGAATGGCTTTCAGCAAAAGTATTGGTAGCTAAATGTACAATACGTAATATTCATTTTCGTGACGATCATATAATAAAACCGGTGTTGTGTTCATGTGACGAAGGAAGACGAGACTCGGTCAAGTCTGAAACCCTAAATCCAATTTCAGTTCAATTTGTCACTCAAAAAATTTCAGATCTGCTATTTCAATTTGCAATTTATTATGTGAGTATGTGAATTATTCATCCTGCTGGAATTGATTGATCCCGAATTTCATTGAGCAAGCTGAGACTTCAAGTAACATCTTGGCATTTGTGTGTTTGTTCGAATCTAAAAGCGGCGGGGGAAGGAGGATATGGACTTTAACTCGGCCGGCGGCGGAGGTGCAGGAAGTGGAGGGAATGACGTGGAGCTGTTGTCTAAGACGTTACAGGTGGAGCATAAGCTCTTTTACTTTGATCTCAAGGAGAATCCTCGCGGACGTTACCTGAAAATATCGGAGAAAACGTCGGCGACAAGGTCCACCATAATTGTACCTTTCAACGGAATCTCTTGGTTCTTCGACATCTTCAACTATTACGTTACTTCTGATGACCAAGATATCTCTAGCAAGGAACTCCAGCTTGATAGCAAGGTAATTTGATATGTTGCATATGAATACGCTCTTATATATGTTAATCATATGAAATTTGTTTGTATAATGTGGAATTGACATTCTGGTCTGTGCATAGTATCATGTCATGATTTATTATTATATAAACTTGTGCAAGAAGCTGTTTGATGTGTTGTTTCTTCAGGTGTTTTACTTTGATATTGGGGAGAACAGGAGGGGTCGGTTTTTGAAGGTACGCTTTTTTTTTTTTTTGTGGTTTCATATATGTTTCTATGACTCTGTATGCTTTAAAACATGGAGTGTGTAGAGATCTCTGTGCGTATACATCATGTATCAAACAATTGTGCGAGCTTCAGCTTGTATTGCAATATAACTGTAGTTTGAAGAAAACTTGGAGAGGACAAAACAGATGCAGTCAATAAGTCATGATGATGAGATGGTCAATCTTCAAAGACTCAAATTTTAGTTGAAAAGGAGGTTTAAATGCGAACTAGTCATAGAACGCATATGGTTTCATGATAAGACATTACTTTGCACAACATAATAATACTCCTTTGGCCTCAAATTAAAACTACCTCTGAGTGGTTTGACAAAATGACTATTAGCTAGCCCTTGAATAATCCTGATAAATTGCTAACTAGGATGGATCACATCAGTGCCACAAAGGGGAATTTGCAATTAAATCAAGACATTGTATTGTTAATTTATTTTGGGGTGGAGAGAGTGGTAAACTTTTAACTTTTGTGGGTCCATGGAAGCAGCAGGTGAGTTTTTTACTTTCTCCTATTTACTGTCAGCTTTTCTTTTTACCTGTTACAGCTTCAAAATTTTTGGGTGCTTCTAGTACTGTTTGCCTGCTTACCTAGACAAAAATAAACGACATGGCAAATTCAAAAACTGTTCAAGTCATGTGGGCTTGCCATTGGGTTATCAGTTATCACTGTTATAGGTGACTCTTTCTGCGGATATAGAATAAAATTGTTACAATCTTTAAAAACATGAAAGCATCCTGACTAGACATGGCCTTGATTACGTGGCAGAAAAATGCACTTTGCTGTAGTTGTTGTCACACCATGAAACAGTAGGAAGTTTTTGAAAGGGTCAATGTGATGCCTTTTGCACCCACCTTGAGTTAATATGGGAGTTATGTGAGGTTGTATCTTTGTATGACAGATGTTATAACAATCACATAATGTCTTTAACCATGTGATCATGCAACTTTTTTTTTATAAGGCGAATTAGCTTAGAATGAAAAGATTGATATAGTTGCTGAAAATTTGATTGAACAAGCTGATGTCATTGGTGTTAGATTGTAGATTAGCTGATCTCGGTAGTACAATATACTTTTGCTGTTTCAGAAAGGACACTAATTTGACTGGAAAGTCTACTGGCTTATTCTTCACGTTCATAATTGTGGTGGGTTCTTTATTTCCAAGGGAAAGACAAAAATGGCAGCTTCATTCAACTTCATTAAAAGCGTCCCAAGTTATAAAGATTTCCCGTTAGTGATAGTTGTGTATTAGAAATTTAGTAGGATTCCAAATAAACAATTTAAAATCATGCAACTCATGTTGGGGCCTGGGGGACAATTGGACAAAGGGACTAAACCTTGTGGTTAACTGATTGGAGTTTCCTGCACAGGTTGCTTTGTATAGAACTATGCCACTACACTTCCTCTTTCCCCTACAGAAACAGAATTAGTCTACATCCAAACATGGCAGCAAAAATTAGTAGATATACTCATAAGTTCTATATTCACACATTCAAAGGGATCCTTTTATTTGTATTTCATTGTTTTCTTATGGTAAAATTGTTTAGTCTGCTTGATTGCTCCTCTATTGCAATTTGCATGTTTATGTACTACATGCTGCAGCTTTTGAACCACGCTGTTACACATTATCTGACTATGTGAATATTTATTATTTTGATATTTTCTATGTGGTGAGGGGTGGGTTGGGTAGGACTACTTTCACTAGTGATTGCTATAAATAGAAAAAAATTCAGGATGAATATATCAGTTATGTATTTATGTTACACCCTAGAAGCATTCCTAACTCTCTTAGAATATAATCATAACTTCCCACTACTGAGCACTAAAGATACTGAACTAGCATCTGTCTTGCGTTTGACTGAAAGCATGTATAGAAGGCAGTTCATGCAAACATTAAATTTCAATTTTTATTTTTAAGATGTGATGCATTTTTATTTTTTTCTACTAGTGCGGTATTGTCTTACTTGAGTGGGTCTGCTGCCATCTGCAGGTATCTGAAGCTTCAGTTAGCAGAAACCGCAGTACTATCATTGTACCTGCAGGAAGCACTCGAGATGAAGGGTGGAGTGCATTCAGAAACATATTAGAAGAGATAAATGAAGCGTCTAAACTTTTTGTCCTGCCCAATCAGGTTCTTCTTTCAACTCTATCTTTCTTTTCTACTTGAGCACCCTTGCACTTTTTTTCATCGTTTTTTTTTTTCTGTTTGTTCATGTTCTGATTGGCAGCAAAATTCCGAGGGCATCACCTCAGAACGGCTAGTTGGTCTGTCTGATGATGTAGGGGCTGGCTTTATTGCTGGGAACAGTTCTCAATCTGCCCCTCCAGCATCATCTGATTTGAACTTAGGAGACAGGACATCAACATTTGATTTGCCGCCTCCATCGTCTGATGAAAGTGGTAATTTCGGGGTCTCCAAAGTGATCAGAGCCGATCAGAAGAGGTTCTTCTTTGATCTTGGAAGCAATAACCGGGGCCATTACTTGAGAATATCTGAGGTGCGGCTTTTCCTTTTCCCTGCTGAACATAAGTGACTATTGGTTTATATTAATGGCAGTGAATATTTAATACCACTTATTAATTATTGTATTTTAATAAGTTTAAATTTTGGGGGTTCTGGGCCCAGATGAAAAAAAAAAGTTCCCATCATATGAAAAGAAGATAACCAATTTTTACTCTTATGCAACCACGAACTGATATTTGATACAGGTCTTGTGTCCTAACCTTATGGAGAGAGAGGAAATGTTTTATATTATAATAAAGACCAATGATGCGGTGTTCGAAATGAACTTAGTAGTGGTTCTATAACAACTAAAAAGTTCCGTGATTTGAACAAACATGCTCCCTTTGTCTTAAAAGAAATCAGTGCTTATCAATTTTGTTGCTCCAAAAAATGGAACATTTCTTTACAAAAATATTCTTTCCAAATTTACCTATTTTTGTGTTGGTTAAAAGGTATTGTTGAAATTAATTTTCGAGCGTGAAACAAGTGGCTAGTGCCCATGGGTATCTTTAAGAGTTAAGTGTACCGAAACTTCACAGGTATTAGATGCAAAGTTTATGTACCTGATAGTTGCAGACTTGCAGGTGCTTTGGTACCTGTACCAGTGCATTGATTCTTTTTTATTTAATTATCTTGGCTTTTGACTTGATACTATCATTTTCCCCGTTTGTTAATATCTTTACAACTCAGTACCTTATTTTGAAAATTTTAAGTGCTTGTTAGTTGTTACTTCAACTAGTAGTTTTTTTTTTGTCTGAAAGGAAGGGACACATCTTGATAGGGCAACAAGTTTATGTCGCATAATGTGCCCTTCTTCCGTATTATGGATTGTTTGCTGTTATTTAACAATTAGTATGAATTTCTTAAATAATTGATGATTATATTGTTACATTTTAATATCAGTATGATATCTTGTGTAGACCAGCATTTGTATTAGGCAACAAGTCATCAAATTGATCTCCCGAAAACATAGGTCCTTTTGTAATTGCGCCCACAGGTTGAAGTGTCTTATGTAGGAGTATTCTTGGTATTTAATTACCAGTAAACAACTTTCAATAAATTATTTGTTAAGTCAAACATTTCAATTTGGTGACAAGCACAATATTGCTTGTTGTGAATACAAAAATAACATAATTTTCTACCATTTTTACTCTATTTGCCCAAAATACAGAGCCTATAGATGGAATGTAAAAATCGAATTTGTCTTTTATTGGTTTGATACGTAAATGACAAGAAGTGACTGTGGAGATAATTATGTTAGGGAATTGAACCTTTTGTACACAAACATGTAAGAAGGCCATGCTTTGTCAATTAGCATACATTACAGAAAATTTTAAGCTATCATAGTATCATGTTTGAATGTTTGACAGAACACGTGCTTTGAACTGCACTCATTTGATTTTGCGTAAAACTGTTGAATAAGTCGAGATTCAAGAAAAGACTGCAGAATCTATAGTCAAGTCTCTTAAATATTTTATAGAAAACAGGAACTGATAAAATTGTAGCTTGAATAGGTTGAGTAATTAACGTCTCGAATGATCATGTAAACAACAATGGTTTTTGATAAGGCTTTAAAGCGATGCACAGTTTTGAAATGATGGGTTTGTGTGAAATGAAAAACCAAGTACAATGGTTAAAGTCGATCATTCTAGAAAACTACGATTGTAAAAAGTTTTTGTTTATCTTCAAGACGAAGGTTTTAAGAATCTGATGATGAATGAATGTTGCATGATAACAAGAAAGGAATTGATAATTGATGTGCAGGTTGCTGGTTCCGATCGCTCATCCATCATTCTTCCTTTATCCGGGCTGAAGCAGTTCCATGAAATGGTTGGGCACTTTGTGGAGATAACAAAAGATCGTATTGAAGGGATGACAGGAGCAAACGTGCGAAACGTGGACCCTCCACAAAGATAGTCTTGGATTTTGGCTGATCCATTCATGGTTCATACAAAGAATCATATCACAAACGGTAATCAATCAATCAATCAATCTGCTTTCGTTTGTTCTGAACCTGTGTATAGACAAACCAGCTGCCTGCGTGCGTGTGAAGGGTTACGCTTGTGATCTTTCTTTTTTTTACATTTCCTATCCTTCATCCTTCATTTAAATTTGAATAATCCTGGTGATGCTACGCTTGATTCCCGACACCCAACAAGGAAATAACCAAGAACAGAATAAGCAAGCAAAGCTAGCTAATTTCTTTTTCTTTTTCTTTTTAAATCCTTCAGTTCTTTCCCACTCTTTCTTTATATTGTGAAGGATTCTCTAGTGTTTGTTGGCCTGAATGGGAATTTGGATCATATAATTTGTGTTTGGCCATTCATTTGCCTTTTGTTAATATAATTAGTTCATTATCAGATTCCTTGTGCCCTTTTTCTGCTTACTGCTTGTCCAAGTTGTATTCTCGTGAACCTTGTACTCGTACAGGATACAGATTTTTATGAACTAAATAAATCGACTCGGTTAAAATTCTTACATTGGCGATGCGGGAAGCGGAAATGTAATAGGTAAAAAAGCTGGAATCAAGAACCGAATTAAATGGCATTGGTTGGGTACCGTTGTACCAAAATCCTTCTTGGCTAGGTTCAACTTTTACAACGAAAAAATACAATATTTTGAAGCGGACTAAACCAAAACTGGAAAAATTAAAAACTAGAACATAACCAAATAGTGCTGGTTCAGGTTTGTTCCGGTTGAGCTCGTCTGGCACAAGTTTTGAACCCAAGTATATTGTATTAAATTATAGGGTAATCTAATCAACGATACTTTTGGTCTAAAATAACATAAACTTGGTTAAAGGTTGGTGAAAAGGGTCCAAATTAAAGATAATTAAGTTAATATATAATTATTTAAGGATTCGTTGATGAATTTATTCCCTAGGTTATATAAGTTGGAGGATGATAAAAATTATGAGTTGCATGATCAGTGGGTTTTCGTTGATGGCTACGGGAAGACAAATTTGAAACCGAAGAATCTTGGCGAAAGGTAGACCGACGGCATACATTGAGAAGCCGATAGATTTGCTTAAGCCAATTGTTTTGCATTCAAGATCGGAAGATACTTGGTCATAGAGGCTAGAGAAGAAGAGAGTCTACTCGGCAAAAGGTATGTTTTCATTACCGCATAAGAAGTTTTATAACATCGTAGTTGGTAGGGAAGTGATATACGAAATTCGTAGGTTTCCGAAAAAGTAAATTTTATAGAGCTTGTCGATACAAGCTACCGACTATGGATAACTTGGTTTCCAATGGCATTAATATTCAAGTCCGTTGTGTGTCTTGTAATATGAATGAATCGGTGTCACATGTTATGTTCGGATGCAGTAAAGTCACAGGGGTTCGGAGAAAGGTATGGGTTTAATGGGGATCGGTTTAACCTTCGAATTTCTCTTGATTTTCAACGGGGTTGAAGGGGTTTCGTAGGGTTTTTAAAAAAAACTTAAATAAATGCACAACAAAATACAAAAAACACAAATCCTGACAAAATCGCATCAAGTATGACATATGATAAGCTAAAAGTTATACACGAAAAGAATGTACATTTTAACTTTTTAAGTGGTGCAAGAATGCTAGTTTGGAAAGTTCTCGGTATCCACTGTTAATAACACAGTCGAGCAAACGTCAAAAATCGCAACCGAAGAATGAAGAGCACACCTAGTTTTTGTGTGTGTGTGTGTGTTTGTGTGTGGCCGTGGGGACGGGGTTCGGTCAAGAAGTGATCGCTGAATTCTCTACGCGGGTACGTGTGTTGTGGTATGAGATTTCGAACCTCAAATGAACATCTTTTTTGACTTGATAGTTATCCTTAATAATACAATAATTATTTATCGGTAACTAGTTTATTACCCACGTATGACGTGGATATTTTTAATAAAAAATATTTATATAAAACGTATATAAGTAAAAATAAAAACGCATAATTATTGATTATTTAAAATAATATAAGGATACCATTATTATTTTTCATAACTTTTATTTTCTAATAAAATTTGTATTTATTTAATTCCAATATTAAAATAGAATGTAAATGTTTAAATTAAATTTGTAGATAATATTATATGTTAGGATTATTCATTTTATGGTATTTAATGATAATTAACTTTATGATATAAATTAGATTTATTTATAACAATATTAGATAAAAAAATATTTTTTTAAATGTAATAAATTCAATTGGTTGATTCTAATGAATATATCTATATCTATATATATTAATAAAGCAAAATAACTATTGCCACGTGTCGCTTCCACGACTCTCCAATATTTCATTTCCCCGCTCATTTTTCCTAATATAACTTTCTCAATTAACTCATCTAATTTATTTTCGAAAACTTAAAATATTAAAGGAAAACTTATATAATTAATTGATTTTAAATACTTCCTAATTTAAACTCTAATTTTACCTATATTTTATCTAGAATGAATAATTTGATTTATAGTTTTCTATTTTTTTAAATTTAAACTAAAAGGTAAATGTTAATCGTACATTAAATGTATCAACTTTTAAAATCCATTGAATTCTTAAAATGTGTACATTTATATTTATTATAAAATTATGTTAACAATCGTAATCGATTTAATTTTTCATTCTTAATTCATTGAATCAAAAAAATTTCTTATATTTAATAGAAAATTTTAAGTTATTTATCATTAAAAACATATCTAAATATGAAAAAAGTAACACTATAATAATTTTCATAAAAGTAATACTTTCTAATACATTGTAAATATTGTTTTAAAATTTTAAATAAAAAACATTACAAAATTGATTTAGTTTTATTGTAATATAATCAGTATTTCAAATATATATTCTTATCTTCAATATATATTTATTATAATAAGAATAATAATTTTTTTTCAAATATAATTATTTTAGTTAATCATCTATGTCAGTTAATATCAAAATAATATTACTTTATTATTTTTTATAATAATATTTTAAGTTATTGTATTTAAAAATATAAATATTATTTACACATGTCCATGTATTACATGGGCAATAATCTAGTTAGGAAATAAATTAAAAATTATTTTACTTAAATGAAAACCAATTAAATTGTTTGTATTGATTTGTTAATTTCAGAAAAAGAGTGAGAAATCAAAAAATTAGTGAAATAATAGAATGACATGTGTCATGTAAGTGTTTTGCTTTATTAATAAATATAGATATATAGATTATCTCTAATAATAAGAGATGAATTTACCTAAATTAACCGCGTGCATCTTTTTATTTAACAGTTAACTTTTAAAGATAGTTATTCATTTAATTACCATATTTAAAAGAATGCACATGTTATAAAATATGGATAATCACTTAAGTATCAACTAATGCAAATATAATCCTTATAATATTAGACATTACAATTATATCTCCATACTTTGAGATTCATTAAATTAAGGGAAAATGACATCAAATACCTCTGAACTTTCGACTTTGTACACATTTATGTAGTGAACTTTTTTTTGTGCACATTTGGTAGTCAAAGTTTTAAAATTGTTTCAATTTGGTAGTTGGCGTACCTATTAACCGGTTGCTTCCGTTTTCGATGCCTATGTGGAAAAATTTTTAATGACGTGGCTACCCGTTTTTATATTACAGCCGGTTTTATCTATGTGGCAACCCGTTTTTTAAAATCACCCGGTTATAAATTCGGTTCGTTTTTCATACGATCGATCCAACTTGTAAGGACCGGGTAATAAAACCGGGTGATTTTAAAAAATGAATTGTCACATAGATCAAACCGATATAATATAAAAACGGGTAGTCATGTCATTAAAAAATTGTCCACGTAGGCATCGAAACTGGAAGCAACCGGTTAACAAGCATGCCAGCTACCAAATTGGAACAATTTTGAAACTTTGACTACCAAATGTGCACAAAAAAAAGTTCACTACATAAATATATACAAAGTCGAAAGTTCAAAGCTATTTGATGTCATTTTCCCTTAAATTAACTATCTAATAATCCATTTAATCTTAATAATAATAAAATCCAATATCATTCAACCTTTTAATTATATCAAATATTACAATTTTTTCGTTTAATTTGCATATGCTCTGTTATGTTAATCGAGGTGCACCTCAAGTGCTTTATCACGTCAGTCATGATGCAATAGTGATGTCATATTGACACACAAATACATTAACAAGAGTAATCTTCCTAGTAAATTAAACAAAAATGTCTGAAAGGATTTTCAAGGTGTTTGTTATTCGAAAATTTGGATTGTGGAATTAAAGGAACCAGTTGTGTTTTAGTTCCGGTGATGATCAACTTTCTATAAGCAAGGAAGATTGTTTTTTCATTGATCCAACAACGTGTTCTCTTATGGATTGAAATATATGTAAAAACAAGAGTTGGGAGTGGTATTTATCAAAATTGAAAAAACAAACTGACTTTTACTTTATGCTCCGCCAATGACTGCTACCTCCCGCCACGGACGCAGGCGGAGCTATTCTCCGAAATGATGCAGTCGTGGAGCTTCCTGGTACGTTTTTCGTTCACAAACTGACTTTTACTTTATGCTCCACCGGCAAGCCCTACTTTCATGCAGTAAAGCATGATTGTAAGGTGAAATTTCATGTTTTATCGCTTGAAACTTCATAAGATTCTGTTGAATAAGATCAATTATGACACAAAGTTTAACAATGTGAAAGTCAATTTCATTTGATTTCAATCAATTACAATAACCTAACCTGATACATTTACTCGGATGAGTTTTTTGCTACGATTAGTCAAACGACATAATAATAACATAGTTGGAACAATTAGAAGGCCAATTTCATTTGATCAAGGGATGTTTACAACAACATCATGTACATATTTATTCAATTCTTACATTTTCCCTTGCAATTTCTTAATCCGTCTGTTTGGCCACACAAAAAAAGAGGGGAAAAACTTAATTACTTACTTACAGAAAAATTGAATCTAAACGTAGGGTTGTGGCCTGGGCAAATTTTGAACAATGCCGCAAAGCAGTGTGGTATCCGGGATGTTGTACTCGTCTCTCAAGGACTTTTCCGGCGAGAGTACGCTAATGTACAGTTGTTGTCCCAAATAGAATCGCTCCCACATCTCTGATCTCAAACTCCACATTCCGGCGTTGTCGAGGGTGGTCATCACGGCCGCCCAACACCCCGGGAACACAGGCACTGTGTGTCTGCTTAATGCGTCCTCTAGGTTGTAATTCTTCCTCTTCTCTGGGCTCCACCTCCCTGGCTCTACTGCCACTGCAAAGAACGAGTATCCATCCAAGTGGTACGACTGAATCGTGTTCTCTCGGTTTTCGAATATGATCTCCACAAAGTTACGAAATGTGGCGTTCAAGACATTTGGTGCGAGCTTGGCATTCTTTTCGATTTCTGGTGGAGGCTCGTCAGGGATAGTGTTATACTTGAACTCTTTGTCACCCAGGCCAAAATACTCGGAGAGCTTGAGTGGAGTCGGTGGGTCGATATGGGACACACCGTTAAAAGCGAATCTAAGCTTACCATCGATGTAGTTCCTACTGTTGATCAGCTTGATGGTTCGGGTGATGTTGATCTTTCCGTAGTGGTAAGAGCCTTGTGGGTTTGGACGAGCTGCGCTAGCGGTCAAGTTCCATCTGAATGTCCTGAACTGGTTTATGGACCACGCGACTCCTGCAGTGTTTTCCATTGGGGGAGGTGGAAGGTCCGGTGATGCAGGGGCGTTGCTTCCTGCGTAGCGGATAGTGGCCACAGTGGAATGGGGTTGCTTAGTGAACCTGCTCGACACCACTACGTAGTAGTCTTTGGGTGGTTGATCCGCTGTAACCAAGACGGACAGACATTGGCCAACATGAAGATCCATGGACATGTAATCATTTTGCATGACATGAGACCCTTCGAGCTCAACTAGCTTCATGTCGTGGCCCTGGAACCTGAAATTCACAGAAGTTCTCATCCCGGCATTACAAAACCTGAACCTATATACTTTTCCAGCCTCAAACGTCCATGATGGTTCAATAGGTGCCCCAACCTGAGCTGACTTTCCATTGATGTGAACCCCATCAGGTCGGCCAATTGAGTTGCCACCATCAAGAAGGTTCTTCATGGACTTATGACCCTTGTTGAACCAATCTCCAACCACAACCGCAAACTCATCAGCTGGGTTATCAAATGGGACAGGGATCAATTGTCGGCTGTGCACCTGAAGGACACCAATCCCGCCAGCCGCTCTATGCAAAGCGGTGGTTGGGAAATAGAAGTAAGAACCAATTTGATCCTTCACCTGGAACTTATACGTAAAGTTAGTACCTGGCTGGATGGGACACATGGTCCCAGGTGTCCCATCCACCCATGAATTCTTCCGGTGCTGGACACCATTCCACGTAAAGAGCAACGGATCGTCAAGATGGTTAAACACGTTGACGAGGATATTGTTGTTACTCGTGCAATTAATAACCGGGCCAGGGAATTTATCATTGATCAAAATGACTTGTTGCGGGACACCTAAAGGGGACATTGTTCCGTAGGTGACCTTCCAGTCGAAAAACAAATATGGATCTTCTGCGCTCACCATCGTCGCGTAAACGCATAGCAGACACACCACAAAAAAACCAAACTTTTGAGTATCCATGGTACAATCCCGGAGACACCCAGAATACATATATGTATATATATATTTCGTGTGTGTATATATACACGTATTTATTATATTTACCTTTATTTATAAAACTGAATAGATAGAAGAAAATACTAAATTAAGTATTTTTTTTTATAAAATTACCAGGAAGAAGAAGATCAACTTCTTCCAGGTGCTACCAGGGATTGTGATTTGGGTACGAACAACTACTCTATCTTTATACCACCAAAGGTCTCGTAAGACCGTTTTCATTGGTTGGCTCTTAACATTTCCTTAATTCGCTCCTTGTAAAAATCTAACGTTCACAATCTTCTCTTTTCTTTTTTCCCCTTAAATTCGGGTGTTGTTTTGTGGTTGAAATTATAGAAATGTTTCTAACTTTAGGAAGACCATTTTATTCACTTATACAAATTGCTTGCTTTACACTTTAGGAAGGTGTTTCTAATCGGTAGCTTTCACTTTATACGATTAAATTACATAAATAGCCCCTACTATTTACATGAAATTGGTCCATTAGCTTTAAAATTTGTATAAACGGTTACGGTCTTTAAAATCAATGTTTAGTTGTAAAAATAATACTTTGTCCTTTAACTTTAGCGTTAAAGTGTTAGATTTTTAAACTAATTAAAATCAACAAAATATGAAAATTATAATTAAAATATGCAACCAATCGGTACCATTTTCTCAATTTAATAATTATAATTATCCATCGTTACCTAATTTTGTTTAGTTTAATCATTTTAAGTGTCAATTATAAGAGATTTTAGTGAGATCTAAAATATCAAAAAAGAAAGGAGAAATTGATATATTTCATGATAATTTGAACTCAAAAAAGAAAAGAGAAATTGATATGATCTCATCATAATTTATAAATACACAAGAATTGTCCACAACTAAGTCACGTTTTGTATGGATAGATACCTTTGTATTGTAGGATCTACATGAATAAGGCTGCCGATTTTCGAAAAGCCACTCGAACCTCAAGTGGCCTAAAACGGGGATACTTGAACAAATTTCGGTTGGTTTTGGGTGAAACCGATTAAACCAAAATTAACCCACATGACCGGTTTAAGATTTAAAAATTCTAAATTCTAAAGCAGAAGTTATAACTTAATAGATGAAATGTCATATTGGTAACGTGAAATGTTAAGAGACGACGACCCTAATATTTAGATTACGAGATTCTTTCTTCCATTGTATCATTCAACAAAGATGGGGTAACAATTGAAGTATTTCAGACTTGTGTTTTTAATACTTTTTGATTGTGCTTCTGTTGAGAACGTCTTGATTTTTAAGATGTGATTTTTCTCTTGCGTCCCGAAAACCACCTTTGAAGGTCAAGTCATAATCGGTATGATAACAGGCCAGAAGCTAAGGGCAGAATGCAAATTGTTGCAGAAAGAATTTAGGTGCAGTTTGGATTGCATGAATTTAAAATGATCTGACTCTAAAAGGATATAATTTTGAAACTTTTAGGGGATGGATGAATTATGAAAGATGGTAAAGTGGATAATATGAAATCCTAAATAGCTAAATCTTTCTTTTTTAATTTTTTATCCAAACATAACAACGAAGTATTTTTAAATTTAAATCCTAAATCAGTTGTTTAAAGGGTTAATTGCGTCAGAAGGTAACATATTGTCACAGTTTTTTCAATTTGGGGGCAACATACTAATTTTTCTTCTAATTAAGGTAACATACTTTCCAATCAAGTCAATCAATGTAACCATATCGGATTAAAATGTAAAAATTACTGATATGTCAGTTTCTTTGTTAAGTCAACATTTTTTTGACAAAAAATAACAGTTTAGTTGTTATATGATGTGCACTATTTTGTGCAATTTAGAAGTACTTTTTGATAATACCTTGCTATTTTGAGCAAATTTAAAAGTAATTAAGCAATATTAGAAATTAAAAAAAATTGATAACTGAATATAGAAACTGTCATGTCAGTAATTGTTACCTTTCAATTCGATAGGGTTACATTTATTGACTTGATTTGAAAGTATGTTACCTCAAATAGAAAAATTTTTAGTATGTTACCCAAATTGAAAAAACAGTGACAATAGATTACCTTGTGGCGTAATTAACCCTTGTTCAAACCAAACAAACACTTATCCAGAATATCATGAGGTGGAAGAAGTCAGTGTAGGGAGGATCCTCAGCTGATGGAGAAGAGACTTATGGTCAAAAAGGTGACCAATCCTATTTTTAGGTTGTTTTATGGATAAATAATATATGTTTAGGGTTTCATTAAATTAAGCCCAAAAACCACTTTTTATAATGTTTGGGCCAAGGCTAGTATTAGCCCACACAAAAACAACGGATCCAAATTAAAAACCCGAAAACAATATGGGTGAAGACCTTAAAATGGAGGGATCAAAGTGAGTAATGAGGAGAGAAATATAGGTAATTGGTGTGATCTTTTTATCTCATTATGGTGTCAAAATTTTGAACTATAATCCAATTACTTTTTCAATTTGTTGTAATTTATAACTATCTGAAAGCGAAAAAAAAAAAACCGTTTTGTTGAACACCTCTAGTAGAAATGGGTCTATTCGTAGCACAACATGAACTCTACACAAATAATACAAATCCAAGGTCCGAATACGACTTTAATTCAACATGAAATAGTTCATTGAGATACAATGTTTTTGAAGATTTTAGATCCATTATATAATTATATTTCAAGACTTAAGGTACAACAATCTATTATTGAGTGAATAATTGATCACCAAACCTTCTATCAAGAAAAAAGAAAGTTCGTATTGGATTTACAGAAGGACTTGATGGGTCAGTTTTGGATCATTGGGAATGGTCATTCCAACGATCGTATCCTTTTCTAAAATTAAATGTTTTAAATTACGTGTTCAAACTATTAATTTTATTGATTATACAGTTAAGATTGATATTTATGGCTGTGTGTTTTCCTGCACAAAATATAATCGAGTTTATGCACAAACAAAATTTCTTGTCTTATGCATAAACGAAAAAAATAATTTTTATATAAAAAAAAACTTTAAAAGTCTAAACCGACAAAAACTAAACAAAACTTGATGTAAAAATGAAATTAAATTGGCTCCCCCCTTCTCACTAAAAGTTTTATGATCTCTCTATATACACACACGGATGAGATCCTGTGAGCACCATTTATATAGTAAACATGGTGAGCACCAATTGAAATAAACAACTATATATACAATTTTTGTTTGTATATATAACTTTTAAACCAATAGAAATAACCTTAAAAGGGCTCATTACATTCATTGGTTTTAATATACATAAGATCCATTATTATCGTTACATTCTCATGCTTTCATATGTAAAAACATCATTGCATTCATTACGTTCAACGAATCAAATATAAATAAGTTTCATTGGATTCAAATAATTAAAACAAGTCATATGTAACATACAAAAACATTAAATGACGTTGACATGTCAAATTTTGATAGGTGCTCACGGTGCTAATATATAAATGGTGCTTACTAGATCTCATTCCTATATATATATAATGATAGAATTATGGTTAAACTCGTTAGTATTCTAGTATAATTTACCTTTTCTTTTTTAATGGTTTTAGTTGAAACTGGAACGAGTATGGATGTGCGGAGTGCACATTTATAAAAGTTCAGAAGAAGTCTAGACCCAAACGTAAAACATGAGTCAAGAGGCACATTCCCCTTGTGTGGTCCCAAAGGGTGGTGTTTTTGTTGACCGATCAACACATGGGGTTAAGGGGTAAAGGCTAGAGACTTAGTGTACAAATTTGCTATGAGAATGGTATAATTCTATAATCCAATTAATCTTAGGTGTGAGATACTCAATTCTCTTCTAGTACAATGCTAGAAGCTGCTGAAAGATTGGAGCACTTGTTTTATTTATCATGTCAAAATATGTGTTCGATACCACAGATTAAGGAGGTTGAAAGTTATCTTATTAATGATTCTTTGATAAAATATATGTGTAGGTGCATGATTGAAAAATGTCACCTATATGAATGTGAAGGTTAGCCGTTTTAACAAAGTTTCAGACTTAACTTTGTATCCATTCATAAATGGAAGTTACACGTGATTATAATGGTGTCAGGTTTTTAGATTTATATTTTATTAAACTTACGTGTATATTATATTTAGGATTCAAATGGTTGATTCAATTCTTAGAACACCATGATTTTCAAATATTTGAATTGTGTAATGTAATAAGATGAAAAATCTATCGTTAAGATATTTTTATTAAGGGATAATTGCGTAAAAAACTTTAAAGTTGGATCATTTTTGTGATTAAAACCCCTAACCATTGTTTGCTGCACAAAAAACCTTTAACCGGTAAAATCTTTTGAAATTAGGACTTGACCGGTCATAAAGGTTGTTATGCTTACATGGCACACACGTGGCGTCCACATGGCAAACCTGACTTACGTGACGCCTACGTGGCACTACATGTATAATTCTTAAACTGAATTTTGTATAAAAAAACCCCGAAATTGGTGACTTTTTCGATTAAAACCCTTAACTATATTTTTCTCACCTCTAACCAACAATAATATTTACCTTTTCTCTTCTTCTCTACCTCCGGCAACTCCGATTACTCTATCTCCTCTTTATGTTCAGTGCTGTTTATTTTATGTATGCATGTTCGATTAACTTTTGTCGTTTAATCTTGAATTTTAACTACAATTGTGCCGATGGAATCGATTTCATTTTGTGTTCACGAGTTGCATTTTTAGGTTCAACTTTATGTTCAATTTCGTTTATTTATGTTCCATTTTAACTTCTGAATATGATCAACCAGAGCAGTGAAATTCGCTAGCCTAGAGGGTGGAGGTTTCATTGGGCAACAAATTCTTTGTTTAATAAATAAAAGTTTAATAAATATTCATGTCATCAAAATGCAATCAGTCAAGACTCAATTTTAATTATCTTTGTTGGTTAGAGGTTTTTTATCAAATGAAAAATGATTTGAGGTTTTAATTAAAAAAACTAAACAAGTTGGAGGTTTTTTACGCAAAAATCTATTTAAAAATTTTACATGTCATCAAGTTGCAACCGGCTAAACCGGTTGCAAGTCAAATTTTTTGAAAAAAAACCCATATTTACAAAGTTTTAACCGGTTGGAGGTTTTTCGTGCAATGAAAAATTGTTGGGGGTTTTAATCGCAAAAATGATCCAACTTAGAGGTTTTTTTTGCGCAATTTCTCCTTTTATTAATGCATAAGTGTGTCATTTGTATATGTTTGCTATTTTATGATTACAGTAAAATTGGGAAGGAATGTTAGTATGTTAATATAATTTACGTTGTCTGGTTGAATATTTTAGTTGGAAATAGAACGAGTATGTAAGTACGGAGTGCATACTTGTATATGTTAAGTCGAAGTCTAGACGCGTAAAGTGGGCTCAAGGTGCAGAGCTTCATAGTGGCTGAAGTGCTTCTATGTAGGAAATTACTAGTCTTTGATGCTGATGTTAATCTATATATGTAGCTGAGTATCATAGTCATTGAGATTTGACCGTTGTTGATGTTGAAGCTTTACGACAGTCGTTGTGAACTAGTCACCACCGTTGGTGCTGTTGCCGATGAAGCGTTATCAGCGAGTGACGCTTATGATTGTTGGAAGCTTGTTAACAAGTTGTTTATGATGATAACATTTTATGACTGTTACTTAGCGGTTAAGTTGAGGGTTATTTTATGTCTTATCATTTCAAATTATATATGAAAATGGTATATATACAAACGAATTATATTGGATCTTGTGTAAATCATTTGTATTTTCCGAAACAAGATTTGGAATCCTGGTTTAGGTCAAATTGTTGATTATGAAAAATGATCCAATCACGATATCAAAACATTTAAGCCTTGATTCTTATTTCGTACGCTGTATTATTCAACAAAGTTGAAATTTTTTTTTTTCATTTCTCTTTTTGTCGGCGTCCCTTTATACTATTATACCATACTTATTGTGTATCTTATTTGTCATTATCATTTGATTGTGAATGCCTAACTCAACTTATTACATTGTTTTTATAATCCAACAATTAGTTTTTTTTAATCAATATTTGTGGTAGAAAATACACCCATTTTGAAATAAAAAATAGGCCGTTTAATTAACATGTAAAATTAAAATATAATAGTCTAAAAAAATGATAATATTTTTAAATATAGTTTGCTCGGTTGACCCTTCTAAAATTTGACTTCCATTTAATAATTTATATTAATAATTTATAATCCAATATATCCCACTTCTTCATATGTCAAAATTAAACATCCATGTAGGCTAGCCCTAAAAGTAACATGAACAATTTTATTCGACTTAAAAGGTTTGACTTTGTAGCAACTACAAATACATAATTCGGAATACAGAATACCTAACATTTTTAAAATATTTATATTATCGTCTCTTAAGTTTATACGGTAAAGACTATAAATAAAATTTATATGAACAGAAACAGAAAAAATGTAAAACAAAGCTGGTTCGATCGGTTCCAGTTTAATTTGTCTAGTTACTTTGTTTTTTGATTCCGTTTTAAGTTATGCACATCTTAGCAGCAATTATTTCGAAAATTAACTAACTAATTAATAATATATGAAGGATCCTAGAGGGGTTGATTTGAATAAGAATTTAAAAGGGGAGGTGTGGGTATTAGGTTTAACTACCCTTAAGTGATTTGGTAGACATTCATATAAGAAAACAATTCCAGAAGATACCAAATATAACTATTTTGTTGTTATATGTTGCATCATTAATTTCACTCATATCATACCCTAAGATAATTATAATATTTATCAAGTTACACATTGGATGCATAAAATATATGGTTTTTTTATAAAGTAATTATAATATTTATCAAGTTACTCTTTCATTAAGGTAATAATTATAACAAATTTATGGATTTTTTTTATTATAAAATATATGCTTAAAACTTCTATTTTATTTTTAAACACAAAATAGGAAAGTGGAAGAAGGAAAGATGATCATGAGAGGAAAGTGGAAGAAGGAAAGATCATCATGCCATTTACATATATTTATTTTTGTGTTTAACTTTAGCTGAACAAAAGATCTTACGTTTGTTTTCGTTCTTTAAGGATTTAGTGATGGCCGTATACGTGTATGTTTGTTTGTTTTTAACACATGATGGAACATATAAGAACGTGTAAAGGAACATAAATTACTAGTTAAACAAACACAAACGAACAACACTTTTATAAAAAACAAGACTAACCCACAAAACACAAGTAATATTAAGCTTTAAATTAAGTTCATACATTCTTAAGTTTTATAATCACTTTTTCATTTTAATTTATAGTTATAGGTTATTAATTTATATATTCTTTAAATTTACTATATAATATAATAATAACAGTTTTGTAGTAAATAAAAATATTTTATTATAAATTATTATACATGATCACAAACGAACATCAGCAAAGGATGTCAATGAATGAATGTAACCAAACGTTCAGGAATATAAATGAACAAACGAAGTTTACGCTCACGTTCATTCATTTAATAAAACCAACAAAATATTGCATTCATGTGATGAATGAAAGAACATTAATGAACTTACTTGCGAACAGTTCGTGAACGATTCGCCGAATATTTGGTTCATTTACAATATATCCAATTTACATACTATAATATTTTTTTTTTCATTTCTTTTATCAATAACAATAACATATAATAATGTTATCAGTACTAAGGACACACTACCATCTTGTTATAAGTAATTACATGTAAACATGACATCGATGTTGTGCTAATATTGATTATAAAACAATAACACATTGTTATTATCAGACCCGTCTTTTAAGGCGTGCGAGAAGGTCGACCGCACAGAGCTCCTGATTTTGTAGGGCCTCATAATCGTAAATATGATCGGAGTATCAAATGAATTACTTTGAATATTAATTTCTCATTTCTCATTATTTCGTTTTAAGTATATTATATATCATTTTAAAAGTCTTATCGATTATTACAAACCTATAAATTTGTCATTCATTACATCTAATTTACATATTAAAGGTCAGTTGCAAAATGAGTAATCTATTATTTTAATTTTTCGTAATTAAAGGTCTATATCATATGCATGTCACACATTCACATGTTACACATACATTAAAAAATAAAAATCAGAACTATATAAATTTAATCCTTCGCAGATTATTATTTATAATATTATGTTATATATATAAATAATGGTTTAGATAAAAAGAAAAATAATTTTAGGTGGTGATTCACACCGATCAAGTCATGGTCGTTGGTCAATGGCAATATAAAGTTAGTAATTTATGAAATGTTATATAATTCATAAATTATTTTTTAAATTTATATTCACTCATTATTAACCTAATAACCTACCAATTCAATTACTTTACCCCATCACTTTCAAATTCATTCACTCATTTTTTTGAGAGGCAATTCATTCACTCATTTTCGGGTCGTCAAATAGAGAAGGCTAGCATCGAAGAGGAAATTCGAGTCATAATTGTCATCAATTTAATTACTTGCTCGAGGATTAGAGTAGCGTCATCAAATTAAAGTACGATCGTAGGTCTCAAGCAATTAGGGTTGTAGGTCCTCAACAATGAGGAGACTTTACGTACTATTGAGATATACTGCATACGCATATGGTACGTAGGTTGTAAACTAATATGTATCGGAAAAAAAGAGGAATTTTGGTATAATAAAATTTAAGATTTTATAAAATAAAAGTATGTTCAGTCAAATCCTATTTATAAAGTGCTATAAATTTTTAAAAAAAAAACCATTCTAAAGCTTTTATTAAAATTGTGTTTTGATCATAAAAAAATAGCTTGAAACAGGAAAAAGTGATTTAATTGGTAATTAACTTTCATTTTTCTTTAAATTTTATAACATAATAATTGATAATAAATCTCATTAGTAAACGTATATTTAAGGACCCCAAATAAATTAGGAAGGTGATTTGTACACAACATATTTTTACCATACACAATATTTCTTTTTAAAATGACAAATTCATAATTATTTTTAAAGGTACAAGATAAACATGATAAAAATATGATTAAGGATAAAGTAGTCAATTTAGTTAAAATTGTAAAGTATGAATGTATTATGTATAAATCATCTAACGTCAAGACACACCTTAATTAAAAACGTAGATTGTAAGAAAAAAATATATAAATAGATAAAAATCCACGTGTTAGGTTAAGCCCCCAGGGCCCAGGTCCAGTTTTACGTTTCAAGTTTAACCACATTTTTGGTTCATTCAATTAAAAATCATTTATTTCATACATAAATTCATCAATGGTAAATAATTATTTCTTCAATGATTGCGGTTGGGTTATTAATGCCTCTCAAATCAAACTTTATATCTGAATTAATACTTTAAATTCTTTTATATATATATATATATATATATATATATATATATATATATATATATATATATATATATATATATATATATCATAATACATATTTTAAGTCTTATGTACAATTCCTTATATATATATTTGAAATTCCTTGTCATGGATTTCATAAAATCTCATTAACTTTAAATTCTGAAAAATCAATTAAAATCTTGTAAACCAAATGATACCTAAATGATTTTTAGAAATACACACTTATGATCTATGAAATTCGCAAATAATTCACTATGAATTCACACATTCACACACGCTCGAGTCTTTTTCACACACACAAATATAATAAAATCTCAATTTAAATGATCTCGAGCTTGAATTGTAGCACATTTAATAGACAAGAATGAGTTTGAGTTTAATACATCAAGGTTATTTGTGCAGACGAGCTTAAATGATCTCGAACATAATTATATAAATTAATATAATATATTATACTAGGTTAATATCCATGTAAATACATGAGTTGATTTAAAATATAAATATTAATCTATAAACATATATAAAATGTTTATAAGAAATTAGTGTTTTATTAAATTTTAGTTAATTAATGTTTATTTAAAAATTTAATATTAATCTATATGAAATTTTCATGGTATGATGTATTTTTTTCTAAAATAATTTGAAAGCATTTCTAGAGGTTGTTTATAATCAACTAAAATAACAATATATGCATCAATGTTTATAAACAAAAGTTGGTTCTACAAAGGATCCATCCTCTATACATCTTGTACATATTAACGGGTGCTATACACATCCATCTTTATCTATTAACATAAAGTTGGAATTTTCGATCGGTTAAATTGATTCTTTTGTAGTGAGAAGTTAGATTCGTAAAAACGGTAACATGGACATTTCTAGATGAGTGATTGTGGTGATCTTATGGGTAATTTGAAAATGGAGCTCTTTCCGGAAACGAACAGAAAACGAAATAAGGTTTTTATAGGAGTGTTTGATGTGGCTTTATGGATAATTTGGAAATGGCGGAACATAATTCTACATGCGTCTCATGAGGATGCCGGGAAGATCAAACTGGAGGACCTTTTTCCAGATTTGCAACATCGATCCGGGTTTTGGTTCGAAAACAGAAAATATTCCCTTCAAATCAATTAGCACAAATGGTTGCTAAATCCCTTTGAGGTACTCATTTAATCTAGAAGCTATTAGAGTTGTAAGTTTTTTGTGGGTTGGGTTATTATTTTGTTCTGTCTCCACCTTGAAGATATCTCTTTTGTAAGTTGGTTTCGTTTTGTGTTAATAATATTTTCCTTTTGAAAAAAAAATTAGAGACATAAATTAAAAATGAAGTATTTGTACATAATATAGACATCAATATTAGAGATTACGATGAATGCATTAAAGCATTTGTCAAACCAAAATATACAATAAATAATAATTACAATAAAGGGGTCTAAAACGATAGATAAAAAGGGGTCCAATGTTTTTAATGAAAAAGGTCTCATGTGTTTTTTTTTTTTTTAAATAAAAGGGGGCCCTCCTAGCTTACAAACTATGTGGATTCACACACTTTCATGGGTTTTATAAGTGATGACGTGTCAGAGGGTGCTTAAATATACATACATTAATTGTACAATTTACAATAAACTTTATATATATCGTTCATAATGTTGATTATGCTATAGAACCTTTGTTGTGTATGCATGATATATATCTCGTGTACTACGTGTTGGTAATTATGATACGACTTGACAAACCGACACAAAAAGTCATTCACCCAAACTTGAAACAGATTGAGAACAGATTGATACGAAAAGTTTTATGGGTCAGGTTAGGATTATCAGGTAACCCATAATTGAACGACTTGATCCATTTTGACTTTAAAAAGATAATGAATAAAAACTAAAAACCAAAAGTAGAAAATTTTGAAGTTATATAAAATTAGCCCAAATGCATTATTTTTTAATATTATTTGAGTATGTGATTTCAATCAACATTTACTAAAATTCAAATTAAACAAAAGACGGAATATCTAATCAAAAACCAAATCCAAAAACAGAATTTGAAAAACTTAATTGAAAAGTCAAATGGATCAACCCATGGGTCAACACAAACCCGACACAAAAATATATTTAAATCAAAATTGGGACGACACGGTTAAAACACCAAACTTATCAACAAGAATTAACCAACACAAAACACTACCCGATTGTCATGCTTAATTAGTATTGCGTTGAAGCTATCTTTCCGTACATGACTTGTTGAGAACAACTTATCAATTATGAACGAGCGGATGTAAAATGTTTATATATTGATGATCTGGATCGTTACACTCGTATTTTTAATCATCTTAATTCTAGCACCGGCTAGTGTTTGATGTAATTCTCCATACTTTGTGATTCACTTTTTTTTTTAAATACATGTGTAATTATAAGCCATGGGATTGAAGATCAATTTAGCAAAAAAGCATAATTTTAGAATTAGAGTTCAAGAGGGAGAGCTACGTCAATGGATAATTCCTTCCATTGCTCTCATGATAAGTTCTTGGTCTTTTAGTTGGCCACAAGTCAATGCATAAAGGTATTTAACAACAAATGTATTGATTGTATATGTAGATGTTTCTTCTGGGAATATAAGGATGACGGAATTAATTAGGTCATCTGAAAGAAAGTAGTAGCTTCAAAAGATTCGGGTGGTCTGGTTTAGGATGTCTTATTTCAAATAAGCACATCCTTTTGGCGTTTATGGTTAAGGAAAGTGCTCTACAGAGAAATTTTATCAGTTTATCACTACTCTCTATGAGGATGCTAGCTATTCCGATCTTCAAAGGAATAATGTTGGATATTCTTTTGTTTGGGAATTGGGAGGTGTCTTTTTTTTTTTTTTTTGAAATTTTAGGCTTATAAATGCATTAGTGATTCTAGCTTAAATTGCTAAACTTGCTACAAGCAAGAAATACACAAGCTTTTGGAATGACGTGTATTGTTCTAAAAATAGTAATTGAAAGATCTTTTTCCTCGCTTGTATGCTCTAGGAAGCCAAAGAAAAATCTAGTTATGATAGAAGGATTTTAGTTAATGCATATTGGACGGGAATTGATGTTGTAGAATAATTCCAACAACGGCAAAAGCTCTATAAGATGTTCATTGACTTTTTCAGATCATCGACGCTCTAAATATTTTTTTTGAACGACAGATTTATTAAGAGAATAGCAAGATGCTAGGAGAATAATATAACACCTCATGAAGAGGATCACTGGTGTTGGAAGCTTGATTCAAGTGGTAATTTCTTTGTGATTATCATTATCACAACCAAACATAGAAATGAATGAAATTTTCATTCCAATTCCACAGTTTCTTCAGGAATATGATCATCATTTGTTTATTTATTTGTTGATTCCAAGAATAAATTGCTTAGGAGAAAATGAATGTAACATACATACTTCTTAAGTTTGTTTGTAAAAGATTGTTGGAGGAAATGGTCAGGGCCGGCCCAAAAGGGGGGGCGAACTGGGCCTCGGCCCAGGGCAGCAAAACAATTGGGGCAACAGATTTTTTTTGCGTAGACCCAATTTCTAGTCCATTTGTAGAAGCCCATTTCACATCTAAGAGGAGAGAGAAGGGCAAGAGTCTCAGACTCTCAATCGTCGGACATGGGATTGAAGAGAGAGAGCAAAGGCGAAGAGTCAAAGAGGTAGAGGAAAAGTCACGTACAAGCATAGAAGATCGATTGGTGATGGCCGCTCACACTCACCGCTCGTGAATCAGTGTCACGAACTCTCTTTTTCCTCCACCGTCTGTCTCAATCGCGGTACCGGTGGTCTCTCTTTCTCCTCCCCAATCTGTCTCAATCTGCAGAATACAATCGGAGGAATACATTCAACACTTGCGAACGTTCGTCGGCCTCCGCCTCCGCCTCTGCCTCTGCCTTGATCGATCGACGATCGACTGCATTCTTTTCGTTCCGTCTCTTTTCTATGATCAGGTTCACATTTTCTGGTTCACATTGATACCGGATTATGTTATATTATTTCATATTTTCTGATTCTGATTCTTATTCGATCATATGTGCTGAACATGATTATGTTATATTCTTTCAGGTTAATTGTTTCTTATCTTCTAGTTTTATATAATAGTTTCTTAATCTTCTATTAAAAACTATCAATTTTTTCTGTGGATTTTGCCAAAAAAAAAAAAAGGTCTACAGGTCGTGATATTAAGTTAAAGAAGTAGTGTATGTAATTAGAACTTGCTAGTTGTTATCTGAGCTTTGATTGTGGATTTGTGGAAGAATGATTGTTACAAAGTATGTTTTGGCTGTTGTTATTATGATCAATAGGACATTATTGGAGCCATTTCACAGAGATGGTGATTCATGGCGATTTTGATTTTGGTAATTGGTGGTTACCATTCTTATGGTATTAAAATCGTAGTTTTCATTTTGTTGGGGATTATCGGGGGAGATAAATTGAAAGTGATTTGTTCTCTATCAACTAATTTGGTGACAAAAGGCAAAAAGGAACATTAGAGCTTGTTCTCTATGAAAAATTGGATGAAAACTTTGCTGCTACTTTTAGACCCTTTCCAGATATATAATCCAAGGAAACCGTATCGTAATGAGTTATAGCATTCTAATCATATTTTAACGAACTTATCTAGTGTTGATTTTTTTTTTTTAAATTTGTAGGTGTAAGTGTTGGTTGAAACTTGCTAGGTTCCAAATCCCTTTACTATGTTGTATCATGACATTTTTAGGGACATTATTTTTTATCTCGCCCAGGGCATAAAAATGTTCAGGACCGGCCCTGGAAATGGTAATATTTAGAGTGTTTTTATATGATATGGTCATTAGGTATTTAATGATGCTAGGAGATGTGTGGTCACTACTAGTGATATATATAGTGGCAAACAATAGTAAGTTGAAGCTACATTTAATAGTGAAGCTTTTTATTAGGTTTTTATTGGCTTTGTAAGTGTGATATTTGTACTTGTTTGTACTAAGTGGAAATAGCTTTCATCTTTTGTACACATATACATATATACATACCCACATTAAGAAAATAAAAATCATGTCGTTTTCTTGAAAAATGTGAAAAAAATTTATCCCACGATCGTTCTCTTTCATAACAGTAAGAATGAAATTTACTTTTACACATTATACATTATTATTTTTGTCATTTATAGTTTAAATTAGGGCTAAAGCCGTACAATAGCAGTGTACTTTTTAAGGTGTATCGATATAGTACGTGTACTTTTTATATTGTTAATATGATACATTTACTTTTTATAACCGGTTATTTCGTCTAGCTTTGCGCAGTTGTGGGAGAATCGTCGGTACGAACTTGTTCACCGTTGGATCTGCATGAAATTTGAGGAGAAGCTTCACAACACATAGTTCTTCGATTTGGACGGTGGAGATCGTCATTGGAGATTTTTATAGAGGTCTGTAGGTGTTTGAAGTTGGCTATGATGTGTGATTTCTCCTACCAAGTTATCACAAGGGCGATAAAGTGTATTTGATGCTTCAATTATGGAAATTTGAACATTAAAAATAAAAAAGAGAAATCCCACTCTTAGCAGGTGTAGCCAGTAACCGGTTACCAAAGGTATCATATTGGTATGAAAAAATGTAGTACACGTATCAAATTTGAACGATTCAGAAAGTACACGTGTAATATGAATAATTAAAATAGTACACGTGCCATATCGATACATTTTAAAAAGTACACAACTATTCTACGACTTTAACCCTTTAAATTACTCATGAAAGAATAAGATCATATTTTTTGTTTGGTGGAAAGTCTAATGATAGTTTCTATCTAAGAATACATACATACATGTATCCCATGTGCCAAAATACATGATATTCTTGAAATACTTGCATCATTGCATATGTCCCTAAGTGTGGCACCTATGCTCATCTCATCATGTGGCCATTATGACATATATATACATGTTAAAAACTAGGGCATTCACATAAGAATACATACATACATGTGTCCCATGTGCTAAAATACATGATCTTTTTGAAATACTTGCATCATTGCATATGTCCCTAAGAGTGGCACCTATGCTCATCTCATCATGTGGCCACTATGACATATATATATATATATATATATATATATATATATATATATATATATATATATATATATATATATATATATATATATATATATATATACACACACACATGTTAAAGCATAGGTAAACCTAAAAGCATAAATAATTCGAGTTTATGAAAAATAAATGTTTTGACCTGAAACCATATAATGGTAATATGTCATATTAATCATGTATCTCAACAATCTTTATGAGTATCAACATCTTAGAAATGTAAATTCCATAATAGCAATATCAACAGGCAGGGGCGGACTAGTATTAAAAGTGAAGTGTCGGTTGATATCGATAAATTTTCAAATACTGAGGTACGTATGCATGAAAAACTTGAGTGACACCTATGATTTTTTTTAATGACACCTACAAATGCAACAATTGTAAAACTTTAAGATTTCAATAGATGAAAACTCGAATGCAACAATTGTATAACTATAAGACTTATGATACTTATTGGTTTTAAGTTTTAATGGTATTGTACTATGTACTTTTTTTAGTAAGTAAATGTTGTTATTTGTTAATTTTGTATTGGCAACCCGTTCAGTGACCCGATCCATCTTAAAATATATTTCAAAAATCTAAGTATTAAACTTAGGGTCATTGTGTAAAAAACCCCAAACTTGTCATCTTTTTGTGATTAAAACCCGAACCATTTTTCGTTGCATAGAAAACCATGAACCAACTAAAAATCAGTAAATTAAGGTTTTATTAATGGGTAACCGGTTGAAACCGGTTATTAATCATATGTGGACCGGTAAATAACTTTCGTGGAATAAATTATTAATTGTTGAAACCAGTTGTCAAGTATTACACATTATTTAAACCCCCGTTGATCATTTTTAAATGTAATTTTAAACGGGGTTACATCATCAACGGGGGTTTAAATATTGTTTAATACTTGACAACCGGTTTCAATAATTAAAAGTTATTACATGTAGGTTATTTACCTGTACATGTAGGATTAATAACCGGTTTTCAACCGGTTACCCATTGATAAAACATTGATTAACTGATTTTAAGTTAGTTTACGGGTTTTTACGCAACGAAAAATGGTTTGGGGTTTTAATCACAAAAAACTGACAAGTTGAGGGTTTTTTGTGCAATTATCCCTTAAACTTACTTTAAAAAAAAGTAACACCAATAAAAAAAAATTCATGGATCCGCCTCTATCAACAGGAATCTCAAACAAATGCAATACACAAAGTGATTTATCTTTCAATGCAAAAGGTAGACATCTTATCTAAGTTCAACTTCCATTATATGTGTCTCCTACATTAAAGGATGAAGATATGGAGTGATGTGTTCCTTTTTTGGTACATTTGGTGGTTCACATTCCACCATATTAGTTAGTCATGCAAACAATTTCACGTTATGTAAGAGTCCAAATCTCAGAGAAAATAATATATATTTTTATGCTCAAAATGTTAAAACCACACTTTAATAAGTTATCTAAAACCTTGTATTTATTATTTTATTAAAGGGTAGTTGTTATAAGTATTTATAATAGTTGAGTATTTTTTATATTATCAAGATAAATTATTATTAGATAATTTGATAAAAAGAAGTGAAGCAAATCATCATGTAAATTTAATAATATATCATGTTAAATTAAAAGGTCAATAATAAAATATCATATAGTCAAATAGTCAAAGGTAAGAAAATGTTACTATTTATAAGAATTTGTCGATTGATATCATGCATCAAAAAGTTGGTATGTGATTAACAGAGAGGAGAGATGTATATTTAGAATCACCATTTCCAAAATGCCATAACTTTAATTAATAATATCCCAATTAGTTTTTCAAAAATAATAAATTCTCAAAATTAGGATGTTACATATATCATTCCATGCATCCTATGACATTGGTATATTCTATATGTTAATTGAAAGGCAACATTTTATAGTTTCGTCAAAATCGTTCTTATGATACCAACATATTTTTTCAACATTCAAATAATGTAATATGATTAAGAATGCGCTAGTTTGGAGCTAACTCGAGTACTTGACCTAGCAAGAAGATATATTATACTTTGACAAAAGATATACCTTAAGATAAAGCAGAGTGGTCAAGGGGTGACTATTTCAGGTGCTGAATCAACATGGTGCTGGCGGAAACACCATCCCGCCTTATCGGCCCCGTCAAAGATGATCCCACAGCAGCCCAACTATCCCAATAAATGGTGAGGTTTACACATACACACACATGTATATGTTTATGTATATGTATATGTACATGTACATGTGTTATTTTTGTTTTAGAATATTTTTATTTCTATTGTTGTTTCTTATTTTAGTTTTGTAAATCTTATAATGTAATTTTTTATTTTTAGTTTATAGTTATTGTTTTCGTAATTTCAGTTTCGTATTTTACGTTTGTAATTGTTGTATCATATTTTTAATTGCGTAATTTTTTATATTTAGCTTGGGTTTATTATGAAAAAGATCGGTATGTTTTCATGGTTTATTTGTTTTCATCCATACATGTTTTTTTTTCCAGAAAAGTCCATAAGTTAATTTTTTTTGGTTTTGTGAAATTTGACTATTATAGCAGTTATAATTCTAATAGCCAAATTTTACTAATGCCAAAAAGGAAAAAAAAAAATTAATTTGAGTACTATCCTGGAAAAAAATAACATGAAAGATGAAAACGTAAAAACCGTAAAAACATGTTTGTTTTTTTTTTTTTGTGATAAACCCTTTTAGTTTTGTAATAGTTTTGAATGTTTATAAAATAAAATGTTTAATCTCTATATATTTTATTAATTATAAATGAATTTCTTTTTTTTTTCTTATTTAAAAAAGGATAGAAAGATAGAAAGATGTGAAATAACGAGTATTTCCAAATCTATCAACATATCTATATATTATAATAAATGAGAACATGTCTTGCCACGTGTCATCTTTTTACTCTCCTATTTTTTCATTTTACCGCTCTTTTTTCAAAAATAAAAATTACATTAATTTTAGTAACATAGATATCATTTAATTCATTTAATTTGAACTTTTGAAACTTATTATTTTTGTTTCCTAAACTAATTGAAACTATAATTAATACTTACATAAAATTTTTCAAATTAACAAGCTAAAATAAATTTTTTAAAAATCTATAAGATAATAAACTCAAGTTTAAATATTCCAAAGAATAAATAATTTTAAAACACTTAGTAAAATAAAAAAGTTAAATTCAAAATAAAAATCAAAAGGATCAATAAAATAATAAATTTCAAATTTAAATGTGTGAAAGAATAAATAATTTTATGAAATAATAATTAAATATCTTATTATACAATAAATTTGAAAAACATTTTGTTATCAAATCTTTATATGTTAAGTATGAAATTTTGACAACTTTAAAAAAAAATAATCATTCAAATTTCAAATGTATTTTCTTTAATAAAAATTTGTACTAATGTTTTCTAAATATTCAAAACTAAATGTTGCAAAATTTATCTTTTAAAATAAATTAATTTCAAACAATCTTAATTAATGATTTATATTTTCAGTTGACGCTGAAATTGTTATATCAAGTTTTAATCACTCTGACAATAAAAATTTATTATAAATTAAAATATCTTGAAAAGAATACTTATATATGGTCTTATTTAATGTCTCTAATATAGTTTATACAATTTAAATTAATATACTTGATAAAAATAAAAAAATATAAATAATTATTTTGTTGATTTCTATGAGATTGATAATGACACAACAACAAATAAAACAGAATGAATAATCAATATTTTTGAATTAATAATAAGAAGATAATAATTGAATTAACTCATATATACAAGAACCATAAAATACTATATTTAAATCATAATTCAAAAATTTTGAATTACATCTTCACTGTCTTTTTTTGAAGTAAACATTGACTTAAAGCCATCATTTTTACCATTGACTAAATGATTTTGTCTGCGTCATCTTTTTATTGATTTTATTATATTTAATTTATAAAATATTAAAGGGTCTTACAGGATTACACATTTATTATAAATTTTAAATGTATAACTAAGTTCTCATATCAATCCATGTAATACATAGGTATTAACCTAGTTAGAACTATAGAAATGAAGAAAAAAAGTTGATACGGCAAGAATGATGGAGGGTGAGAATGGTACCCCTCCCACCATCGTAACACCTTAAAAGAGGATTGTGATGAACTAGTTATTAAATTAACAATATACTATTATCACAGGTAATAAAATAAAGTTTTATACAATTATTGATGAGAGTAAAATAAATATTATAATCGATAAAAGAATATATTTTAATAGGATTAGCTTCATCAGAGCATATTGTTTGGAGTTTTGGTTTTGAATGATATTAAGTTGCGTTTAGTAGAAAGAACTGGAAAAAAAAAAGAAGACAAATTACTAGTTAGGAAACTTGAATTGCATGCATAATTGCATATATATACATTCTCTATAAATTCTCAAGTTGTATCAATGTATGTGTTTAAAATTCAATTCTTTCATTTTTATATCAATAGTGGAGAATTAAGTAGATAATAGAATTAGGGAAAGAGAATTACAACCACCATATGGTTATTAAATTTTTAAATTTTATAGTCTAAAAAAACATTGATTTTATCATTATTTCTTTTCAATTTGATTCTTCCTACTAAACGCAAGCACGCAACCTTATTTTTTCAAAAAAAAAATAATTATAATAAAACAATCCGTATATGGTTTGGTAAAGAGGAAATAAGTTTAAAGACATTTTAATAGATATGAATGAAATTTTTTAATCAAGTATTATCCATTCATGGGTGACACATTGGGTCAATGGCGTGTTAGTGTCTACAAAGTACAAAATGATTGAAGGGTGTTAATGTGTTTAGGTGGGTTACGAGGAAAATGGAATCCCAAACGTATTCTAAGTTAAAAATTGACTATATTTATATTTATTTATTTGTTAATAATATTATTAGTATCTTGTTTAATCTCTACGCAAGTCTTTTTATTTTTATTTGTGCAGCGGAACTCACACACCAATCTAATCCTATTTTTAAATCTACACTTTTGTCTACAATGATTTTTTTGTACAAGTCTCTTTATGATTTTATTAAGAATAATAATATTCTCTTTGTCTGGTTTATTGGTAATGAAGGTTTTTTTAATTAATTAAATTCATAATATCTTTTCCGCTTAATTTTTGTAGTTATGTTTTTTCTCTTTTACAAACGTAATTAAAAAGTTATATAGGTTTAAATAATAAAAATATGTTCCAACGATTTAATTAATTAGAAAAATTATAACTTATTGAAAAAAATGATAAATTGACCGGTCAAAAAATATATTTTTTTTTATTTTCTTGAATTGATTTTTATTTTAATTTACATATTCGGTCCTCATATATAGGTAACAATACTAAAACACACCTGTAGTCATCTTAATGCAAAAGTATTTAAGATTGCGTTTAGTTAACAAAAACCAGTCGTTTTTCAATTACAGTTTTCAAGAAAAACAATGATATCTATAATGTTTTTACCGTATGTATGTTTTCGGTATTTTAAGTCGTTAATCAACCGCTAGAGCCTTTAAGTTTAAAAATTATATTTTTATCCTTTTTTTTAACATCAGATTTTATTAAACTTGGTAAGATACACATTTTACAACTCCAGGATGAACAGTTACAATTACTATTACTTAACCCACAACATGCGATTATGGATTATCCTATCTAATTAGCTACCATACAGTTGTCACTAACAAACAAACAACCGCATCAAACACTCCCAATGCATGGATGGATTTAAGGGGCGTCTGGTTCGCAAAATGTTTTTACAAGGAATGGAATCTGTCAAAAGAATGGAAAACTGAAAGGAATGAAATATAATCAAATTTCATTCTTTGCTGTTTGATTGACAAGAATGGAATAGAATGAAATTAAACTTCGTTCCCTGTTATTAGTCTATTTAGTTTGTAAAGTGGAATGAGATGATGGGTGTACGGTAGGTGGGGTAAGATTAGGTGGAGTAGGATTGAGTTGGTGGGATAGATGAGGTGGGTGGGGTAGGGTAGGGTTAGGTAGGATAGGGTGGGTGGGAATAGGGTGGGGTATGGTTACGTATGGTGGGATGGGGTGGAGTGACACTAATAAATTCTGTCGACGATATGAAATATATTAGATAATTTTCATAAAATCTACTTAATGTATGTAATTGACACCTATTATTTTCATATTTTGACAAAGTCACACCGAAAAAAAAAAAAAAAAAGAAAGATCCGCACCTAACGCAATGTAAAACTCTTGCACACTTAGAACAATGGCGTTCACATAAACTAAATACAAGATAGACATAAAAGAGGGTTAAGCAAACATTAATCTCATATTACTCACAGACCATCCTTAGCAAATGTATTAAGGGGGTAAGCTATCATTGTATTTCGAGAGGAAAGAACCACACAGCCGATTCATTAACAAAATATGGAACATTTTGGTCTTCTTAATACATCCCCACAGTTAGTTCCAAGTAGTGGTGTAAATGAGTCGAGTTACTCGTGAACTACTCGTTAAAAACTCGAGAAAAAAAACTTGAGTTAAACGAGCTAGAATTGCTAAATTCAAACTCATTTAATAAACGAGTTCGTGTCCGACCTTCACATATCGAGCTCGTGAGCCTAAACAAACTTAAACAAGCTTATATATAAATGTTTTTTATAAATTAATAAACATATGATATATAGATTATAAAAATAAAATTATATAAAAATAAAAAGTTATATATAATAAAAACATTATATAAAAATTAAAGGGAACGTGACATCAAATAGCTCTGAATTTTTCGACTTTATACACATTTATGTAGTGAACTTTTTTTGTGCACATTTGATAGTTAAAGTTTCAAAACTGTTCCAATTTGGTAGTTGGCGTACCTGTTAACCGGTTGCTTCTGGTTTCGAAGCCTACGTGGATAATTTTTTAATAACGTGGCTACCCGTTTTTATATTATATCCGGTTTTATCTACGTGACAACCGGTTTTTAAACTCACCTGGTTTTATTACCCGGTTATAAATGTAAGTTGGATCGATCGTATGAAAAATGAACCGGGTTTATAACCGGGTGATTTTAAAAAACGGGTCGCCACGTAGGTAAAGCCAGATATAATATAAAAACGGGTAGCCACGTCATCAAAGAATTGTCCACGTAGGTATCAAAACCGGAAGCAACCGGTTAACAGATACGCTAACTACCAAATTGGAACAATTTTGAAACTTTGACTATCAAATGTACACAAAAAAAGATTCACTGCATAAATGTGTACAAAGTCGAAAGTTTAGAGTCATTTGACGTCATTTTCCCAAAATTAAAATATATTATGAACGAGCGAGCCCGAACCGAGCTCGAGCTTAAACGGGCTCGGGGTTCAGCTCGGTTCATTTACACATGTAGATCAAAGGCATGATGTCCCATTCCATATTTAGGACCTTAACGGCCTCGAGGGAATTTGATTCGATTTGTAACTTATTGATTTTAGAGTCTCTTTTACTTATCAGCACCAACAATGCGAAGTATATTGTCCCTTTTTGCTTACACGTTTTTGGTTTTGCAAGATATAATTTAAATTCAATTTATTGTCCTTAATAAATATTTATTGAATTATTGTACTTTTGTTTTATTAAATTTTAGGTGTTCTCTACCCATCCACCAAATGTCAAAAACTTGTTGAAATAAAAGTCACAAACCTTATTACCAATAAATGAAAACCCATAAATTGTGTATTTTCATTTGAAATATCACAAAATCAAAGAATTCTAAAATACGTGAGAATGATGAAACGATGATAGTCATTTTTCGAATCGATGAATAGTATAAAAGCATATATTCAGAACACGTACGTTACCTACAAATCGGAAATACATTTCTCATAACTCAAAAGGAAATACCCATCTATCACAATCACAAATCAAAATATAATACCCGTAAAACCAAAATACAAAAACTTGAAAACACAAAACAATTAATCATTTATTCGCTTATAGTCTGTGAACTTTGTTCATGCACATTTAGCATGTGTTCTTTCAAAAATGTTTTATTTGGTAGTTTCTCTATATGGAAACCAGTTACTACGGTTGGAAGTGTAATGCGTACTTTGCCAATATTTCAATGGGAAAATGACATGAAATATGTATGTATATTCAATATTGTTTCGATTTAAACTGTTTATTTTGTTGTGCACATTTAGGTAATGTACATTTAAAGTGTTCTGATCTTGTTTTTTGGTAACTTGGAAAACTGATAGTACCGGTCATCATGCTAATGTATACATTGTTAATGTTTTGATTTAGGTTGTAAACTTTCAAAAATATTCTGATTTATAATGTGTACTTTTTAAAGTGTTCCAATTTAGTAGTCAAAAAACCTAGTAATTTGCATCAACTTGCATTAATGTTACATTCGTCAACCACTTCATTCAGATTGCTCTTACATCATGTTTCGATTAGTTTTCAAAAACATTAGTAACCAATGACAAGACTTGCTCCATCGCAATCTTCCTTTCTAATCATTACTACACCACTTTTCGATTAATAACTAACTTGAATGAGTAGAACATATGTGAAATATCTTTCTTGATTAATAACTAACTTCGTTGAGAAAAAGTATTTCCAAAGGAAGGTAAATTTGACTCTGTAAAATCACTTTCGAACTACTAAACTCGTAAGTTTATATATAATTTACACAATTCGAGTTAGTTATTCATCGAAAAGTGGAGTAAGAGTGATCCGAAAGGAAGGCGTCGTTGAATGAAATATTAATACAAGTTGATACAAATTATTAGGTCTTCAACTACCAAATCAAAACGATTTTGAAAGTACACAAACTAAATCAAAACATTGATAAATTACACGTCAACATGGTAACTGGTGCCAATTTGTCATGTTATCCAAATATCATATTGAAACACTTTGAAAGTAAATAGTCTAATTGTCTACAACTAAAGTAATCAGCCTTAATCGTGACAATATTGAAAGTACACATATATTTCATATCACTGTACTTTTAAAAACATTTAGCTTATGTTTTCTCTATTTTTACGGTACATATTTGGTAATTGTACTTTGAAATTGTTCCACTTTGATATGGACAATCCAATAACTGATAGGGTGTGCACGGTTTGGTTTGATTCGGTTAGTAGTGTACATGTGAACCATGTTTTCGGTTTCGGTTAACCGCGGTTCGGTCCACGGTTACCCGTTACATGCTTAAAAGCAAATAAAATTATAGAAATATATCTTTTTTAAGCACAAATTCTTTTTAAGTTCAAAGTCATCCTAAACATAAACAATTTGATTATAAATCTTAAAAGTTACACTAAATTAATTTAATAAAACAATTAAAATAAAAGATCATTTGAAAATCTAGTATTTGATGTATTAGAATGTCTAATGAAATTATAAATACATGCTACTAACTTGTATACATATAATCAGTTCGATTATCCACGGTTTTCTAAAAATGAAAACCTAAATCATCCCGTGATGTTTCGGTTACGGATCAAGCAGTTTAAGCGGTTCTGTTTGGTTTTTCGGTTTTTATTGGACACTCCTAATAACTGGTATGACTTGTAATTATAGCATTTTATTTATCATCGTTTTCTATTCTGTTAATTTTTAAATAAAATGGTCATAATTTGTAATAGCCAATCGTCCGTCCACGTCTTCCTCGCATTGATATACCTATGTTCCTATGTTTTGTGGAGGGGTTACACATGTAACAAGTCCTTTGCCAATAATCTGACTAGTAGTGTATTTTTTTGTATTCTTTTGTGCACCCAATGAGTTTTTAATTGGGCAAGCGATACCTTTCAAATATCGATAAATTTATTAAATTATTAACAATAGCCTCAAATAAAAAAAAAAAAATAACTTTGTAGCATAAATATTTAAAGTTTAACATAACAAATAATGAAATTAATGAAATCAAACCCAAATCTTTTACGAGATTAAATTTCATTTTCCCTATAAAATTTTTTGAAGACTTCAAATCAAATTCTTAGAGTATCAATAACCAAATAGAAAGAAAAAATAAATAATTAAAGAAACCGATCGACAAAGTAAGCCAAACCAAGAGCGATACATGGTCCACCTGCGTGCCCTAAAGAGGTAGTAATATCGCTTTAAGCTTTTTAATTTTTTAAATATCATGAACGGCTGATTTGTGTTATGATGAGATCTCACGAACTATTTATAGAATACATGCTTGCAATGAAATTATAATTTTGATTGTTTATAAAATTATAATAATTCATTGATTGATTATAAACTATCAATTTGTATTAAAAATTTGATAATTAGATGAAGATGAAATGTGATATTAATTAAATTTATGACAAAATCTTAAAATGTGAGTGTGTTAAATTGACTTTTATAATAGAAAAAATTTTGAAAACGAAATTATAAGATACTGGTAACAACGATGGATAATCAACATGTTTTGTCGTGTATTGATTTGATAATTTTTGTCGGTTAGAATATAGTGTGATATAAGACAAAATATTTTTTTGTATTGCAATTTATTTAATAACTAGTTTATTAACTCATGTAATATATGAGCATAGATTTAGAAAATACTTAAGAACTTTATATCATTTCGATGATGATGCTAATATTTATATTAAATTTATTTATTGTATTACATAATAGTAATAGTAATAATAATAATAATAAAACAAATGAAAATATTACTTAACGAAGATACTTTAGGATCAAATATAATTGATAAAAATTCAAATCTTTAAAATTTGTTATTTAAGATATAAACAATTTTGAACATCATTTTGTTAAGGATTAAAACATAGTGGCTAATATGGTATAAGTGGTTGGGATTTAATAGATTCAATCTAGTTTTATAAATAAAATGATTTAAAACTTTAATTATTAATTTATCAATGTCAATCGACTAATGTGGCAAGCAGAAGACGTCGCTTAAAGTCATGTGAGGATAACAAATGACAGATTAGTTATTAATTTATTAACATTTATTATAAATTATTTGTATTATTTTTTAATTAGTTATCTCCATTTTTTGGTTTGACCTGAACAATCTAATTAACTGAATTAATAAAAGCATTACGACGACCAAAATCAAACAACCACTAACTCATAACCGGATCTGTCACTACTTCCATGATCATTCTTACAACATTTACTGATTCTTTACATTCAAATCGATCACATTGACATCATTGCTCATGATAACTTATCTAACTTGTCTTTCACATCCTGAACTGATTAGATATTCTTAAAGGGTTAATTACGTCGAAAAGTAATTTATTGTCACTGTTTTTTCAATTTGGGTAACATACTAATTTTTTTCTATTTGGGGTAACATACTTTCCAAATCAAGTCAATCAAGGTAACCATATCGGATTGAAAGGTAAAATTACTGACATGACAGTTTCTGTATCCAGTCATCGGTTTTTTTAGTTTTTAATATTGCTTAATTTTTTTTTAATTTGCTCAAAATAACAAGATATGATCAAAAAATACTTTTAAATTGCAAAAAATAATGCACATCATATAACAATTAAACTGTTATTCATGTAAAAAAATGCTGACTGGACAAAGAAACTGTCACGTCAGTTGTTTTTACCTTTCAATCCGATATGGTTACCTTGATTGACTTGATTTGAAAAGTATGTTACGTTAATTAGAAAAAAAAACTAGTATGTTATCCAAATGAAAAAACTGCGACAGTGTATTACCTTTCGATGCAATTAACCCATAATTAAATGATCATACCTACTACTAAGTTGTTTGACCATCAAATTGATACAATTTGAAGAAAATAATTAATAAATGCATTCGAAAAAATAGACAGCCTAAATTGAACACTTTAAAAAATATACAACCTAAATCGAAACACATTAGCAAAGACACATCAACCTTTCACCAACAGTAACCGATTCCAAATAGACAAACAATCAAATCGTAACATCTTTTAAAAGTGTACAACCAAAATATGCATACACACATCTTATATAAACAAAAATGAACATACATATCTATTGTGCGTCATTCTCTACGAATCCAGTTATCTAGTCAGTGTGGAACTCAATCGCATCTATATAATAAAGTGGCAACACATTTTTATTATTTGTTTTACTCAAATTGTTATACTTTCTGTACAAATTAAATTATTATTATATTTATAAAACTTATTTTAATTTGATCATTATCATAAATATAATCGTTGAAAGTGCAATTGTTGCTAAAAGGATTTCCCATAATTACCAAATTCTATTTTTATTTTATTTTTCTTAAAATAAAATGTTCGTTCCTTTGTTAAAGGTTTCAATTTAGAAGTGAGATACACTTCAATTTTATTTTTTTTTACTTTGTATTATAAATTTTATTTACTTAAAATAAAAGCCAATGATAATTACTACCAAATATTGATTTGTTTCAAAAAGAGTTGGTTTTCACTCATAATCAATTGTACGTTGTCTTGTTTAGAGATAAAATTAGAGTTGCATTTGAAAGTTTTACTTTTAGATAATGATAATAGTTACAACAAAATAACAAATGTTGAGTACAAAGAGGTATTTCCAATATATGATTTATCTTGGATACATATGTTATACTTTTTCTATTTATATCTTATAATCTATAAATTTAATAAATAAGTAAGGGTTAATATTGAAAAAACCCTACAAATTTTCATAAATTTATCGATTAAGTCACTGTACTTTTTTACGAGTGTTTAAGTCCCTAGACAATTTTTGTCTTATTCAAAACTATATATTTGATTTGTTTAGCAGGTCACTAAACAAGAAAAAAGAAAGTCCAATGACTTAATCGTGAAAAATGGTTTTTTTTAATAATAAACTATTCGAGAAACTAACTGTTTACCTGTTAAGCAGAAATCAGGTTAAAAATATATAGTTTTGAATAAGACAAAATTTGTTTAGGGACTTAAACACTGGGAAAAAAGTTCAGTGACTTAATCGATAATTACATGAAAGTCCGTTGGATTTTTTCAATATTGACCCAATAAGTAACTAGATGTCACTTATCTTTATTCTATTATCCCATTTATAATCACATGTTGATGACACACATATTTTAATTAAAACTTTTATGTTACTTATTATAATAAATAAATATAACACAACAAATTTGGTATTAAAGATTTCAAAGAAATTTCAAAGTTGATGTATTACATTTTGAATGCATAAAAATATAAAGATAAACTTCAATTTATATTAACATTAGTATTTATGATTTATTGGTTATTTATTATTATTATAAGTATTTATTTATATATAAATATTAATAAAACAAATAACAAATTATCATATGTTAGAATCTCTTTTAATGATTTGTCATTTCATTGTTTTAAAAACTTTTTAAATACATTTATATTTTTCTTTTTAAATAAATTAAAATTCCAATCTAAAAAGATTCAAATAAAATCATAATCTAAATTTTATAATAAATCGAATGTAATCCAATTTTAAATTTTATGTTAATGTTAAGTTTTTTTAATTTTAGGCCTATTCTTTTATAAAAATAAATGTTTATTACAGTTGTCCGTGTGATACATGGGTTATAAACTAGTTAATTAATAGAAATGCAACAAATACATTACCAAAATAATAATGTATGCCCAAGAATTAGACACTAAAATTTTAATAACCAAAAAAGGGCAACCAACTACCCGAAGAATCACTGTAATAAAAGTATATTTAATACAATTAGTGGCAGTGGAAACTAGAAAAGAGTTTTGTTTCAAGAACTTCGTTTGCTAAAATAAAGTTTAATAAATTTGATTATAAAAAATTGCTGGTGTTATTGTATGAAAGCATCAACTTTAAAAGAGTTTATATTAATATTAGAGTTTATTATGAAAAAACCGACAATGTTTTCACGTTTTTTTTTTGTTATTCGTCCCTTCATGTTATTTTTTTTCCATAAAAGTTCACAAGGTAATTTTTTCTTTTTTGTATAGTGAAATTTGGACAATAAAATCCGGTTTTTCAGTTTTTAAAAACTCGGCTTACTAATTATAACTGGATTTCAATGTCCAAATTTTACTAAACCAAAATGACACCTAACTATTATTTTGATAATTCAACATTAGTGGATTATTTAATTGTTGATAGGTACTCTTTCATTTTAAGAAAGTTGCATTAATTAAATTAGTGTGACATTGATTGATCAAGTTTGCTTCATCTTCACGAGACATTTACGGACTTAGCATCCTAGCTCGACGAGTCTAAGTGACATTTATAATAAATGCTATTAAATGAGTAACTAATTGGGTTTATTATTAAAAAACCAAAATATTTTCACGTTTTTTGCGTTTTCGTCCCTCCATGTTATTTTTTTCTATAAAAGTCCTTAAGTTAATTTTTTCTTTCTGATTTAGTGAAAATTAGACATTAGACCCCGGTTATAATTAGTGAATCGGGTTTAAAAAACTGAAAATCGGGTTTTATTGTCCAATTTTCACTAAACCAAAAAGAAAAAATTAACTTTAGAACTTTTATGGAAAAAAAAAAAAACATGAATGGACGAAAACACAAAAAACATGAAAACATGTTGGTATTTTTCATAATAAACCCTAACTAATTTGCCTTGTGTTGATCTTTCATTTAATTTGTCACGTGTCGACCCTAATTTAATTCGTCTCGTGTCAAAACATCAATTTGTCACATGTCATTACTAAATAAAAATTGATTTAAAATCAAATCAAATTCAATCTTTTATAATTTAATCTAGGGTTTATTATGAAAAAAACCAACATGTTTTCATGTTTTTTGCGTCTTCGTCCCTCCATGTTATTTTTTTCAATAAAAGTCCTCAAGTTATTCTTTTCTTTTTGGTTTAGTGAAATTTGGACATTAGAACCCGGTTTTTCAGTTTTTTAAAACCCGGTTCACAAATTATAATCGGGGTCTAATGTCCAAAATTTCACTAAACCAAAAAGAAAAAAATAACTTAAGATTTTTTATGGAAAAAAATAACATGGAGAGACGAAAACGCAAAAAAAAAAGTGAAAGCACGTTGGTTTTTTTCATAGTAAACCCTTTAATCTAACTAATCTATTAAACTTCATTTTTTTTATAATTATTTCATGTGTTTTTATAAATATTTATTCTTAATTTTTTATGAATTCAACCTATGCAGTAAATAGGTATATAACTTAGATATTATTTGAGTAAATCAGATGTAAACTTTAATTAAATTTCAACATTTTTTTGTTTTATATTTAATAAAAGTATTTTTAATTATATTTTTCTACATTACATATACATTCTCAATAACAATATATAGAGATGGTGTGATATTTTCTAGAGTAAATTACTTCGTTGATTATTTAAGTTGGCCTATTATGACTGGTTCAGTTCTTCAACTTTTGAAATTACTCTGACAATCCTGTAAATAAGAATTTTGAACACCAATGGTCCTTTATTCAAATGGATGTTTGGAGGAATGTGAGGACATTGAAAACTGAAATTGAAAAATGATTAGTTTTCGTTAACTAAACGCAACCTTAACATTTTAAAACAATACCTAAGTCGAAGTCCAAAAAAATCATTTATCAATCCAACCATTTTTGGTATTAGGATTGTTAGATTGTATACAAGCTTATGATTTTGATGACCATGAATGTAGGTAGAGATCTCGGTTTCGGAATGACCTGAACTGGACTGAACCCAAATTACCCGAAAAGCAAAAACGTGTAAAATCAAGAACCGAGAACCGCCCCAAATATGAAATAGTCCAGTCCGGTTATTTCCTGACTTTCACAAAGAAAAAAAGGAAACCTGGCCGGACCGAACTCGATGGAACCGAAAACCGAATTATATGAATTATAGGAACCGAGAACCGATCCGAAAATAAAACAGTCTGATTCGATCGGGTAAATCGATAAGATAGCACAATGGTAGGTACACTTTAACGGCAAGCTGACCACTCGGATTTCTATCTATTGTCCTACTAATTACTATAAATGTAATTGCTTTTGTTACACTTTTAAGTGTTAAGAGTTGCTTGTGTTAGACATCTTATAGTACCCTTTTATTTCATTCTACAACTTAGTAATTACCTTAGTAAAATTGGCACATGAAATAACCAAACGACTATGAGTCAACTAATCAATATGAGGTTTACGTTTTCCACACGGGCGGACCCCCGACAACACGTGCCACTGGTCCCTTCCTGTAACGTAATTAGAAATTGAAAACAAAATAAGTAAAAATAAAAATAAACACGCTTTAAAACTTAATCATTTAACAAAACGTAAAAATCCTATCTATCTTTCTATACTAACGAATGAATAAAAAATTGACACATGCCGGTCTTTCTTTTAATTTGACACGTGTCCTCACTTCATTTTGCAATGTCATTTTATTACGATTTAATTTAAAATTCAATTCAAACAAAATCAAATTCAATCTAATCTAACTAATTTATATATTTAATTAACTAAAATTTGATAAATTTTATAAATATTCATAAATCTTTAGTTTTTGAATGATTTTTAAAAGTATTTCGTGTTGTACACATGTAATAAACTATCATTTATTAAAACCCAAACATTTAAGAGGCTCGTCCTTATTATTATACCCGATAACCCGAATACCCAAACCAAATCCTAATTACTAACCTGTCCCTTATGTTTTTCTTAGAAAAAAAAACTATATGCGGCAAAACTTCTTATTTGTTAACTTAACTAACTTGTTTCAATAATTACAATTTTATGTAAAATAATTTTGTTTATTTGATATCCACTTAGGTTTTTACTATTTCAAATTCTCGTTTGTTAGTCTGACCATACCGATCTAGTCACTTAAATTATCGAATCAATATGATGACTTAAATTATACAACTGGTAACTCTAGATCTTGGGTCCACCACTGATTTTTCTCCATATCTAAAGATATTTTAGTACTATAAGCCTGTGATCAATAAAATTGATGAGACATCTTATACGAATATATATATATATATATATATATATATATATATATATATATATATATATATATATATATATATATATATATATATATATATATATATATATATATATATATATATTGCCTTGGTACTTACAGTCTGAAATAATCGTATTAGATTTTTCTGTTAAAAATAAAATAAAAGTAATATTTTGATATTTTGATTAAAAAAAATTTATATATTTAATTATTGAATTCTTAAATAAAACATGAGTAATAAATAAATTATTAGAAACGATAAAAATGATCAATACTCTTTTTGTTAATACAACTTCTCTTCGTCCTCTTATCCAAAATTGTAGATTCATATTTGTTAATTATTTTAAAATTAAAATAGAAAAATGTAATATATCTATATGATATACATACCGTGAGGGGGTCAGGGTCGGCCCTGAGTAAGGTCAACTCGGGTAACTGCCCAGGACTCATTAGTCATAGAGGCTCAATGTCAAAAATCTATTATATATAATTAGGTCTATTAATGATTAAACAAGGTTGTCGACTTGCGAAAGTTTTTAGTTTTATATTATATAATGAGTAAATTACAGAAATGGTCCTTGTGGTTTGTTCAAAATTATGGAAACGGTCCCTCAACTTTCAAAGTTGCAGTGGCGGTCCCTTAAACCACTTTTTACTTGCAGAATTGGTCCTTCTGTTTCTAAATTTTTTAAAAATGACGATTTTGCCCTTCTTTTAATTACAAGTTTGGTAATTTCATTTTTGGTCCTTTCTTAATTTTTCATTTTTGGTTTTAAATTTGAAATAATAATTTAATAAATTATAATTTGATTCATTATTAATTATATTATTATTAGAGTAAATTACATAAATGCTCCCTGTGGTTTGCATAAAACTTTGGATACGGTCCTTGTGGTTTCAGTTTTGCATAAACGGTCCTTATTATCACTGTTTACTTGCAAAAATGGTCCCTCTGCCGTTAACTTTAACAATCAAATGGTTAAATCTTTTATAATGACCATTTTACCCTTTTCTTTGATAACATTTTGGTCTCTCAAGTTTGTAGTTCATTTTAGTTTTGGTCCCTCAAGAAAATTTTTTTATTTAACTCTTTTATTATTATTATTATTATTATTATTATTATTATTATTATTATTATTATTGTTATTGTTATTGTTATTATTATTATCTTCATTATTATAAAAATTATTATTATTATTATATCAATATTTATTATTGATTTAACTTTTTACATATTAATTTATTTGTTTATTAAGTTTCCTATATTTAAATATATTTTTTAGTTTAAATTACAAACTTATTAATTTTTTTAACTATAAACAATAGTATCAAATTAGAATCCATTTCGTTTTTTTAACTTTTTCGAATGAAAAAATACAAATATTTTATATTGTTGTTTTCCAAACCAAAAAAATTTGAATCCTAAGCTTTTATTTCTTATACAAACGAAAAAAAGTTATTAACCATTCATGTTTAATTTTTTTTCATTTTCTAAACGTAAAAAACTACGAAAACCAATCTGTTTTTTATTTTTTCTGCACCAAAAGATTCAACCTATTCCGATTTTATGTTTTGGAAAATGAAAGTAAATACAAATAATTCTGTTATTAGTTTTTGCAAACGAAAAAACTACGAATGATTCTCATTTTCAGTTTTTCCAAACAAAAAAAAATCATTTTATTTTCTAGTTTTTCGAACCAAACCATTACCTTTTATTTTTTTTTTGTCCGAACGGAAAATTACGAACCATTACGTTTTAAAGTCTTTTAAAAAAATGAAATAGTGTGTAGCCTTTTTGTTCGGAAAAACAAAAAAAATAAAATGGTTTGTAGTTTTTACGATAGAAAAAAATTAAAAACGTAATGATTAGAATAACATAAAAACTGAGCAAAAAAATAGACTATTTCATTTTTTGAAAACTCGTATTTTGTACGTTTGGAAAAAACTAAAAAATCAAAATGAGTCTATTTTTGTTCGATTTTTATGTTATTCTAATCATTTTGATTAGAATACGAGTTTTCAAAAAATCAAAAAATACGATTTTTATGTTATTCTAAAAAATCAAAAAAATAGACTCACTTTGATTTTTTAGTTTTTTCCAAACGTACAAAATACGAGTTTTCAAAAAATGAAATAGTCTATTTTTTTGTTCGGTTTTTATGTTATTCTAATCATTACGTTTTTAATTTTTTTCTATCGTAAAAACTACAAACCATTTCATTTTTTTTGTTTTTCCGAACAAAAAGGCTACACACTATTTCATTTTTTTAAAAGACTTTAAAACGTAATGGTTCGTAATTTTTCGTTCGGACAAAAAAAAAATAAAAGGTAATGGTTTGGTTCGAAAAACTAGAAAAATAAAATGATTTTTTTTTTGTTTGGAAAAACTGAAAATGAGAATCATTCGTAGTTTTTTCGTTTGCAAAAACTAATAACAGAATTATTTGTATTTACTTTCATTTTCCAAAACATAAAATCGGAATAGGTTGAATCTTTTGGTGCAGAAAAAATAAAAAACAGATTGGTTTTCGTAGTTTTTTACGTTTAGAAAATGAAAAAAAAATTAAACATGAATGGTTAGTAACTTTTTTTCGTTTGTAAAAAGAAATAAAAGCTTAAGATTCAAATTTTTTTGGTTTGGAAAACAACAATATAAAATATTTGTATTTTTTCATTCGAAAAAGTTAAAAAACGAAATGGATTCTAATTTGATACTATTGTTTATAGTAAAAAAAATTAATAAGTTTGTAATTTAAACTAAAAAATATATTAAAATATAGGAAACTTAATAAACAAATAAATTAATATGTAAAAAGTTAAATCAATAATAAATATTGATATAATAATAATAATAATTTTTATAATAATGAAGATAATAATAATAACAATAACAATAACAATAATAATAATAATAATAATAATAATAAAAATAAAAGAGTTAAATAAAAAAATTTTCTTGAGGGACCAAAACTAAAATGAACTACAAACTTGAGGGACCAAAATGTTATCAAAGAAAAGGGTAAAATGGTCATTATAAAAGATTTAACCATTTGATTGTTAAAGTTAACGACAGAGGGACCATTTTTGCAAGTAAACAGTGATAATGAGGACCGTTTATGCAAAACTGAAACCACAGGGACCGTATCCAAAGTTTTATGCAAACCACAGGGACCATTTATGTAATTTACTCTTATTATTATTATTATTATTATTATTATTATTATTATTATTATTATTAATTTTACCTATTTATTTTGTAAAATAAATCTATATTTCTTTACTAAAAAATATTTTTATTTATATACTTAATTAGTTAAGTTATGCATCTTTTTATGTATTCAATTTATTTATTAAAATTTTATTTATTTATATTTTATTGGTTAAACTATTTGTATAATTTATTATTTATACTTTTCATCAAACTATTTCATTACTTTTAATAATTCTGAATTTGTGTAAATTTTGATTTAAATTTACTAATTCATTACGTTTTGATTTATGTTTGCTAATTATTATTTTTGATTTAAATATTTTGTTACGCTAATAAGTTTTTATTTAAATTTATTATTTTATTTGTTTGGATTTAAATATTTTGTTATGTCAGTACGTTTTGATTTCAATTTATTATTTTATTTGTTTTGATTTAAAATTTTGCTACGTTAATACTTAAGTGAAAATTAAAATATTTAAGTGAAAACGAATAAAACATATTAATGTATAAACAAAACTTGTAAATCAAAAAGAGTAAACACTATATTGAAATCAAAGCGTATATGCATAACAAAATATTAAAAATTAAAAAATTTAAATAATAAATTTAAATCAAAACGTATTAATGTAACAAAATATATTATTTTAAATAAAATAAACTAAAAGATAAATATTATTCATTATTTTTTCTAATATCTATAAAGATTAATAAATATAAATTATAAATACAATATATTATTTTTACATCTTTAAATATTAATAAATAGATAAGATTTAAATCTACATTTAAATTATATGTTATATGTACTTTATCTATAAATCTAATTTAAAAAAATATTATTTGTTTGTTTATGAAATGATTTGTAAAATTATTTATTTTTAATATATATTAGTAATTTAAAGCATTTTTTTAAAACCAAACAAATAAAATAATAAATTTAAATAAAAACATATTAGCGTAACAAAACATTTAAATCAAAAATAATAAATTAGCAAACTTAAATCAAAATGTAATGAATTAGTAAATTTAAATCAAAATTTACACATCAAAATTTATCAACGTAATGAAATAGTTTGATGGAAAAGTATAAATGATAAAATTATACAAATAGTTTAACCAATAAAAGATAAATAAATAAAACTTTAATAAATAAATTGAATACATAAAAAGATGCATAACTTGACTAATTAAGTATATAAATAAAAATAATTTTTACTAAAGAAATATAGATTTATTTTACAAAATAAATAGATATAAATGATGATGATGATGATGTGATAATAATAATAATAATAATAATAATAATAATAATAATAATAATAATAATAATAATAATAATAATAATAATGATAATGAGAATAATAATAATAATATAATTAATAATGAATCAAATCATAAATTATTAAATTATTATTTCAAATATAAAACCAAAAATGAAAATTAATAAAAGGGACCAAAATTGAAATTACCAAACTTGTAATTAAAAGAAGTGCAAAATCGTCATTTTTAAAAAATTTAGAAACAGGAGGACCAATTCTGCAAGTTAAAAGTGGTTTGAGGGACCTTCACTGTAAGTTTGGAAGTTGAGTGACCGTTTCCATAATTTTGAACAAACCACGGGGACCATTTCTGTAATTTACTCTTATATAATTATAAGTTTTTTGTTTTTAATTTGTTAGTTTACTTGAATTTTTGTTATTTTGAATATACATATATATTTATAGGACCCCTTTTAATTTTAACCGAGACACCAAAAATGATTGTACCGTCCCCGGGAGGGGAGTGGGGGAAACATGAAAACCTAATAATAAATTATGAAGAATATATAATCTATGAAATTAATTCAGAGGAATAATACATGTGAAATACATGATTGGGACATGTTTGGAATGGACTTTGCAACTAAAGAATAATCTCATCTAAAATATATTGACTTTTTGTAAATATATATTATATATTATATAATATTATTATCAATACTCGTTTTCCACCATAACATTGCACGTTTTAAGCTATGGAGGTGATATAACTTATGAGTATATATTACCAAAAGTTATATATATTCATTATTTAATTAATTTGATGGTAGAAATTTAAAATATCAATTTACATATTCATCACCAATGATCAATCACCATGTGGCCACCCGTCATTTTTGCAACTCTTGAAATAGTCATGCATTAGGTGGAGGGCAAAATGGTTGAATTTTTAGCAATTACAACCGATTTGTGTCATCAACTCCATGTGAATAATCGGCGAAGCAACGAGGGGAGGGAAGGTTGTCCACTCGATAGATCGAACAACTCGTTTTACGAGCTGACTAATTCCAGGATAATCACCCAGTTTGCGGCTAGTTCGGAGTTAGGTGAACATTCGTGCCACAAGAATTTTCACAATATTCATTTAAAGAAACCATCATTTAATTCTTACAGAAAAAAAATGCATCCTACCATGATAAATTGTTTTAATAACAAATATAAACAACCATAGTTTTTCATTTATCGTCAAAAACTGTCTAATATAACTTTTTATAACATATTATGTTATTATTAATCGAGAAAATTGTAAAACAAAAAATAAAATATACTTTACATTTTTTATAGCTAATGTAAGATATTTTTATATTTGTCGTTTAGTGCATTATACTTCTAATTCTTCATAATACTCTAGCCTACCAACTAAATAATGTACTATACTTATCGAATTCTTATTATTTGATAATGTATAAACTTATTTTTTGGGTCATTTTATGTAACCTACTTTTCATTGTTATCTAATATGATATAATTATAATTAGACAAATGGTAAGAGTGTTGATTAATCATTTACACATAAACGAATACAATGAGTTTTCATTAGCTTAATTTATGATGAGAAATACCTTTTCATATTTATTTCAGATCATTTAAAGATGCGTATGTCATATAGGTAACCAACTAGTTGTTACAATAATGAATAAATTAAAAAGTTTATTGTTGGTAAAATTTAAAGCTCGTTTCTAGATAGTAGAACACCCTTGATATAATTAAAAGTAGATTGCTATATTCATGAATCATGGCAAAGCAAATTGCTATTTCTTACAATTTTAACTAGGGATGTAAACAAGCCAAGTTACCTGTGAGTTACAATTTCAAGCTCAACTTAAACGAGTCCGAGCTTCACATATCGAGCTTGCGAGCTTAACGAGCTTAATGGCGAACTCATAAATAAATAAAGATTAAATAAATAAAATATACATAAAACTAAAGAATATATATGATATACAAATAAAATTTATAAATAATTAAGCAACAATTAATATATATAATAAAAAAAGTCGAGCCCGAGCTTCTAAAATTATTGGCGAGCCAAACTTGAGTTTCACATACAAAGCTCGAAATGAGCTTGAGCTTGAGCCTGGTATTCATAAACAAGCCAAGCTCAAACCTAGTATTTTTAAATGAGCCGAGCTCAAGCCTTAACGTGCTCGGGACCCTTTTTCAAAACAAAAAGTTTAATCACTTAAAAACTGTTAAAATGTGCGTGTCAAATCAAATACGCTTGTTATCAGATTATATAATTATAAATACAAATTTAATATGATAATACATCAAACACAAGAACTAATAAAAACTCATTTACTTTTCTTTAGTTAAAAACAAATAGGAAAAGATGCAATTATTATTTCTTGCAAGAAAATAAAAATTAAAAAGAAATAATGGATGCAAGTGATATTGATGTTTTTCCCTCTTTCGTGTGCATTTTTCAATTTCATAAAATTGCCTGCGACATAAAAGAGGAAGAAAGGCTGCAGTGCAAAATGGGAAATAAATGATTACGACCCACATGACCAATTTTTTCATATTTTAGCAACATGACACCAATGAAAACCAATAATTAAAACAAAAAAACAAAGTATATAAAAGTTGAATACCTTTTTTATTTAGTGGAGGAGTAGTGTGCTTTGGGGTAAAACTTCCACTTCACTACCTTGTACTTTTGCATGTTTGTATTTTAAGTCTCTTTGTCTCCAAGGCTAACATAACTTATGAAACCTCACTATTCTTATTTGTTGTTTTGAACTTTCTATGAACGTAAACAGGGATGCGTAGTGGTTCAAAACTGGACCGAAACTTGATCGAAGTGTATCGTTTTGAGTTCTGTTCAATTTGTTCCTGGATTTTTCCCATATTTAATGATGAAAAAGAATTGGATCAAAATGAACTGAGAAGTGAACCATATACAACCTGTCATGTTTAGTTTTGGATAGGCTTACTGGTTTTACTAGTTTGAAGTGTTATCTCTAAGCATAAATTTGATGGTTAGTAGAAAATCTAGGAAAATTTCTATTATAGAACTATATATGTAAATTTTCATTGATCGGTTTCGGTTTCTAGATTTTGTAAGTATTCGTGGGTTAAAATTTTCAACCAGAATTATAAATTTAGTTATAGTACTTTATAAGTAATTTAACTGACTAAAAGACGCTAACAATTTATAACAAGCATAGTTCACCAAACTAAATAAAAAATAGTCACCACCTAGGCTTTTAAAGTCAATATTCACAAACTCACAAATTGTAGACTAAAAATGTCACAATTATTCAACAATTATCAACTAAATTAACAAAGGACTAATCAAATCAAGGAAAGTCAAAAATCAAATGATTACCCTAGTAATTTACCGACTAAAGTTAAAAATTTCGTATTCATCATGTCACAATAATTTTAACAAAAATACTTGTTAACAACCATATCATAATGGAAAAATACGTGTTAAAAGATTTAGAAAATTTAGGATACGTTTGACCAAATGATGAAATTTGAATAAACTGAAATTTAATTTCACTATTTAGTATATTTGGTCGGTGAGATTGGATGTGATGTTCATTGTAAGCTAGCATATGCGTTATGAATTCTTTAATACGTAAATATACTTACAAACAGCTTTGAATGTAACAATTTCTTTTTTAGTGCAATTTAATGGAATTTAGATAAATTCTAAAGTTTTTTCTTTATAATCTAAGTTTCTAACACACTAAATTGTAGGGGTGACATTTTTTACCCAACAGACCTAACAGTCCGAACAATTAAATGGACCCATTATAAAAATTAAGATAGAACATAATTTTTTTTAAAATGAAAATATATAAAACGGTGTATTAAAAAAATTGTTCTTTGAAAAAAATTTCAAATTATGTAAAATTTATGACTTTTGGTTGACAACCCGTTTGACCAGTTTGCTTGAACGGGCTGAAAATGTCACCCCTACTAAATTGCAACAAATTCATTTACTTCAAAATTTGTCTTACAAGTCACATACACCATTAAGGAATGTTTGTCAAGAGAGCTAGGGAGACAAGAACGGAGAAGAGACAACAGAGTGAGAGCGGTGAGACAGTTGGAGCAGTAAGAGAGATCATGGTAAGAGTAGTATGTCGAGGGTTTGAGGTAAGATTCGAGAGAACCTTTGCATGTGTATAATTTAAATTGAATAGTGATATTCATAACCGAGATTTATGTGTCTTTTTGGGAAAAAAACACTATAGTCATATTTTTTTAATCAAGTTGGCAAATATTAGGCTTAGGACATGTTTATAAGTTTAATCTATATGAAAAAAAAAAAAAAAAACTAAGAATAGTTCCACATCTACAATCAACCCCAATTGATTGTCTAGTACTTGAATGTGATTTCTAAACTCCAAAAATATGAAAATGATTTCAGTGTCAAAAACTTAGACCGATTAATCGAGCAACCTTATTATGAATGAAAATGTTTCGATTAATTCTCAAACCCATTAACAAAATGTCATCGATCTTCATAGGATGGAATACGAGATGTTGAAGTAATGATCTGTTTGTTTACCTCTTAATGAACTCATTAATATGACATTCTATCTTTGAATTACTTCTTAATAATTTCATTGAAAAGTAAACAAACAGCCCCTAAGATTGCTAGGCTGGATATGATGTGGAAATTTTAAACAAGTTTTAAATCAACACATATAAGTAGGATTTAAATACGAAAATGTGATTCAAAAATTCAAAACCAGAAAGTATTGTTCAAATATTTGGATATATACCTATGTAACAGACAATAATCGTATCCAAATTGAATTTGGATATATCAGGTCAACACATATAATACAGTTACAATTTAATATGTTTAATAAACATTTTTGGGCACAATTATGTCTTATAAGTTTTACTTCCAAATTAAAAAAGTTTATAATAAAGTACCTAAACTATGTAAAGTTTAAAAATAAAAATCGAAAAGCTATTGAGTCCATATATATACTTGCATTATTATAAAGTAATATCTTTTAAATTTAGAAATGTTACTTTAGAGACATTTTTACTTCGATATGAAACTTTAAAGACTTTTATACATAATTAACTAAATTTTATATAAATTTTATAGAACATTCATATAATATGTATAATTCATACCTAAATATTTTGAATTTAGGTAAATTAAACCAAAAAAAGATATGTTTAATTCGTTTTTGTTCACAGGACCATAATAATAATACAAGAAAATTTGTGTATGACAACTGTAACATGCAAACTTGATTTTGATTTTTGTCATGATTTATAAAATGAAAAACAAGACAGAATTGAATTTAGTACAAGGACATTGTTACATGCACACCATCTCTCCTTAATTTTTATTAATCACACACTCCGTTATACACATGATTTTTATTAATGACAGTGAGACCTAATGATTAAAAATAAATCTCATCTCACATTAAGAATGAGGTGTTTGATTAGTACAAGGACATTGTTAAAACCCCTTATACAAAATTAATTTGTATATGCTATGTAATTATTCTTACAAAATATATTAATTTTATAAAATTTGTTTTAGTACATTAAGCCTTCGACATAGCTATTTATTATCTTCGGCCCATAAATAAAACGTAACGTAAACAAGAAACATAAACCTAAATGTTAAAATGAGACGTACCGTACGTAACAAAAACATCAATACAAAGAAATGCTATTATCAATAGATTTACCTGTTAATCCCTTTACTGTTCATTGAACAATGAAACGTTGAGTCAAGTAGTTCAATTACGTAAATAAGTAGCTGACATATTTTATTACTTTATATATAATAATAAAATTTTTGTTTTTTTTAATAATAACTTATGATATATTATGTTTATAAAAATTCGAATACATAATTATGATCACATTGTTTTTATTTACTTTCCGATATAAAATTTATTATCGTCAAAACTATTCATTATCAGAATCATTGTTACATCATCGTTCATTATTTCATTTTTGTTCAGAGAGAGATAGAAGATGGTCGGAGCTAAGAGAGAATAAGATGGTGGCCGGAGGGAGGGAGAGAGAGAGAGAGAGGATGTGGTCGGCCGGCCAAGTGTGAAAGAGCGAAAGAAAGAGAGAAAGTGTGAGGATTAATTAGATGGTAGTTAATTTATGGATTTTATTTTCTGAATTAATTAATCCTAAATATAGAGGTTATTAAAATATATTTGAATTATTATTAATTATGAATTAATAGAAAAGATATATATCATTTCTACATTGCTCTTAATGCATATTTGGTTTCCAGAGGTTCTCAATGTATCGAGGTATCAACTTTTTAATGTTATATATCATCTTTGTAATGTTAATTAAAGAATGTTTATGAAAAAGAGTTCAAATATACATTTTGGTGCGCTACATAATAAATAGTACTCACTTGAACCTATGCACACACACATACATATATAAATTGGATCCAAATGTTTACCACATATTTCTTAGGACACCGAAGGTACTATTCAATACAGAACCTTTTCAAAAAAATTTTTGGCAGAAAAATGTACAAAATAACATTATAAGTTAATATAAATGATATCATAAGTTTATATAATTTGGTACCGTGAGCTTCTCGAGATTGACTCGGAATAGACTCGATTTAAACAAGCTCGAACCAAGCTTGAGCTCGAATTCGAGCTCCTTTAATAAACAAACTCGAGCCTGAGTTTTACATATCAAGTGCGCGAACCTTAACGAACTTAAGAAAGACTTATGTAAATATACTTTTAAATAATAAATTTATATAATATATAATATATAAATAAGCCGGGCCTGAACTTTAATGGGTTGGGGCTCGACTCAGCTCATTTACACCCTTAACTTTTATGTTTGTTTCCATTTATGCGTTGTATTTTTTTGTTTCCATTTATAATTGAACTTTTCTTTTTATTTTTATTTGATAGTTATACTTTATTTTTATTTCCGTTACGTAGTTATATTTTTCTTTTGTTTCCAAAAAATATTTTTTTAACCAACAAACAACATACAACTATTAAAAAATATTTATGCAACTATTATAAATTGATATTGTAAAATTTAAGGATGTGTAGAATTTGGGAAGACCTCGAAAAATTGACTAAACCCGAATTGAGAATCAAATCGGATGGTACGTGCTCTTCTTCAATATGTTTGCCAGTTTTTGAATATTGTCTCAAGTTTTGCAAACACCTAATTGTTAGAATATCAAATAAAATAGTCATGTAAATCTTTTTATTGTTATATACTTTTTCTAAGTTAATGGAAACCCAAAAATATAACTAACTAATGGAAAAAAAATAAAATATAACTATGAAATCGAAACTAAAAAAAAGTATAATTACCAAAGGGATATAATATCTCGCATAAATGAAAACAAAAATAAAGTATGCATCTATTATATACCATCTAACAACTAAAACAAATACTTCGGCCTTTAAAAGAACAAGTAAAAGAATTTATATATTGATTATAGATGTTGGTTAATTGTCATTATTATGAGATCATCTTTATCTTCTCTTAATATCGAGAAAGATTAAAAGAAAAAGACAAAAACTTTAAGGAAAAATTTATTATTGTTTTTTTTTTTAATTTTTTTTTTTGAGAGAATAAAAACAAATAAGCAGCCTCCAAGATCCAATCGTAATCGGACTCCACTAGTCCATTTTGGTCTTCCTTTTAAATTAAAATTTACGAGTTTACTTTTATTTAATTTTTATTTCTTTTAAAAGATAATATGACTATTTGATAAATATTCCAAATGCAAAGGATGGTGTTAAATCTTGGAATATAGATAAAAAAAAATTGACATAGAAGGTTTGGTAGGGATAATAATTGAGCTAGTAACAGTCTAAAATATAAAATCCATTTAACTTTAGGTTATATACTTATACATACAATTTATTTATAATATTCAATCTAAAGAATGTTTAGATTTTCGCTTTTAAGGTGATTATTAATTCTTTTTATATTGAAAAAAAATACAAAAAATATTTAACGATCGTGTCGACTCCTCGTTCAATTCGTCACGTGTCAAAACTTTAATATGTCACGTGTCATTACTAAATTTAAATGTGAATTAATATCAAATCAAATTCAATCTATATATAATATAATCCAACCAATCTAATATACAAGTAACTAAAATCTAATAAACTTAAATTTTTTTATGATTATTTCATGTGGGTTTTAAATATTAGTTCTTAATTTTTTAATAATCTAGTTCCTTTATATATATATGTGAGGGAGCAAATGGGGGTCAAAGCTGCAAAGCCTTTTATTATCGGGTATAAGAAATTATGTATTTAAGATGATTAATACAATATTCCAAAACTATAATAAATTTTGCTATATATTTTTATACAGTCACCATAACGTCAAAATTATTTATGCGTCTAAATTTTAATTTTGAAAAATATTGTCCTCCAAAATGCTCTTACAAAAGCATTAAGTTTATTAATATGTTTCTATAAGTGTACTTAAAAATTAGGGGTGACAATTTCAGTCCGTTTAAGCAAATGAGTCAAACGTTTCGATGACCAAAAATCATAAATTTTTACATAATTTTTATAAAATTTTCAAATAACAATTTTTTAGTACACCGTTTTATAAATTTTTATTTTTATGTTATATCTTAGGTTTTTACAATGGGTTCATTTAACTGTTCGGTCCATTGGGTCAAAATTGCCACCCCTATTTAAAATAATAATTAATTATCCGGTGTAACTTTTTTTACTTCATAATGTGACATGATTTAATAGTCGTTTTGAAAAACTTTATTTTATTTATTTACTATAAATTTTTATCTTATGTTACCGACCATCTTTTTACTTATAAAAAGAAAAAGTAAAATTATGATCGATAAAAACGAAAAAAAGGTGTAATATAAAAAATGTACCAAGCAAAGCCGCCCATACCCCACCCAAGGAACACATGCAATGCAACATCAATCAATATTTAAATTTTATTTAAATTGGTAGAAAATACTTAGTCAAATGACCAAAATTTTGAAATAATGCCATAGTGGTTATACATTTAATCATTTATCGAAATTTGCATAGAAAGTAATAATATATTTTAGATCACAATTTATTTTGAGTGTATCATTATTCTTTATTTCATTTTGAGGAAATTTGGGTAGAAAACTCTTATATTTAGTCATTTATGCAATTAAATCCTTCAATCATTTTTCATTAGAAAAAAAATCTCAACTGACTAAAATATAAAAAAAGTTTTTTTTTTCAAAAAAAAAAATTACTTGCAACATGGATGAAGTGGTTACAATTTGGTGATCAACGATTCGTCTTCGACGAATTTTCTTTCCAACAACCTAACTTGTCCGTGTTTTATGATTCAAATTCACATTTTTTTGTTGATTTCCTAGTTCAAATCTGTATTTTTTTGTTGGAATTTACTTTTACTACGAAATTTCGGTGGTCACTGATTACTTGTTGACGGTGGCCTGTGACTTTTAATTGGTTACCACCAGTCCTATCCTAATTAGGTGAAAATTTATCGGTTAAAGGTTTTTGTGCAATGAAAAATGATTGGGAGTTTTAATCGCAAAAATGGTCTAATTTGAGGGTTTTTTGCACAAATATCTCTTCATTAAATGATTATATATATTCTAAATTTATAAAATTCGACTTATATTTTGATAAAAACTTCAATTCTTTTCGTCTTTTTGGAAAAAAAAATATATATATAAAAGTACATTATCTTGTATTAGTACCGAACATAGTCTATTACATAGAGAAGAAATTAATCTAAAGTATGTTATCATTAATTCTAATTTTTTCATATAAGTATGGCTTGAGAGATTTTAGAAAAAATAATAAACAAATAATTAAGGTTCAAGATTTGTGATTTTATATAGAATAATATACAAGAAATTGAAAATTAATATTATAGTCTCAAAAAGAAGATCGAACAGCCACATTTATTTGTATTTTGTAAGGATTTTTGTGTGTGTCTATAGCTATTATAATTAACTTAACTTACACTACATGTTATAAATAACATACCTTTATAACACTTTAATGTTCGTCTTAAACCACCAAGAAATGATACTATGATTTATTAAATAAAGAAATTGGACTCTTACTCCCCATCAATAGCTTCCTACTTTGTCTTCTATATTTGGTTTTAATCTCTCTCTCTCTCTCTCTCTCTCTCTCTCTCTCTCCCTCCCTCCCTCCCTCCACTCGATACCCGAAGGTACCATCCTTTAAAAAAATCTGTTATAATCATGTTTAAATTAATGTTAAGTATAAAACATGTGAACTTTATTGAAACAGTCGAAAAGCCAAAACCGAAAAAATCATCATAAATGGTTGGGGTTTTGATTTCATTTCAAAACTTAACCAAATGAGTTTCCAATTAATTTAATTTTATTAATTGTGTAGTTTACTTGAATTCAGTTAATATTTCTTTTGTTTTCTAGTTGAATGACTTGTTTAATAAATCAAACCCTAATATTTTTAATAAATTAAAGCATCTAATTAACTACTATTAAACATAATCCAATTTTATAAATCAAACTATCAAACTAAGACTCTATTTTAATAAAAATCCAAATGTAAAACATTAATCATTTATAAAATAAAGCCCAATTTTAAATAAAAAGGAGTTTTCCGGTTCCAAACCGAACAACCGATAATCAAACCATAAAACCAAACTGGAAAAACCGAAAACCGAATGGTTCCTCCATTTAAAAACCAACTCTTTTAGTTTAGATTCGGTTTCAGCAAAAAAAAAAAAAAAAAAAAAAAAAACCGAAGCAGCCCATGTCCACCCCTATTATAAATGACACAAAAGCGGCACGCCAGCATAATGACCGATTTGACTTGTCTTTTTTTTTTTTAAAAAAAATAAAACGGCCAACTAAGTTTAATGTCTAAATAACAAAAAAAACATGTTTATGACCAAATGAGACAACTTTAATAGTTGGACGGTCAAATACTCAAATACTTAATCCTTATTTTTTTTTTCCTATATGTCATTTTATAAAGTTTGAAATGTATATATGAAAATTCCAATTTTAACAAAAATAAGATTGCTTTATAGATTCGATAGTCTTCTGTTTGTGTTTGTGCTTCTCAATTACGACAGTTTTACATTGCCGAAATTTTTAATCAACAACTGTTTTAATCGTTTGAATATGCTCGTTTTATGCAGGTTGGGGTCGAGTATTGTCGATGGAGCGTGGTGTTTTAGCATGGTTAATGATGGGTTGCATTTGGTTTTACTACTTCTGATGTGTTACACTTTGAAGGCTTGAATTATAATGAGGCTAAAAATAAAGCCTTTTTTTGGTAGTTTGATTTTGTGACAATATAATTACGTTACCATTGAAAAATAAAAAGATTGCTTCCTTTACACCAAGCATATAATAATTTTCTTTCAAATTGTTTTAATATAAGTTTGAATTTATAAAATAAGAATAATATTGTAATAATGATGAAAACTGATATGTCAACAAAGATAAAAAAAAAACTTTGAATGGTTTTTAGTGAAACATTTATTTATAGAATATTAATGGATGCATTACAAGACAATGTATTAATACATTTATAAAGGCATATTAATACATTTATCAAATATGGTAAAAAGTACTTGATTTTCAATTTTCAAAAGGCATATTAATACATTTATAATATAGAACCGGCATTAAGTTTATTTTTATTTACGGGTTCGACTCCCGTCGAAAGCAAACTAAAAAGTAAGTACTGAATGTAGGTTTTGTGGTCCCACTTAGGTTATAGGATTAGATTAGAAGTAAGAGTAGACTAGTTTATCGTAAAAAAAAAAACCCGTAATAAACAAGTTTTTAATAAATTGCTTGTGGAAAGATAAAGTTTACAATACTTAAGTAAATATTTCATAATAATAAAGTTAAAAAGGTTAATAATAATTAATATTTTATAATAATTAATACTTAAAACAAGAAAGGAAAGAATTGTAAAAAAGGCATTGTATACTACAAAATTGCAGAGCACCTGTCTGTATCATGACTACATCCCATATTAAAACTTGGAGCAGGTAATCAACGGTCTATAAATAAATGTTTAACTTAAATTAATATACTTATTATTAATTTTTGTTTTCTTATTTAAGTAATAGATATCCATCTCAAATATTTAAATAGTAACTAAATTATTTGTTACACTAAGAATTATGATAAATGGTGAATTTCATTATACGCTTCTTAAGTTCTGAAATATCATATTTACCAAAATTCTGTATAAAAAGTTACGTTATTTTATTTTGGTATAAACCATATATTCAAACGGTGTACGTTAAATTTTTCATAAAATAAAAAAAACATATGAAATTACAATTATTTCTTAAATTTTGAAAAGTTAAAACAATGTTAAGTCATTTTTAACTATTCAATTTTTAGAATTGTCTCATTTGAACACTAAACTAAACTTTTTACACATTTAGCCACTAGACTTTTTTTGCGTACACATTTAGCCACCAAGTTAATTTTATACATGTTCAACTACTGAAAATTGTACATATTTGGTCATAAAACTATCATTTTTTTACACATTTAATCAACACAAAACTAAAGTTTAATGACCAAATATATAAAAAATAATTAAATGCCTAAATATTAAAAATCGAAAAGTTGTATAGTTAAAAATTATCTTTTAACTCAAAAAAAAAGGGTAATGAGCTAACCCGTTTTTGACCCATTATCACAGCTAATTTAACTTGTTGTCATAATTGTCTGGGACAAGTTTTATTTACCAACTATGTCGATTATTAAATAAATTTGATATTAAGGTGAAAAGATGCATCAAATATTCAAAATGTGACCATAAAAAAAGTCATAGATGTCCCAGCTGTATACTAAACATTTGGATAATTTTTTAATCATGAAAATTACAACATTACCCTGTGCTTGACAGCTTCCTTCTAACGACTATTCTCTTTGTCTTTTTAACTATAAATATCCTCAACTTTACTCCCCAATACATCACCTTCCTCCTCCACCACCACCACTCTTTCCCTCCATCACCGGAGAACCATGAGACTTTCTGCCGCTGGCGGCGGCCGCCCTTCTCGGCCTCGCCTATGGCCTCTAACCATCGCATTTACGGTACTCGCTGTTGCTAACCTTGCAGCTGTTTCGGCTGATCCTTACATATATTCTTCACCACCACCACCTTATGAGTATAAGTCCCCGCCACCGCCAGTACATTCACCACCACCACCATATGAGTACAAGTCTCCTCCTCCACCAGTACATTCGCCTCCGCCTCCGTACGAGTACAAGTCTCCACCACCACCGAAGCATTCACCGCCACCACCTTATGAGTACAAGTCTCCTCCACCACCGGTGCATTCTCCACCACCACCTTATGAATACAAGTCTCCTCCTCCACCGGTACATTCTCCACCACCACCATACGAGTACAAATCTCCTCCTCCACCGGTGCATTCACCACCACCACCATATGAGTACAAGTCTCCTCCTCCACCGGTGCATTCTCCTCCACCACCTTATGAATACAAATCTCCTCCTCCACCGGTGCATTCTCCACCACCACCATACGAGTACAAGTCTCCTCCTCCACCGGTGCATTATCCGCCACCACCATACGAGTACAAGTCTCCACCGCCACCGGTTCATTCTCCACCACCACCATACGAGTACAAGTCTCCTCCTCCACCGGTGCATTATCCGCCACCACCATACGAGTACAAGTCTCCACCGCCACCGGTTCATTCTCCACCACCACCATACGAGTACAAGTCTCCTCCTCCACCGGTGCATTATCCGCCACCACCATACGAGTACAAGTCTCCACCGCCACCGGTTCATTCTCCACCACTACCATACGAGTACAAGTCTCCACCACCACCTGTGCACTCACCCCCACCACCTTACGAGTACAAGTCTCCACCACCACCAGTACACAAACCACCACCTTACGAGTATAAATCTCCTCCACCACCCAAACATTCTCCACCACCACCATACGAGTATAAGTCACCACCACCACCGGTACACTCACCACCACCTCCTTACGAGTACAAATCACCACCTCCACCGGTACACTCACCACCACCACCTTATGAGTACAAATCTCCACCTCCACCGGTTCATTCACCACCACCACCATACGAGTACAAGTCTCCACCACCACCTGTACATAAACCACCACCATACGAGTATAAGTCTCCACCACCACCTGTACACAAACCTCCACCATACGAGTACAAGTCTCCACCACCACCTGTCCACAAACCACCACCGTATGAGTACAAGTCACCACCACCACCAGTACACTCCCCACCACCGCCTTATGTATACAAGTCTCCACCACCACCTGTACACAAACCACCACCATACGAATACAAGTCACCACCGCCACCAGTACACTCACCGCCACCACCTTATGTATATAAGTCTCCACCACCACCAGTACACTCACCACCACCACCTTATGTATATAAGTCTCCCCCACCACCACCATATGTTTACAAATCCCCCCCTCCACCGGTACATTCACCACCACCACCGTATGTGTATAAGTCTCCCCCACCACCCGTCAAATCACCACCACCACCATACTACTACAAATCCCCACCACCACCAGTTAAATCACCACCGCCACCATATTACTACAAATCCCCACCACCACCAACCAAATCTCCTCCCCACTATTACTACACATCTCCACCACCACCTACCCCCTACTACCCCCACCCTCATCCCCACAAAGCCATCGTTAAGGTCGTCGGTAAAGTTTACTGCTACAGCTGCTACGACTGGAAGTACCCGATCAAATCCCATGCCAAGCACCATCTCAAAGGTACAAACTTTAATTATCAGAAACTTTTTTCTTTCTTTTTTTTTTTTTAATGAAACTACATAAACGTAATAATTAATTGGGTAGCATGCATGTGTTTAGTTTCAGGGTTGATGACTCTGGTTTTCCACTTCTCATTTTTATCCATACACTTACATAAACATACAGACAAAAGCATAAAATCATACATGAAATTAATAATTTACTCTATTTTTTTGAAAATTTATATCAAAATTGTTTTTATTCTGTGTTTAAAATAATTTGATTCGTCACATGATAACTTTTTTCTGCTTTTCTTTAAAAATTTGGTAGAATTAATTGCTAGCCAAATTAATTACAGTTACAATGATTACTCAGTGGATGAAATACAAATATGTGTGTGTGTATAAACTAAATAAAAAACAATATGTTTTTAACAAATATTCACATATATATGTATTAAAATATATACACATATATATTTATTATGTCTCATATAGATCTGTACTGCCTGAACAAATATTCCCTCAAATCCATGAAACTTAATTACCATAATTTTAAAAATAAAGATGCGAAGTTAAAAATAAAAATATATTCTTTCAAAGTTATATTTATAAAAAAAAAAAAAAGAGTTTGAATCGATCATAAGTGTCTAGTTTTTTAATTTATTATAGCATGCATTAATTAGATAATAATTGGATCATAGGCTATAATATAAGTTCAAAAAGATAATGGCTGCTCAGATGTTGACTTATGTTTATAAAATTTTATTTACGAATGTGGAAAAAGGTGCTGTTGTGGAGGTCACATGCAAAGCTGAAGGTGAGAAAGAAATTGTTGCATATGGAAAGACTAAAATCAATGGTAAATATGCAATTAGTGTTAAGGGTTTGGACTATTCCAAATATGGAGGAGCTGAAGCTTGTACTGCTAAGCTTCATATGCCACCCAATGGCACCAAATGTAATGTTCCAACAAATCTCCATGGTGGTTTGGAAGGTGCTGAACTCAAGGTCAAGTCGAAGAATGCTTACGAGGTTGTACTTTATGCTAAACCGTTTGCTTATGCTCCCAAGATTCTTTATGAGATTTGTAAGAAGCCGAAACCGACTCCTGCTCCTTACTATTACAAGTCTCCACCACCACCCACACCGACTTACTGGTACAAGTCTCCACCTCCTCCATCGCCAGTTTATCTATACAAGTCTCCTCCACCACCAGTGAAGTATCCTTCACCCCCGTACCATTACACATCACCCCCACCACCTGTGAAGTCACCTCCTCCACCATACTACTACACATCACCACCACCACCTAAGAAGTCACCTCCTCCACCATACCACTACACATCACCACCACCACCTAAGAAGTCACCTCCTCCACCATACCATTACACCTCGCCACCACCGCCTAAGAAGTCACCTCCTCCACCTTACTACTATACCTCGCCACCACCGCCTAAGAAGTCACCTCCTCCACCATACTACTACACATCACCACCACCTCCAAAGAAGTCACCACCTCCACCATACTACTACACATCACCACCACCGCCTAAGAAGTCACCTCCTCCACCATACCACTACACATCCCCTCCTCCACCAGTGAAATCTCCACCACCACCATATCACTACATATCACCTCCCCCACCAAAAAAATCCCCACCCCCTCCTTACCACTACATTTCACCTCCCCCGCCTGAAAAATCCCCACCACCGCCATATCATTACATATCACCACCACCACCAAAAAAGTCGCCACCCCCACCCTACCACTATATTTCACCTCCTCCGCCTGAAAAATCCCCACCACCGCCTTACCACTATACATCTCCTCCACCACCCGTGAAATCTCCACCACCACCATACCACTACACATCTCCTCCTCCACCCGTTAAGTCCCCTCCACCACCTTACCACTACACATCACCTCCACCACCCGTCAAATCTCCACCACCTCCGTACCATTATACCTCACCCCCGCCACCGGTAAAATCTCCACCACCACCATACCACTACACGTCACCACCACCTCCCAAGAAATCACCCCCTCCACCATACCACTACACGTCACCTCCACCACCTGAGAAATCTCCTCCTCCACCATACCACTACACCTCTCCTCCACCACCAGAGAAATCTCCTCCTCCTCCATACCATTACACATCACCTCCTCCACCCGAGAAATCTCCTCCTCCACCATACCATTACACCTCTCCTCCACCACCAGTAAAATCTCCACCACCACCATATCACTACACGTCACCTCCACCTCCCAAGAAATCTCCCCCTCCTCCATACCACTACACGTCACCTCCCCCACCCGAGAAATCTCCTCCTCCACCGTACCACTACATCTCCCCTCCACCACCTGAGAAATCACCTCCTCCACCATATCATTACACCTCACCCCCACCACCGGTAAAATCTCCTCCACCTCCATATCATTACACATCCCCACCACCACCTGTTAAATCCCCTCCTCCACCATACCATTACACATCACCCCCTCCACCAGTAGAATCACCACTTCCACCCGTATACATCTACGGTTCTCCTCCACCCCCAGTTCATTATTAAGCTCCATTAACATCGATGTTTGCAAACTACAATCATGTAAGTACTATCATTTTTATTTAAATATTATTAACAGTTTCGTTACTATAACCAATTTATGAATCTCATAACATATCCATAACTACTTCCTATTTATTAATTGTTACAGGTTTATTTTGAGTATCAATACAATAAAGAAGGCTCCGCAAAAACGATGTTTAAAAACTAGTTCATGCACACCCATTCCTTCTTAATAAGGTCTTCAACATTGCACTTCATCGAACCAATCTTTTGAATAATGGCCATTCATTTCTACTTCATCGATCGTTCGAAATCCTCTATCTATGAAGAAAAGCTTGAAGGGTTATTCTTTGAAAGAACAAGTACAAACGTTTACCATTGGAAAAGGGTGTCAAGAGTGTTGTGTCTTTGATTCTTCTTTTTTACCAAATCTTATTTATTATTGTACAAATAGTTAGATAATGGTTTTATATAATATTTATATATGATTGATTAATTTGACCTTTTCTTCTCATTTTTATCTTCTCTTGTATGATTTTTATGCCTTCTTTCACTTGATTATAAAATAACAAGATGAAATTACTCATTATTTATTAACTTCTCCAAGAAAATTTATATTAAAAACTTATGATATATACATATATGTATATATCTATACATTTAAAGATTATACATATGTGTATGCTAAATAATTATATATCAATATACATTCCATCCCTAATTAAACATTTTAATATCCTATATATAAATTAATACTTCCACTAATTAATTAATAATTTAATAATTTTAGTATGGAATCTTTAATTACCTAATCCACACATCTTGCTTTTCCATAAACATTTTGTTACCTATTATATATTTTATTTGCATATAATTTGGTGATGCATCTGCTTCCATGTTCTAAAACATGTCAACAACTCTAATTAAACTTGTTCCATATTATATATTTTTTAATTAATTATAATTAACTGGTATATTTATTAATAGTCCTTCTAATTAAATTTATTAATTAATTAAATGATGTGAAGATTTTTGAGTGCTTTCCAGATCGTTATCGTAATAATTCAACGTGCATGAAAATTGAATTGAAAAGTTTCAGTCGATAGTGATCGAAGGACTTTTCAAATCGAGAAGCAACTGATCATTAAATCAATCATCTAACTACTCCTACCAAATACGTACGTACCTTTATATATTTTCATTATTTCATAACTAGTTTATTACATGTGTATTACACTGAATACTTAAATAACTGGGTTTAAATTTCGGTAATTGAAGATGAAAAACATCAATAAGAAGCTAGAAGTAGAAGAATATGATTGGATAAGAAGAGACCAGAAAAATTGAAAGATAAAAAGGGATATTCATGGGTTTTCAAAACTGATCCCTAGTAAGAGGATTTTTTTATAAATAAATTACTTTTCATTTTTATTTTGTTAATAGAAATTGTAAAATAAACATGTCATATTCTCGTTAATCAAAATAGTAATCCTTTTTAATCGACAAGTGGCATGTTGATACTATTTTAATAAGATAGATAGATTCGTGATAAATTGTCCAGAGAACGATCACTTAAAAGTTACAGCTTCATAGTAAATAAATGTAATGTAAAGTTTTTTTAAGCCAAAAGAATGTTCGACAAAGAAATTTGATTTGTAATTAACGTATCGTAAACGGTAATTAATTATACAAATATTGTGTATGGAGCATAAAGAAAATTTGCTCATATGACAATATGTATATCAACGCATTAAATGACATGCTATGGTTGACCCGATTTTTGATATATTGTGTTTTCATATGATTGAAAATCAATGTGAGACATAAAATAGAATAAACAAAATAATACAATAAGAAAACTACAATTGTCGCGCATCGCTTGGATGAAGAAAACAATTATGTAAAAGTTCTTGTAAAATGTATCTCAGTTCTCATATCAACTTGTAAAATAAAATTATAATCAACAAACCACAATAAATGAAGGAGCTGGCCAAAAGGAATTATTTGAAGAAGAAAGTTGTTTATCTGAAAGCTTCATAATGAATAATGATTTTCCTCTTATATAAAGTATGTTTATAATTATGAATCATAAAACTATATCTATTTGCTAGGATGTTTGAAAAATATTTTAATAAAAAATGTTTAATAAAGGCTAGATAGAAAAAAATTGTTAAATGAAAGGGTCTATTTGAAAAGTAACATAAATATAAGTGCTGTATGAAAACTTTTTGAAGAAAAAAAACCAACCAATCATCTCATATTCTCATGCAGTCATGCCATCTTACAAAATCCAATTGACCAATAAACTATAATACATCTCTAAATATAACAAATGAGAATTAATAAGTGTATTCAAATAACTTATGTTATAATCACTTGTACAATATGTTTTTAATTTTAATTTTTTAATCTAAGTTATGAATTTAAGAGATATTAATAATAAAAAAAAAAAAACTTATACGCTTTATAATATAAAAATAAGATAATTAGATGTTATTATAGACATGTAATATACTTTTTATTATGTGTATATATCCAAATTGTCTTAAGATTGAGGGAAAAAACGTAAAATAACTCAAATCAATTGTATGTATTTTAATATATTATGTTTGATTCAACCGTTAATAATTTAATTAATTAATAAACCTAAGTTGGGCTTTCCTAGATCTTTCTAAATTTATGTTCCTAATGGTTCGGCCCAACTAAGAATTTATTGGGCTATACTAGTTTTGTTTAGGCCATCATGCCTGTGGTAAAGTTATAGTTAAGGAAATTGGGTTTCGCAACATCGCTTAATCCAAAAACCAAACTGCAAAAAGTTTTCGGGTTTTGCATTTGTTTAAGTTGTATTTTGAAATTTAGATGTACTTTTAGTTTTATAATTTATCAAAATCATACAAATAATACAATACATCTCAAACTCTATACGCCAATAACATCACATTCCTCTTCGTTCTCCGTTACGATGGATAAGGAGGAGAGGTAGATGTCGACAGTCTTGTTCCCACCAAGTTGGAACGACTGCGTCACATACATTCTCCGACATGTGTTGTACGTTACCCATGAATTTTTCTGCAAATAAGTGATAAAGCAACTTGCAGCTTATGGTTGCATAAACTAGTATAACGTAAAACGGTAAAAGGTAAGCGTAAGTACCGAACGTTATTATTAATATGAATATTAATATCAGAACGCATGTACTTATTTCCTACTAAGATCATGTGTAATGTCCTCGTCTACTTCTCGACTTTAATAGTTGTCATTCACGTCTTTCAGAGGTCATATTCTCTGCGAGTTGCAAAACTTTCGGGTTTGCTTTCAAGCTATCTTCCCACTTCACTTTTAATTTTCATCTTCTCCTAGTGTCTTTCATCGTCAAAAACTTTACTCTGCTGATGGATGCCATTGTAGGTCTCCTTTGTACATGTCCACACCATCTTAACCTTCATTCTCTCAATTTTTTTAGTATACTTATGACTTCCAAAGTATTCTTGATGGGAACGAAACAAAAAAAACATCATGGTTTAGACAGTTTTCAGATCAAACTTTTAGTGAACATTCCTATTCTTAATTATATTAATATATATTTTCGATAATACTTTGAGTACCGTCTTATAGATGATACTCAACAATAATCAAATATCAAATAATATAAACGCAAAGTTGAAGGGTTCGCATTGAAAAACTGATTGTACGTTTAACATTTTATCGGTTTGGGGTTTTTTTATAAAAATATTTCAGTCCCTATTTTTGTTTTATTCAAAATTGTTTATTTTACTTTCCAAACTTAACAAGTTATTGTGAAAACTTTCTTTGTCGTATTTTAACAATATCAAATCGAGAATATTTCATTTTAGCATCTTTAACACTATATAGCAAATCTCATTATTAAATCCGATCGTTTGTTATTATTAGGGGTTCATTGTAACGATACGAATATTGTATTAGGCTAAATGTTTTACTAATGTAAGGAAGTGTCAAAGTGGAATAAACTACTAACAACGATAAAAGTGATTGACACTCTTTATATCTATTTGGTCGTCCCCCCATCCTTTTCGGATACAAATGATCTATACTCTGCATGTCTATGTGCTTGGCGGTTAATGTTTAATTTGATCAATACACACTTTTGTATAATATATCTATGTTATAAAAAAAAAATATAATATAATTGACATCCTTATGAATATATGCAAGAGGGGTATAAAAAACATAAAAACATCATAATAAATTTACTTGCAATATTCTCAAATAATTAATCCAAAGAAATCCATGTTAAAAACAGATTGGGAAAGGACATTGCTACAAAAGAATATTTTCATCTGAAATTGATATCTGACTTTTTGAAAATACATATTATATATTTGTTAATTAATTATTAATTATTAATGTTCTACCATAACATTGCACGTCTAAGCAATTGGAGGTGATAACCAGCTGATATCCAGAATTTATATTTATTTATTTAGGTAACAAACTTTCCATTTTCATATCACCACCAAGCATGTTACCCACTATCCCTTTTGCAACTCTTGAAATAGTCATACCATTTAAATACTTAAAGATGAATTATTACATTCTAGCATATAATATTTGTAATTAAGAACTATATATTTTCCATGTCTATCTTACTATAAATACCCTCAACTTTATTCCCCAATACATCAACGTCCACCGCCACCTCCCTCTTCCTCCATTACCGGTGAACCATGAGAGTTTCAACCGGTAGCGGCGGCCCTTTTTGGGCTCGTCAATGGCATATAGTTATTGCATTTATGGTATTCGGTGTTGCTAACGTTGTAGTTGCTTCTGCTGATCCTTACATATATTCTTCCCCTCCTCCGCCTTATAAATACAAGTCTCCACCACCGCCTGTACATTCACCACCACCACCATATGTGTACAAGTCTCCACCACCACCCGTACACTCACCACCGCCACCTTATGTGTATAAGTCTCCACCACCACCCGTACACTCACCACCACCACCTTATGAGTATAAGTCTCCTCCTCCACCAGTGCATTCACCACCACCGCCGTATGAGTATAAATCTCCACCACCACCAGTGCACTCACCACCACCACCTTATGTGTATAAGTCTCCTCCTCCACCGATGCACTCACCACCACCGGCATATGTGTATAAGTCTCCACCACCACCCGTACACTCACCACCACCACCTTATGAGTACAAATCTCCTCCCCCACCAGTGCACTCACCACCACCACCATATTTGTACAAGTCTCCACCACCACCCGTTCACTCACCTCCACCACCCTACGTGTACAAGTCCCCACCTCCACCCGTGCACTCACCACCACCGCCATATTTGTACAAGTCTCCACCACCACCCGTTCACTCACCTCCACCACCCTATGTGTACAAGTCCCCACCTCCGCCCGTGCACTCACCACCACCACCATATTTGTATAAGTCACCACCACCACCCGTTCACTCACCTCCACCACCCTACGTGTACAAGTCTCCACCTCCACCCGTGCACTCACCGCCACCACCATATTTGTACAAGTCTCCACCACCACCCGTACACTCACCACCACCACCTTATCAATACAAGTCCCCACCACCACCAGTACATTCACCGCCTCCACCTTATGTGTACAAGTCCCCACCACCACCCTATTTATACAAGTCTCCACCACCACCGGTACATTCACCACCACCACCTTATGTGTACAAGTCCCCACCACCACCCGTTCATTCACCACCACCCTATTTGTACAAGTCTCCACCACCGCCGGTACACTCACCACCACCACCTTACGTGTACAAATCCCCACCACCACCAACCAAATCCCCTCCTCACTACTACTACACCTCTCCACCACCGCCTACTCCCTACCACCCCCATCCTCAATCCCACAAAACCATCGTTAAGGTTGTCGGTAAAGTTTACTGCTACAGCTGCTACGACTGGAAATACCCGATCAAATCCCATGCCAAGCACCATCTCAAAGGTACAAACTAATTGGGAAGTATCCATGTGTTTTCATGGTTGACTAGTGTTCTTTAATAATTCATGCGCTGACATTATCAAACACAGAGACACATTAATTACTTTAATTTTATGATTTTAAGTTCTTTAAAAGTTTTTTTTGACTTAATTCATTTATAGTATTAATAATATCGTCTAAAAATATTTAACTTTATAATATTTTAAAAATAATATAATCATATATTCATTTTAGATGCATAAATGTACGTTTAAAATTCTAAAATTTTATATCCATGTAGTTTTGTAATCACTTATGTTTATATATTTTTTTGAATGTGGAAAAAGGTGCTGTTGTGGAGGTCACATGCAAAGCTAAAGGTGAGAAAGAAATTGTTGCATATGGAAAGACAAAAATCAATGGTAAATATGCAATTAGTGTTGAGGGTTTGGACTATTCCAAATATGGAGGAGCTGAAGCTTGTACTGCTAAGCTTCATATGCCACCCAATGGCACCAAATGTAATGTCCCAACAAATCTCCATGGTGGTTTGGAAGGTGCTCAACTCAGGGTCAAGTCGAAGAATGCTTACGAGGTTGTACTTTATGCTAAACCGTTTGCTTATGCTCCCAAGATTCCTTATGAGATCTGTGAGAAGCCGAAGCCAACTCCCACTCCTTACTATTACAAGTCTCCTCCACCAACAGTGAAGTCTCCTTCCCCGTCGTACCATTACACCTCTCCTCCACCCCCATACCGTTACACATCACCTCCACCTCCAGTGAAGTCTCCTCCTCCCTCGTACCATTACACATCACCCCCACCATCTGTAAAGTCACTTTCACCATCGTACCACTACACATCACCACCACCACCAAAGAAATCACCACCTCCCCCGTATCATTACACATCCCCTCCCCCACCAGTGAAATCGCCACCACCGCTATACCATTATACATCACCTCCCCCACCAAAAAAATCCCTCACTCCTCGTTACCACTACACTTCACCACCCTCACCTAAAAGTTCCCCACCACCACCATACCATTACACATCACCACCACCACCAGTGAAATCTCCACCCCCTCCATACCACTACACTTCACCTCCTCCACCTGTAAAATCCCCACCACCTCCATACCATTACACATCACCGCCACCACCAGTGATATCTCCACCCCCTCCCTACCACTACACTTCACCTCCTCCACCCAAAAAATCTCCACCACCTCCATACCATTACACATCACCACCACCACCACCACCAGTGAAATCTCCACCCCCTCCATACCACTACACTTCACCTCCTCCATCCAAAAAATCCCCACCACCTCCATACCATTACACATCACCACCACCACCAGTGAAATCTCCACCCCCTCCATACCACTACACTTCACCTCCTCCACCCAAAAAATCCCCACCACCTCCATACCATTACACATCACCACCACCACCAGTGAAATCTCCACCCCCTCCATACCACTACACTTCACCTCCTCCACCCAAAAAATCCCCACCACCTCCATACCATTACACCTCACCTCCACCACCAGTAAAATCCCCGCCACCACCCTACCATTACACCTCACCTCCCCCACCTAAAAAATCCCCACCACCACCATATCATTACACATCACCACCACCACCAGTAAAATCTTCACCCCCACCATACCATTACACTTCACCTCCTCCCCCTGAAAAATCCTCACCACCACCTTACCACTACATATCTCCTCCACCACCCGTAAAATCTCCACCACCACCATACCACTACACATCTCCTCCCCCGCCAATTAAGTCTCCCCCTCCACCTTACCATTACATCTCACCTCCACCACCTGTCAAATCTCCACCACCCCCATCCGTATACATCTATGGTTCTCCTCCACCCCCAGTTCGTTATTAGTTTCCAGTAACTTTGTCATTTGCAAGCAATAATCATGTAAGTATCATCATTTCTTGTTTGAAGGTTATTAACCATTTTAGTTATTATAACTTGTTTCTAAATACCATGACATATCCCTAACTACTTTTCATTTGTTTTTACAGTTTTTATTTCCAACACTCATACAATAAAGAAGGCTCAACAAGGTCCACACCCATTTCTATTTAACAAGGACTTCACCATTGCACACTTCAATATACCCTTCTTTTGGATAATGACTTTTTCCTTTATACTTCATTGTTGTGGATCATCTACTATCTATGAAGAAAATCTTTAAGGTTTATATTTTAGAAGAACAAGTATAATTGACTACCATTGGAAGAGGGTGACAAGCATGTAATTGAGTCTTTCATTGTTTTTTGTTTTCAATATCTTAATTATTATTTTTATAATAGTTGTTAGATTATGATATTTTCATATATATGATTGATTGTATATTTTCTTCTGTCTTTTATGATTTTCAATCCATCTTTTCACTTAATATGTAATAAAATGACATTATTCTCTTCAATAATTTTCTTATGAAACTAATTATTAAACAAATAACATTTGATCTAACTATTATAATCAGATAGATAATGATAAACTAAAGTAAGTAATCAAACAATACAAATTGCTGATTTATGAAAATCATTCCTGTAGTTTCAAAACTCACATTCAAACACCTCTAATGATACTAAGTCAACTACATTTATGCTTGAAATGGGCTTCTGTATGTTCTTTTTCATCCTTAATTATTAACACTGTCCAATCAAGCATCATTGAAATGTTCATCTTGACTCTTGATGTATTGTAATCTTGTATATGTATATATTTTTGAAGATTATATATAAAAACTTGTATACTACATCGTAAGATCGATTGTGTTACAATTTGTTTATAAACAAGTTATATATGTGTTGTCTGCACGTTGCGACGGATATGTATTTTTTGTATTTTAATAGATATAGTTTAAACGACTAAATCATACGTTGTTTATAATAAAATTTTAACATAAAAGATAGAAAGATCTATTAAAATTCTACTAATTAAAATAAAAAACAAATTAAATAAATTGAATAGGATGGAGAAAAAACTAATCCCCAATCAAATAATATATATAAAAGCATACGACATTAGCTAGAAAACACACATTTAACATATATCGTAGTTATTACGATAAACAAAAGTTATGATAAATAACCGAAAATGAGGATAAACTATTAATATAGTAAAGCAAAATATTTTCATAAACTTTGTTATTGTGTGGTCAATATTTGAAATAATAATGTTATTAATATTAAAAATATGTAATAAACTAAACATTAAAAATTAATCTATATATATTAATAAATCAAAATGTTTTTCGCCATGTGTCATTCTCTTGATGAATCAAAATCTCATTTTCCCGCCTAATTTTCCTAATTTAGTTTTAATAATTTATACAAGTTAATTAATTGAAATAAAACTACAATAATGACTTTTTCTATTTTATCATAATTATGGTAATTCATATTTTTTTAAAATATTGTAAATTTAAATTACAAAAATTATGTTAAATCGTTAACACTGTATTATAATTCAATCATTATATTTTAAAATTTTATTTCTAAACTGAACTAAATATTTAAATGTATCATTCGGAATTCTTTTTTCCTTTCAAATTGTCTTATAAACTCTTGCTTTTAATATAGTCTTAAATTATTTCTTTTTAACATATAATTTATTTAAAATATCCACGTATACATGCGCTAACAAACGTAGTACCAATAAATGAGTAAATAATATGTCACGTTTCGTCCTCATTTGATTTGTCATATGTCACGCTCTCCTTTTTACATTTCGTTTATAAATTTAACTTATATTTTAAAGTATATCATTTCTATTTAAACCGATCTTAATAATTAATTAATTAAAATTAAATAAATTCTATTATTCTTAAAATATTTATATTATACATTTCTATAAATATTTGGTTTTTAAATTAACTCCATGTAATACATGGGCATTAATCTAGTTAGAAATAATAAAACATTAGTTAAATTGAATATGAAATAAAGTTGATTTTCCAAGTCAACACAAAGATAACAAAATAAGACGCTATAAAACACTAAAATTATTATAAACCATAAATTATTATGACCAAAATAAGTCTAATTTTCAAAATGTCTGAGAATTAATTAGTACTTATATAATTAATTTTTAAATCAAAAAAAAATATAAGAACATGTAAACATTCTCATTATAAAATTTAAATACATATATATATATATATATATATATATATATATATATATATATATATATATATATATATATATATATATATATATATATATATATATATATATATATATATATATATATATATATATATGGGGTGGGTTCAATGAAAAACTTATATGCATCGGAAAACCCGGGAAACACTTTATAGACATTGGATCAGGTGATGCATCACGCAGAAATTCGATGCATCACGCGGGAATTTGATGCACCACGCGGGAATTTGATGCACCACGCAGGAATTGTGATGCATTTGTAGTGGTGCATGGAGGTTTTTCAAAGTTTTTCGATGCATGTTGGTTTTCCATTGAACCCCTATATATATATATATATATAGGGAGATTCCATTGAGAACTTTTGTGCATAGAGGCACAAAAGAACCTCCATTGCTCCTTGGATGAAAGAATGTGTGGGTTAGATCAAATGGCAAAAGGGTAATTAAATCGAAAGTTTTATGCATCAAGTGCACATAATGAAATTCGCGGAGGAGTAAAACAGGAATTATGCAATCTTTATTTAATTATTACACTTCCAAATTTAACAAAAATAATACAAATTCAAAATACATCAAAATACATGCATATCATTCATCTCTTCATGCATATCGTTCATCTCTTCCAAAAATAAATCATGCATATCGTTCATCTCTTCCAAAATCAAAATACATCAAAATACAAACATGAATCGTTCGTACAAACATAAATCATGCATATCGTTCATCCCTTCCAAAATCAAGAAAGGGCTAAGAGAGAGGAGAGAGAGAGATAGAGAGAAAGAGGGAGTGATTTTAGGAAAGAAGTTAATTGTGATTTTCATACCAAATTTAGCTTTTAATTATCTTAAAAATATTTAAATTTAAAAATAATTTCCATATATTTAATATCCCCTAAATGCCCTTTGTGCACCCTCGGTAGATAGTTCGAAGCACAAAAGTTCTCAATGGTGCCTCGATGCACAAAAGTTCCCAATCGAACCTCAATCTATATATATATATATATATATATATATATATATATATATATATATATATATATATATATATATATATATATATATATATATATATATATATATATATATATATATATATACACAAGCACACTTTAGCAAATCTCACCAACAAATAGTGTTTTACAAAAACTTCTTCTAGTGCATTTTAGTACAATAAAGTATAATTAATATTTAGATTTTCATCTCTAGCACATTTTAGCAAAACTCATGTATAAATTATTTTTCTTTGTTAATGTGAGAGGAGCAAAATAGCAAAACTCACTAAGAATATTGATTTCATTAGTGAATAATGTATAAAGGTGTAATATGTGCATCAAAAATAATACATGGATTATCGGCCTTTTGAAAATATGTCTCTTGCGTGTTTTGTATGTTTGACTAAAATTAATATATCATGTTTGGATACAATATTAAAAGAAAGGATTTAGTTCATTTAGGATTATATATTCCTCACTTCTCAACCTTTCATAATCTATCCATTCCCCTAAAGAATTCAATATCCTATCATTTTAGAAGCATCATTTTAAATTCATGCAATCCAATCGGTACCTTAGTTTCTTGGTTATATATTTTGATAATAGTATTTGTTAACAAATCTTAAACCTGTAAACCCAAATGTATGGTTTAGACAGTTTTCAGATCAAACTTTTAGTGAACATTCCTATTCTTAATTTTATTAAAATCAATTGTTGATAATACTTTGAGTAATGTCTTATAGATGATACTCAACAATAATCAAATATCGAATAATTATAAACGCAAAGTTGAAGGGTTCGTATTGGAAAACTGATCGTAAGTTTAATATTTTATCGGTTTGGGGTTTTCTTAAGTACTTTAGTCCCTATTTTTGTTTTATTCAAAGTGGTTTATTTTATTTTTTAAACATAGACAACAAGTTATGACTTTCTTTGTCGTATTTTAACAATATCAAATCAAGAATATTTCATTTTAGCATCTTTAACACAGAATAGCAAATCTCATTATTAAATCAGAACGTTTGTTATTATTAGGGGTTCATTGTAACAATACGAATATTGTATTAGGCTAAATGTTTTACCTAACGTAAGGAAGTGTTAAAGTGGAATAAACAATTAACAACGATAAAAGTGATTGACACTCTTTACGTCTATTTGGTCGTCCCCACATCCTTTTCAGATTAAAATGATCGATACTCCGCACGTCTATGTGTTTGGTGGTATATGTTTAATTTGATCAATAAACACTTTTGTATAATATATCTATGTTATAAAAAAATATAGAGTTAATTACAAAAATGGTCCCTGTGGTTTGTCCTAAAATTTGGATTTGGTCCCTGAACTTTTAATTTTGCAGAAATGATCCTTATTTTCATAGTTAGTTTGCAATTTTGGTCCCTCAACCTATTAACTTTTTAAATATGACCAAACTACCCTTATTTTGATGCAAACTATAGGGACCATTTCTACAATTAATTTTTTAACTCTTTTATATTCTTAATTAAATAAATTATTTTTTAGTGTTACTTAAATTTAATAAACTATAAAAATATAAAAGAATTATTTAATTATTTATGTTGGTTCATAAATAATTTAGATATTTTTAGTCTTAATTAATTTTAATTTACTATAATCAAAGTGTAAACCAATCAAAATTTATAATCGAAAAAATCATTCATGTTTAAAAAATATTTTCTAGAGGTTTCGTATATAAAATATTATAAAAATATTTGACTCTATAATTATTTATGTTGGTTCATAAATTTATAATAAAAATATGTTTGTTGGTCAAATATATTTTACTTTCTTCTTAAATAAAATCCACCAAAGATTCTATTTTATAATCCGTTCACGTTTGTATCAAAGCAAGGTGATAATGGTAAAGTGATAATCTAAATTGTTTAAAATTTTAAGGTGTCGATTTAATCGGATTAAAATGAAAAGTCAAATTGAAAGACGAAAGAAGATTGAAAACCTTATTATATTTCTCAATTTTTAATTAAAGTTGTTAATCATGAATCTCAAAGATGTTGTATGGACCTAAAATTTTAAATCGTTTTTGGTGTAATTAAAAATTAAAACGATAAAATAATTAATACGTTAAATAAAAAAATTGGAGTTGTCTTAGACCATTTGGATTTTTTTTTAACTCGGTCAAACTAAACGTTAAATTTTTATTTATTTAAGTTCTTTAATATTTTGAACTTTAATTAAACTGTTGGCTCATAAATAAATCTTTTTATAATTTATTAAAGTTAATTAACACTAAAAATAAAGTAGAGTCAATTACATAATGGTCTTTGTGGTTTGATAACATAAATATTTTTTATTATAAATGTATGAACCAGTATAAATAATTATAGAGAAAAAATTTCTTATTTATGAAACCTTTAAAAAATAATTTCTAAACATAAATGATTTTTTCGATTATAAATTTTGATTGGGTTACACTTTGATTATAGTAAATTAAAATTAATTAAGACTAAAAATATCTAAATTATTTATGAACCGACATAAATAATTAAATAATTCTTTTCTATTTTTTATAGTTTATTAAATTTAAGTAACACTAAAAAAATAATTTATTTAATTAAAAATAAAAAATAGTTAAAAAATTAATTGTAGAAATGGTCCCTATAGTTTGCATCAAAATAAGGGACATTTGGTCATATTAGAATAGTTCATAGGTTGAGGGACCAAAATTGCAAACAAACTATGAAAATAAGGACCGTTTCTGCAAAATTGAAAGTTCAGGGACAAATTCCAAATGTTAGGACAAACCACATGGACTATTTTTGTAATTAACTCAAAAATATAATATAATTGATATCCTTATGAATATATGTAAGAGGTATAAAAAACATAAAAACATTATAATTTATTTATTAACAATATTCTCAAAGAATTAATCCAAAGAAATCCATGTGAAAACAGATGATTGGGAAAGGACATTGCTACAAAAGAATATTTTCATCTGAAACTAATATCTGACTTTTTGAAAATACATATTATATATTTAATTATTTAATTATTTATTATTAATTATTAATCTTCTACCATAACATTGCACGTCTAAGCAATTGGAGCCTTGGAGGTGATAAGTTGATAACCAGCTGATGTCCAGAATTTATATATTTATTTATTTAGGTAACAAACTTTCCATTTTCATATCACCACCATGCATGTGACCCACTATCCCTTTTGCAACTCTTGAAAGTCATACCATTTAAATACTTAAAGATGAATTATTACACTTTAGCATATAGATACACAGCCATGTATGTATTTATTATAATATTTGTAATTAAGAACTATATATTTTCCATGTCTATCTTACTATAAATACCGTCAACTTTATTCCCCAATACATCAACGTCCACCGCCACCTCCCTCTTCCTCCATTACCGGTGAACCATGAGAGTTTCAACCGGTAGCGGCGGCCCTTTTTGGGCTCGTCAATGGCATATAGTTATTGCATTTATGGTATTCGGTGTTGCTAACGTTGTAGTTGCTTCTGCTGATCCTTACATATATTCTTCCCCTCCTCCGCCTTATAAATACAAGTCTCCACCACCGCCTGTACATTCACCACCACCACCATATGTATACAAGTCTCCACCACCACCCGTACACTCACCACCGCCACCTTATGAGTATAAGTCTCCTCCTCCACCGGTGCATTCACCACCACCGCCATATGAGTATAAATCTCCACCACCACCAGTGCACTCACCACCACCACCTTATGCGTATAAGTCTCCTCCTCCACCAGTGCATTCACCACCACCGCCATATGAGTATAAATCTCCACCACCACCGGTGCACTCACCACCACCACCATATTTGTACAAGTCTCCACCACCACCCGTTCACTACGTGTACAAGACTCCACCTCCACCTGTGCACTCACCACCACCACCGTATTTATACAAGTCTCCACCACCACCCGTTCACTCACCTCCACCACCCTACGTGTACAAGTCTCCACCTCCACCTGTGCACTCACCACCACCACCACCATATTTGTACAAGTCTCCACCTCCACCCGTGCGCTCACCACCACCACCCTACGTGTACAAGTCTCCACCTCCACCCGTGCACTCACCACCACCACCATATTTGTACAAGTCTCCACCTCCACCCGTGCACTCACCACCACCACCCTACGTGTACAAGTCTCCACCTCCACCCGTGCACTCACCACCACCACCACCATACTTGTACAAGTCCACACCACCACCCGTACATTCACCACCACCACCTTATGTGTACAAGTCCCCACCACCACCCGTACCTTCACCACCACCCTATTTGTACAAGTCCCCACCACCACCGGTACATTCACCACCGCCACCTTATGTGTACAAGTCCCCACCACCACCTGTTCATTCACCACCACCCTATTTGTACAAGTCTCCACCACCGCCGGTACACTCACCACCACCACCTTACGTGTACAAATCCCCACCACCACCAACCAAATCCCCTCCTCACTACTACTACACCTCTCCACCACCGCCTACTCCCTACCACCCCCATCCTCAATCCCACAAAACCATCGTTAAGGTTGTCGGTAAAGTTTACTGCTACAGCTGCTACGACTGGAAATACCCGATCAAATCCCATGCCAAGCACCATCTCAAAGGTACAAACTAATTGGGAAGTATCCATGTGTTTTCATGGTTGACTAGTGTTCTTTAATAATTCATGCGCTGACATTATCAAACACAGAGACACATTAATTACTTTAATTTTATGATTTTAAGTTCTTTAAAAGTTTTTTTGACTTAATTCATTTATAGTATTAATTAATATTACGTCTAAAAAATATTTAACTTTATAATATTTTTAAAATAATATAATCATATATTCATTTTAGATGCATAAATGTACGTTCAAATTCTAAATTTTTATATCCATGCAGTTTTAATTTGTAATCACCTATTTTTTATATTTTTATGAATGTGGAAAAAGGTGCTGTTGTGGAGGTCACATGCAAAGCTGAAGGTGAGAAAGAAATTGTTGCATATGGAAAGACTAAAATCAATGGTAAATATGCAATTAGTGTTGAGGGTTTGGATTATTCCAAATATGGAGGAGCTGAAGCTTGTACTGCTAAGCTTCATATGCCACCCAACGGCACCAAATGTAATGTCCCAACAAATCTCCATGGTGGTTTGGAAGGTGCTGAACTCAAGGTCAAGTCGAAGAATGCTTACGAGGTTGTACTTTATGCTAAACCGTTTGCTTATGCTCCCAAGATTCCTTATGAGATCTGTGAGAAGCCGAAGCCAACTCCCACTCCTTACTATTACAAGTCTCCACCACCACCAGTGAAGTCTTCTTCCCCCTCGTACCATTACACCTCTCCTCCACCTCCAGTGAAGTCTCCTCCTCCCTCATACCATTACACATCACCCCCACCACCTGTAAAGTCTCTTCCACCACCGTACCACTACACATCACCACCACCACCAAAGAAATCACCACCTCCCCCGTATCATTACACATCCCCTCCCCCACCAGTGAAATCCCCACCACCGCCGTATCATTATACTTCACCTCCCCCACCAGTGAAATCCCCACCACCACCATACCATTATACTTCACCTCCCCCACCAAAAAAATCCCTCGCTCCTCGTTACCACTACACTTCACCACCCCTACCTAAGAGATCCCCACCACCACCATACCATTACACATCACCACCACCACCGGTGAAATCTCCACCCCCTCCATACCAGTACACTTCACCTCCTCCACCTGTAAAATCCCCACCACCTCCATACCATTACACATCACCACCACCACCAGTGAAATCTCCACCCCCTGCATACCACTACACTTCACCTCCTCCACCCAAAAAATCCCCACCACCTCCATACCATTACATGTCACCACCACCACCGGTAAAATCTCCACCCCCTCCATACCACTACATTTCACCTCCTCCACCCAAAAAATCCCCACCACCTCCATACCATTACACATCACCACCACCACCAGTGAAATCTCCACCCCCTCCATACCACTACACTTCACCTCCTCCACCCAAAAAATCCCCACCACCTCCATACCATTACACATCACCACCACCACCAGTGAAATCTCCACCACCTCCATACCATTACACCTCACCTCCACCACCAGTAAAATCCCCGCCACCACCCTACCATTACACCTCACCTCCCCCACCTAAAAAATCACCACCACCACCATATCATTACACATCACCACCACCACCACCACCAGTAAAATCTTCTCCCCCACCATACCATTACACTTCACCTCCTCCCCCTAAAAAATCCTCACCACCACCTTACCACTACATATCTCCTCCACCACCCGTGAAATCTCCACCACCACCATACCACTACACATCTCCTCCCCCACCAATTAAGTCTCCCCCTCCACCTTACCATTACATCTCACCTCCACCACCTGTCAAATCTCCACCACCCCCATCTGTATACATCTATGGTTCTCCTCCACCCCCAGTTCATTATTAGTTTCCAGTAACTTTGTCATTTGCAAGCAATAATCATGTAAGTATCATCATTTCTTGTTTGAAGGTTATTAACCATTTTAGTTATTATAACTTGTTTCTAAATACCATGACATATCCCTAACTACTTTTCATTTGTTTTTACAGTTTTTATTTCCAACACTCATACAATAAAGAAGGCTCAACAAGGTCCACACCCATTTCTATTTAACAAGGACTTCACCATTGCACACTTCAATATACCCTTCTTTTGGATAATGACCTTTTCCTTTATACTTCATTGTTGTGGATCATCTACTATCTATGAAGAAAATCTTTAAGGTTTATATTTTAGAAGAACAAGTATAATTGACTACCATTGGAAGAGGGTGACAAGCATGTAATTGTGTCTTTCATTGTTTTTTTGTTTTCAATATCTTAATTATTATTTTTATAATAGTTGTTAGATTATGATATTTTCATATATATGATTGATTGTATATTTCCTTTTGTCTTTTATGATTTTCAATCCATCTTTTCACTTAATATGTAATAAAATGACATTATTTTCTTCAATAATTTTCTTATGAAACTAATTATTAAACAAATAACATTTGAATTAATTATTATAATCAGATAGATAATGATAAACTAAAGTAAGTAATCAAACAATACAAATTGATGATTTATGAAAATCATTCCTGTAGTTTCAAAACTCACATTCAAACACCTCTAATGATACTAAGTCAACTACATTTATGCTTGAAATGGGCTTCTGTATGTTCTTTTTCATCCTTAATTATTAACACTGTCCAATCAAGCATCATTTAAATGTTCATCTTGACTCTTGATGTAATCTTGTATATGTACTTTGAAGATTATATATAAAAACTTGTATACTACATCGTAAGATCGATTGTGTTACAATTTGTTTATAAACAAGTTATATATATTGTTGTCTGCACGTTGCGACGGATATGTATTTTTTGTACTTTAATAGATATAGTTTAAACGACTAAATCATACTTTATTTATAATTAAATTTTAACATAAAAGATAGAAAGATCTATTAACATTCTACTAATTAAAATAAAAAACAAATTAAATAAATTGAATAGGATGGTAAAAAAACTAATCACCAACCAAATAATATATATAAAAGCATACGACATTAGCTAGAAAACACACATTTAACATATATCGTAGTTGTTACGATAAACAAAAGTTATGATAAATAACCGAAAATGATGATAAACTATTAATATAGTAAAGCAAAATATTTTCATAAACTTTTTTATTGGTGTGGTCAATATTTGAATTAATAATGTTATTAATATAAAAAAATATTTAATAAACTAAACATTAAAAACTAATCTATATCCATCTATTCTATTATATGAGTAACTAGATTCCACATGGCATCTAGATAGAGCGCCAATTGGCTTAACATGGGATTGACACGTGTACCTAACAATTTCCTATTAATTTGCTTCTAAAATTTATTTTTTCCAATCTATCTATAATAAATAATTTAAATAATATCTAATCAAATCTAAATATTATCTAATATAAAATTTAAATTTGAATTTGAATGTTAACTTTTCTTTTTATATATTTATATTTATATTTATTGTATTATATAAATAGATATTATGAATTTGATATAATATATTTAAAAATTATCCTACAAAATTAATAAAATTAAATTTTAAATGTATACCAATGTTATACATGAGTTTATAAACTAGTATATTAATAAATCAAAATATTTTTCGCCATGTGTCATTCTCTTGATGAATCAAAATCTCATTTTCCCGCCTAATTTTCCTAATTTAGTTTTTCCATTTATACAAGTTAATTAATTGAAATAAAACAACAATAATGACTTTTTTCTATTTTATTTCTTGTAACCATAATTATGGTAATTCATATTTTTTTTAAATATTGTAAAGAGTTAATTACAAAAATGGTCCCTGTGGTATGTCATAAACATTGGATTTGGTCCCTGAACTTTCAATTTTGCAGAAACGGTCATTATTTTCACTGTTTGTTTGCAATTTTGGTCCATCAACCTATTAGTTTTCTAATATGACCAAATTACTCTTATTTTAGTGCAAACCATAGGGACCATTTCTGCAATTAATATTTTAACTCTTTTTATTCTTAATTAAATAACTATTTTTTAGTGTTACTTAACCTTAATAAACTACAAAAAAAAAAGAATTATTTAATTATTTATGTTGGTTCAAAAATGATTTAAATATTTTTTTAGTCTTAATAATTTTTAATTAACTATAATCAAAGTGTAAACCTCTCAAAAAATTATTTTAAAAAAATTATTTATGTATAGAAACTATTTTTTAGAGGTTTCATAAGTAAAATATTATAAATAATATTGACTCTATAATTATTTATGTTGGTTCATAAATTTGTAATAAAAAATATTTATGTTGGTCACATATATTTTACTTTCATCTTAAATAAATTTGGCCAAAAATTTTATTTTATAGTCCTTTCACTTTTTTATCAAAACAAGGTGATTATGGTAAAGTGATAAATCAAAATGGTTTAAATTTTAGGGTAGTGATTTAATCGGATTAAAATTATAGTCAATATGAATCTCAAACATGTTATACGACCTAAAATTTTAAATTGTTTTTAGTGTAATTAAAAATTAAAATGATAAAATAATTGATATGTTAAATAAATAAATTTGACTTGTCTTAGACCTTTTGGAAGTTTTTTTTAACTCGGTCGAGTTAGATGTTAAACTTTTATTTATTTAAGTTCGTCAATTATTTTTCCGCGAAGAGAAAACATATAAACATATAGGAGTTTTGATTATACACACATATATGATTAAGAAGTTTAATCATCTTGACTCCAATAAAAAAATTTATCGTTGAAATTAATTTTTCCGACCTAAAATTATGAATGTTTTTTCTAAAAGATTAATTGAAAACAAATATTAGATTTAAGTTTTTCAACAATGGCATGATCTCTTGGTTTGATCGGAGCTTTTGAGATAAGTTTTTTAATCGGAAGGATGTTTATATTAATCTTGTTATAAAGGTTTAATCGTTAAACTCATATCACTTTGTTAAAATAAGTTTTAATAAAACGTTTTAATTTTTAAATGATTATAAGTTTTAAGAGGTTTACAATTTGACTATTTGAATGATTTAAATAATAAAAATGTTTCATAAATGAATTTATTTGACAATTAAAAGAGTTTAATGTGTTAAGATATTTTTATATATAAATGCTTTTTCTTAAAAAAATATAATAGTTTCATGTGTCAAAACTATAAAGTTGGTTCATAAATAAATAATTATAAATTGAACGATTCAAAAGTTAAATGATTTTAATATTTGTGTCTCTTAATTGACTTTAATTAAATTGTTGGTTCATAAATAAATGTTTTAGAATTTATTAAAGTTAATTAACGCTAAAAAATAAACTATAGTTAATTACATAAATGGTCTTTGTGGTTTGACCAACATAAATATTTTTTATTATGAATGTATGAACCAACATAAATAAATATAGTGTCAAAATATTTTATTTATGAAACCTCTAAAAAAACAATTTCTAAAATAAATGATTTTTTTATTATATATATTTGAGAGGTTTACACTTTAAATAAATTTAATTTAGACTAAAAAAATATTTAAATCATTTATGAACCAACATAAATAAAACAAATCTATTATTTTATATAATTCATTAAAGTTAATTAACACTAAAAAATAAATTATTTAATTAAAAGTAAAAAAGAGTTAAAAGAATTTATTGCATAAATGATCCCTACGATTTGCATCCAAATAAGGGTAAATTGGTCATATTAGAAAAGTTAATACGTAAAGGGACCAAAATTGCAAACAAACGGTGAAAATAATGACCGTTTCTATAAAATTGAAAGTTCAGGGACCAAATCCAATTTTTAGGACATACCACAGGGACCATTTTTGTAATTAACTCTATTGTAAATTTAAATAACAAAAATTATGTTAAATCGTTAACACTGTTTTATAATTCAATCATTATATTTTAAAATTTTATTTTTAAACTGAACTAAATATTTAAATGTATCCTTCGGAAATCTTTTTTCCTTTCAAATTTTCTTATAAACTCTTGCTTTTAATATAGTCTTAAATTATTTCTTTTTAACATATAATTTATTTAAAATATCCACGTATACATGCGCTAACAAACGTAGTACCAATAAATGAGTAAATAATATGTCACGTTTCGTCCTCATTTGATTTGTCATATGTCACGCTCTCCTTTTTACATTTCGTTTATAAATTTAATTTATATTTTAAAGTATATCATTTCTATTTAAACCGATCTTAATAATTAATTAATTAAAATTAAATAAATTCTATTATTCTTAAAATATTTATATTATACATTGTTATTAATATTTGGTTTTTAAATTAACTCCATGTAATACATGGGCATTAATCTAGTTAGAAATAATAAAACATTATGTTAAATTGAATATGAAATAAAGTTGATTTTCCAAGTCAACACAAAGATAACAAAATAAGACGCTATAAAATACTAAAATTATTATAAACCATAAATTATTATGACCAAAATAAGTCTTATTTTCAAAATGTCTAAGAATTAATTAGTACTTATATAAATTAATTTTAAAATAAAAAAAATATAAGAACATGTAAACATTCTCATTATAAAATTTACATATAAATAATATATATATATATATATATATATATATATATATATATATATATATATATATATATATATATATATATAAGCACACTTTAGCAAATCCCACCAACGAATAGTGTTTTACAAAAACTTCTTCTAGTGCATTTTAGTACAATAAAGTATAATTAATATTTAGATTTTCATCTCTAGCACATTTTAGGAAAACTCATGTATAAATTATTTTTCTTTGTTAACGTGAGAGGAGCAAAATAGCAAAACTCACTAAAAATATTGATATCATTAATGAATAATGTATAAAGGTGTAAAATGTGCATCAAAAATAATACATGGATTATCGGCCTTTTGAAAATATGTATCTTGCGTGTTTTGTATGTTTGACTAAAATTATTATATCATGTTTGGATACAATATTAAAAGAAAGGATTTACTTCATTTAGGATTTTATATTTTCCACTTCTCCATCTTTCATAATCTATCCATTCCCCTAAAGAATTCAATATCCTATCATTTTAGTAGCCATCATTTTAAATTCATGCAATCCAAACGCACCTTAGTTTCTTGGTTATATATTTTGATAAAAGAATTTGTTAACAAATCTTAAACCTGTAAACCCAAATGTATGGTTTAGACAGTTTTCAGATCAAACTTTTAGTGAACATTCCTATTCTTAATTTTATTAAAATCAATTGTTGATAATACTTTGAGTAATGTCTTATAGATGATACTCAACAATAATCAAATATCGAATAATTATGAACGCAAAGTTGAAGGGTTCGTATTGGAAAAATGATCGTAAGTTTAACATTTTATCGGTTTGAGTTTTTCTTAAGTACTTTAGTCCCTATTTTGTTTTATTCAAAGTGGTTTATTTTATTTTTTAAACTTAGACAACAAGTTACTGTGAAAACTTTCTTTGTCGTATTTTAACAATATCAAATCAAGAATATTTCGTTTTAGCATCTTTAACACAGAATAGCAAATATCATTATTAAATCAGAACGTTTGTTATTATTAGGGGTTCATTGTAACAATACGAATATTGTATTAGGCTAAATGTTTTACCTAACGTAAGGAAGTGTTAAAGTGGAATAAACAATTAACAACGATAAAAGTGATTGACACTCTTTACGTCTATTTGGTCGTCCCCATATCCTTTTCGGATTAAAATGATCGATACTCCGCACGTCTGTGTTTTGTGGTATATGTTTAATTTGATCAATACACACTTTTGTATAATATATCTATGTTATTAAAAATATAATATAATTGATATCCTAATGAATATATGTAAGAGAGGTATAAAAAACATAAAAACATTATAATTTATTTATTAACAATATTCTCAAAGAATTAATCCAAAGAAATCCATGTGAAAAACAGATGATTGGGAAAGGACATTGCTACAAAAGAATATTTTCATCTGAAACTAATATCTGACTTTTTGAAAATACATATTATATATTTAATTATTTAATTATTTATTATTAATTATTAATCTTCTACCATAACATTGCACGTCTAAGCAATTGGAGCCTTGGAGGTGATAAGTTGATAACCAGCTGATGTCCAGAATTTATATTTATTTATTTAGGTAACAAACTTTCCATTTTCATATCACAACCATGCATGTTACCCACTATCCCTTTTGCAACTCTTGGAATAGTCATACCATTTAAATACTTAAAGATGAATTATTACATTCTAGCATATAATATTTGTAATTTAAAACTATATATATTCCATGTCTATCTTACTACAAATACCGTCAACTTTATTCCCCAATACATCAACCTCCACCGCCACCTCCCTCTTCCTCCATTACCGGTGAACCATGAGAGTTTCAACCGGTAGCGGCGGCCCTTTTTGGACTCGTCTATGGCATATAGTTGTTGCATTTACGGTATTTGGTGTTGCTAACGTTGTAGTTGCTTCTGCTGATCCTTACATATATTCTTCCCCTCCTCCGCCTTATAAATACAAGTCTCCACCACCGCCTGTACATTCACCACCGCCACCTTATGAGTATAAGTCTCCTCCTCCACCAGTGAATTCACCACCACCGCCATATGAGTATAAATCTCCACCACCACCTGTGCACTCACCACCACCACTATATTTGTACAAGTCTCCACCACCACCCGTTCACTCACCTCCACCACCCTACGTGTACAAGTCTCCACCTCCACCCGTGCACTCACCGCCACCACCATATTTGTACAAGTCTCCACCACCACCCGTACACTCACCACCACCACCTTATCAATACAAGTCCCCACCACCACCAGTACATTCACCACCACCCTATTTGTACAAGTCTCCACCACCACCGGTACATTCACCACCACCACCACCTTATGTGTACAAGTCCCCACCACCACCCGTTCATTCACCACCACCCTATTTGTACAAGTCTCCACCACCACCGGTACACTCACCACCACCACCTTACGTGTACAAGTCTCCACCTCCACCTGTGCACTCACCACCACCACCACCATATTTGTACAAGTCTCCACCTCCACCCGTGCACTCACCACCACCCCCCTACGTGTACAAGTCTCCACCTCCACCCGTGCACTCACCACCACCACCACCACCTTATGTGTACAAATCCCCACCACCACCAACCAAATCCCCTCCTCACTACTACTACACCTCTCCACCACCGCCTACTCCCTACCACAAGTGAAGTCTTCTACCCCACAAAACCATCGTTAAGGTTGTCGGTAAAGTTTACTGCTACAGCTGCTACGACTGGAAATACCCGATCAAATCCCATGCCAAGCACCATCTCAAAGGTACAAACTAATTGGGAAGTATCCATGTGTTTTCATGGTTGACTAGTGTTCTTTAATAATTCATGCGCTGACATTATCAACACAGAGACACAAGCATCAGGTCATCATCAAACACTTCAATTACTTTAATTTTATGATTTTAAGTTCTTTAAAAGTTTTTTTTGACTTTATTCATTTATAGTATTAATTAATATTACGTCTAAAAAATATTTAACTTTATAATATTTTAAAAATAATATAATCATATATTCATTTTAGATGCATAAATGTACGTTCAAATTCTAAATTTTTATATCCATGCAGTTTTAATTTGTAATCACTTATTTTATATATTTTTATGAATGTGGAAAAAGGTGCTGTTGTGGAGGTCACATGCAAAGCTAAAGGTGAGAAAGAAATTGTTGCATATGGAAAGACAAAAATCAATGGTAAATATGCAATTAGTGTTGAGGGTTTGGACTATTCCAAATATGGAGGAGCTGAAGCTTGTACTGCTAAGCTTCATATGCCACCCAACGGCACCAAATGTAATGTCCCAACAAATCTCCATGGTGGTTTGGAAGGTGCTGAACTCAAGGTCAAGTCGAAGAATGCTTACGAGGTTGTACTTTATGCTAAACCGTTTGCTTATGCTCCCAAGATTCCATATGAAATCTGTGAGAAGCCGAAGCCAACTCCCAGTCCTTACTATTACAAGTCTCCTCCACCACAAGTGAAGTCTTCTACCCCGTCGTACCATTACACCTCTCCTCCACCCCCATACCGTTACACATCACCTCCACCTCCAGTGAAGTCTCCTCCTCCCACATACCATTACACATCACCCCCACCACCTGTAAAGTCCCTTCCACCACCGTACCACTACACATCACCACCACCACCAAAGAAATCACCACCTCCCCCGTATCATTACACATCTCCTCCCCCACCAGTGAAATCCCCACCACCGCCATACCATTATACTTCACCTCCCCCACCAGTGAAATCCCCCCCACCGCCATACCACTACACTTCACCACCCCCACCTAAAAGTTCCCCACCACCACCATACCATTACACATCACCACCACCACCAGTGAAATCTCCACCCCCTCCATACCACTACACTTCACCTCCTCCACCCAAAAAATCCCCACCACCTCCATACCATTACACATCACCACCACCACCAGTGAAATCTCCACCCCCTCCATACCACTACACTTCACATCCTCCACCCAAAAAATCCCCACCACCTCCATACCATTACACATCACCACCACCACCAGTAAATTCTCCACCCCCTCCATACCACTACACTTCACCTCCTCCACCCAAAAAATCCCCACCACCTCCATACCATTACACGTCACCACCACCACCAGTGAAATCTCCACCCCCTCCATACCACTACACTTCACCTCCTCCACCCAAAAAATCCCCACCACCTCCATACCATTACACATCACCACCACCACCAGTAAAGTCCCCGCCACCACCCTACCATTACACCTCACCTCCCCCACCTAAAAAATCCCCACCACCACCATATCATTACACATCACCACCACCACCAGTAAAATCTTCTCCCCCACCATACCATTACACTTCACCTCCTCCCCCTGAAAAATCCTCACCACCACCTTACCACTACATATCTCCTCCACCACCCGTGAAATCTCCACCACCACCATACCACTACACATCTCCTCCCCCACCAATTAAGTCTCCCCCTCCACCTTACCATTACACCTCACCTCCACCACCTGTCAAATCTCCACCACCCCCATCCGTATACATCTATGGTTCTCCTCCACCCCCAGTTCATTATTAGTTTCCAGTAACTTTATCATTTGCAAACAATAATCATGTAAGTATCATCATTTCTTGTTTGAAGGTTATTAACCATTTTAGTTATTATAACTTGTTTCTAAATACCATGACATATCCCTAACTACTTTTCATTTGTTTTTACAGTTTTTATTTCCAACACTCATACAATAAAGAAGGCTCAACAAGGTCCACACCCATTTCTATTTAACAAGGACTTCACCATTGCACGCTTCAATATACCCTTCTTTTGGATAATGACCTTTTCCTTTATACTTCATTGTTGTGGATCATCTACTATCTATGAAGAAAATCTTTAAGGTTTATATTTTAGAAGAACAAGTATAATTGACTACCATTGGAAGAGGGTGACAAGCATGTTGTATCTTTCATTGTTTTTTTTTTTCAATATCTTATTTATTATTTTTATAATAGTTGTTAGAATATGGTATATTTTTCATATATATGATTGATTGTATATTTCCTTCTGTCTTTATGATTTTTAATCCATCTTTTCACTTAATATGTAATAAAATGACATTATTCTCTTCAATAATTTTCTTATGAAACTAATTATTAAACAAATAACATTTGATCTAATTAGAATAATCAGATAGATAATGATAAACTAAAGTAAGTAATCAAACAATACAAATTGATGATTTATTAAAATCATTCTTGTAGTTTCAAAACTCACATTCAAACACCTCTAAAGAACAATACTTTAGGTTGATAGACAGCTAGCGCGCTTGATACTGGTCATGTTTGTTTACCTCTTACTTGAATCATAAAGAGGTTATTTTACCTTTCAATGGCTTCTTAATGATTCCATTAAGAAGTAAACAAACAACCTCTAATTAAGTCAACTACATTTATGCTTGAAATGGGCTTCTGTATGTTCTTTTTCATCCTTAAATAACACTGTCCAATCAAACATCATTTAAATGTTCATATGTCTTGACTCTTGATGCTAATTTTGTATATGTACATATTTTTGAAGATTATATATAAAAACTTGTATAGTACATCGTAAAATTGTGTTACAATTTGTTTATAAATATGTGCATCAAATATAATACATGTATTATCGGCCTTTTAAAAATATGTATCTTGCGTGTTTTGTATGTTTGACTAAAATTATTACCCTTATGTCATGTTTGGATACAATATTAAAAGAAAGGATTTAGTTCATTTAGGATTTTATATTCTTCACTTCTCTACCGTTCATAATTCATCCACTCCCCTAAAGATTTCAAAATCCTATTATTTTGAATCCATCATTTTAAATTCATACAATCCAAACGGCACCTTAGTTTCTTGGTTATATATTTTGATAAAAGAATTGGTTAACAATATTTTATGTAATGTTATATAGATGACCCTCAACAATATTAAAACCTCATATGACCAAAATTAATTTTAAATACCATGCACCCGATGTTACCACATATTATTTATATATATTGTTGTCTTATATATATGACAGTCTACACCTTTTATACATCATAATCACATTAATTGCATCATTTTTCTTAATTTTATTTAATTAACTATCTAACATTAAGGGAATTAAAAGAAAACCAAAAAAATAAGAAACCAAGCAGTTAACAAGTGTAACATCTGTACTTTAAATTTTGATGTAATCTGATGTTAATTTCAAGAAGATATAGGCTATGTTTGGTTTTAGAGTTTTTAAGAGCTTTTAGAAGCTTTTATTTTGAATAAGCTCTACTAAAAAATAAAAGTTTTGTTTGGAAGGATACATAGAGCTTTTATTTTCTCAAAAATAAGTTTTTTTATAAAAAGCTAGTAGAAGTAGCTTTTGAAAAGCTCCGGAGCTTTTAGTCAAACATATTACTTTTTTACCATTCTATTAATCATAAACTACCACATTTAATTAATATTAATGTCCTTTTACGTAATTTAATACTAAAAACTACAGCTACAACTACTTTTACCAAACACATTTATAAAACTATAAGTTACAGCTCTTTTGAAGGTTATGTTTGGTAGAGAGCTTCTAAGAGCTTTTAGAAGCTTTTATTTTGAATAAACTCTACTAAAAAATAAAAGCTTTGTTTGGAAGAATACATAGAGCTTTCTTTTTTTTAAAAATAAGCTCTTTTATAAAAAGCTAGTAGAAGTAGTGTAACAACCTAGCTTTTGACTTGACTTTATTTTCTGCTTTCGACTCAATAATGTAATTTTACTACATTATTTGTATGGTAATTTTAATTAAGTAATGAAAATATTTGATTAAGATAAATTAACTAGTGATGATAAAATAAAGATAAAATCTTTATTAAAGAAAATCAGATGTTAAGGGGTTAAAACTGCCAAAACCCAAAAGTCTTGAAATAAAAAGACCTTAAGTCTTTTATTTCCCTCATTTCATCATCTCATTTCACAAAACTCTCTCACTCTCTCTCTAAAATCAGCTGGAAACTCAAAGAATCAGAAGAAGAATTCGTGAATCTAACAGAAGATTATCAAGAATCAGTAAATTAAAGGTAATACAACTAAATTCTAAGTTTTTAGTTTGTATTTTTAAGAATTTAGAAGCACAAATTCGAATTTATAATCTGTAAAAATTATGTTATGTGTTTGAAAGGTTGGTTAGAAATCATGTAATGAAACCCATAAATGATTTAGAAACAGAAATCGTAGCTTAAATCATTCAAAATCATCAAAAATCTGAGTTTTTATACACTTTCATGTTCTTGAGAAAAATTCAACATTTTGAACTAATCTGGATGATTTAAAGTGTTTAAATATAGGGAAAACAGTGTAAAAACGCCCCAAAAATGATAATATAACGTTGGATTTAATTGCATGTTAGTATAATTGTCGATTGGTGAATTTTTGGTAAAACCCGTAAGGGTCGACCTGCAAATCTGCAAGTAAACCCGGCGAGTTCATAGGGGAACTCGGCGAGTTCCCAAGAACAACTTGAACATTTCTTCAAAAATTCATAAGTAACGGATCCGAATTCGGTTGGGACCCGAATTCGGATGAGACCCGAAATAAGTCTTGGTCCGAAACCGATCTCGGATGGATCCGAATTCGGATGGGTCAACATAATTCGGTTGTGTCCGAAATCTGGTTCTCTATCCGAAGTTCGGATGTGAACTCGGCGAGTTCTCTAGTTTTCTGTGCATTTCGGATCTGATCCTAATTCGGATGATCCTTAGATCCGAATCCGGATGGGGGTTGGTCCGAATTTGTATATATATATTTTGATATTCTTTAAACACAAGAATCATTAATCCAAGATGGAAGAATAAAGAATTATCAGTTATCAGAATCAGATGAAAATAAGAATTTAAAGACTTTAAAGCTAGAAGATTATGAAATTGACAATGATGTAATATTATTTTGAACAGGTTCAGTATATTATGAACAAAGATTAAAGACTTAAAGACTTGAAAGCGGGTCTCTGATTTGAAAAGAATTGACAGATTACAGATTGACAAAATCCTGAGATAACTCAGGTGGCAGATTCATATATCTGTTTGACCAAGACCCAGACCTGTGAGTTATAGATATTCAGATTGAACATGCATAGATCCGGTTGAGATATATTGTTGCTGATAGATTTATTGATATTCACTTTATCAGCTGGAATGAGACCTGTGCACACCATGGATGGGTGTTGCCCAGTGGATCATGATAGCTATTTGATTATCTTTTCATATTGCATTTAATATTGCTTCAGACCTTGCTTTATGATTCATTGCTACCATGACTTCTAAGACATATGCTTACCTCATTGATCAGACATTTGATAGAATTGATTCAGCTTGACTAGCCTTTATGGTCTATTGTTCTAGACCCGGCTATTTCACCAGTTCTTATGAACTTGGTAATGACCTCCGATGTTCCGCCATATTGACTTACTGGTAGCTAGCCCAGTATGTGGCTGATCCCCACGATTTTAAGCGTGAGTGTGGCTTAAACATCATCCGATTCTATGATTCTATATCTCAATCATGAGGGCTATAGCGGCAGCCAAGACATATCACGCTTAGACTAATGACTCCGCTTGACACGCATGTTGATATTGAAAATCTATAAACTCACTAAGCGTTGCTTACAGATGTTGCATTAATATTTTACAGGAAAAGCCAAAGGAAAATCACCTGCAGGACCTAGTACTTAGGTCATTCAAGATCCAAGTTTTGAAGCTTTCTTAGACCACTACTCAACAAACTCTCTGGTACTGATTGGAAGACAGCAAATGTGGTGGTTCTGGGTAGACTTGATGTGATGTATGATGTTATGACTAGATTAGATGTTACCCTTTTATAACTTTATTTTGAAATATGTAAACTTAAATCCTAATCTGTATGTACATGTAATTTCTAATTCCGCAATTAATTACCCTATCTTAGTATGGTTGATATCGTATTGCAATTTGTGGGACCTAGACTAGTGAGCACTGCCCCGTAAGGGGTGGTCTTCACAGGATGGTATCAGAGCACTAGTTTGAGTGAATCAAGCATTACGTAAGTATACTTGATCTCAAACTGAAGCAATACATATGTATCAATCATTTAGGTGGTTTGAACTGAGATAGGATGTACAGACTGTTAGGATGGGAAAAAGGGTACATAGATCTAAGTCTATAAACTGATAGTTAAATGCTTTTAATTTTCAGTAGAAGATGTAAGGATCAGGATCAGGTGATATTCCCAGCAACATGAATCCACAACAAATGTTTGAAATGATGCAACAATTTCTAGCCCAACACTCAGAACAACAAAACAAAATGATGCAAGAACAGTTTCGTGCCAGAGATGAGGCCGAAGCTAAAAGACGTGAAGAAAAGAAAAATAAGAGAAAAGAAAAGCAAGTCCAGTCCAATGAATCTGATTCTGATAATTCAAATCCAGAAACCCAAATAGCTCAGCCAAAAGGCTGCAAATTTAAAGATTTTAAAGCCAGCGGTGCCCTGAACTTCGAGGGTACAGTTAATCCGATTCAGGCGATGGATTGGATTAGTCATACTGAAGAAATCTTCAGGATTTCTGATTGTTTAGATTCGAAGAAAGTAAGTTATGCGTCTGCACTATTTGTGGGAGCTGCTCGCGCATGGTGGAAGACACAGCGAAGCATATACGGGGAGGAAGTCATTCAGACATTGGAATGGAACCAGTTTCTAGACATGTTCAACGCGAAATACTGCCCGGTTGACCAGCGAGATAAGATGGAAGTCCAATTAATGCAACTGACTCAGGGAACGAAGACTGTAGATGAATACGAACACGAATTTTCGAGATTATGTGGCTACTCTTCTTACCAAGTGGCAACAGAGGAAAGGAAAATGAATAGGTTCCGAGTAGGACTCAATCCCAGATATCGACATCCCATGAGTGCGATCAAATATAAGAGCTATCTGGAAATGGTAGAAGCAGCGAGACAGATTGAGCAAGGGTACTTAGAGTATGGTGATCAGCTATATGCTCCGTCTACTAACCCGATGAATCCGTCTCCTCCAAAGAAACAGCGATTTGGCAGATTCTTTAGGCCAAATAAGTCTCAGTCACAATCTCAGCAATCCCATCAGCATAGTTCACAACAGAAAGCACAAGTTTACTCCCTCACGAACGAGCCACGATTCTGCAAACGATGCAGAAAGTCACACATGGGGTTGTGCAATCCAGAAGACGTTACTTGCTTTGCGTGCAATATGATCGGTCACAGCAGTGAAGAATGTCCACAGCAGGGACGAGGATGTGCGAAGTGTGGTAAGAAAGGACACTTCATGTACCAGTGTCGAAGCGGATCACGTTATCAGTCTCAATCATCAGCAGGAGGTTCTACGGGGAAAAGTTCTGCTGCAACGCCGACTGCACGGACTCGAGCTTTTCAAATAACAGCCGAGGAAGCAAAAGAAACACCTGATGTAGTCACCGGTACGTTTCTGTTAAATACGATACCTGCTCGTGTATTATTTGATTCTGGCGCTAGTCGTTCCTTCATATCGACTTCTTTTGCAACAAGATTACTTAAATCCCCATCGAAGCTTCCTGTTATACTTGACATTGAGACAGCCAGTAACAGCTATGTTATGGCTGATTCTGTTTATCGACACTGCACTCTGCTCGTAAATAACATCGTATTCAACCTCGATCTCATCCCGATTCCATTAAAAGAATTTGACGTCATCATCGGCATGGATTGGCTAATGAACAACGAGGCTACAATTATCTGCAACCGGCGAATCATTAGAATCAAATCTTCAGACGGCCGAGTATTAGAGATCAAGGGCGAGAAGCGGAAAGGTGCACACTGCTTCATATCTGTTGAAAAAGCGCATAAGTATTTATCTAAGGGTCATGAATCCTACGTATGCTATGTCTCATCTGAATCTATCTCTGAAGCCCAAAAGAAATCATTATCTGATATTCCTATCGTCTGTGAGTTCCCAGACGTATTTCCCGATGACATTTCAGGAGTGCCACCGGAACGTCAAGTCGAATTCAGTATTGACTTGGTTCCTGGTGCGGCTCCTATTGCCAAAGCTCCTTACAGACTTGCACCTGCAGAAATGCAGGAAATGTCAAAGCAACTGCAAGAGCTGTTAGAGAAGGGGTTTATCCGACCAAGTTCTTCTCCGTGGGGTGCACCTGTCTTGTTTGTCAAAAAGAAAGACGGAACCTACCGTATGTGCATCGACTACCGTGAGTTGAACAAGGTTACCATAAAGAATAAATATCCTCTGCCCAGGATTGATGATCTGTTTGATCAACTACAAGGAGCTAGTTATTTCTCAAAGATAGATCTCCGTTCTGGGTATCATCAGTTGAAAGTTAGAAATGAGGATATACCGAAGACAGCTTTCCGTACAAGATACGGTCATTACGAATTTCTCGTAATGCCGTTTGGATTAACGAATGCACCAGCGGCGTTCATGGATCTCATGAATCGCGTGTGCAGACCAATGTTGGATAAATCAGTTATCGTGTTCATAGACGATGTTCTGATTTACTCCAAAACGGAGGCTGATCATTCTATTCATCTGCGGCAATTGCTAGAGTTATTAAGAAAAGAAAGACTCTATGCAAAGTTTTCTAAGTGCGAATTCTGGCTCAGACAGGTATAATCTCTATTATATATGTCTTGAGCTGTTTCTTTAACTATTCTATGATTCACCTCAGAATTTGAATTTCTATCTTGATTCTTATAGATCCAGTTCCTTGGTCATGTTGTTTCTGGCGAAGGAATTTCCGTTGATCCTTCGAAAGTCGAGGCCGTTCAGAAATGGCAAACGCCTCGTAATGCCTCTGAGATCCAAAGTTTCCTTGGATTGGCCGGTTATTATCGGCGATTCATAAAGGACTTCTCAAAGATTGCTGTGCCTCTAACGATGCTAACACGAAAGAATACTCCTTTCGTTTGGACCGATAAACAGCAAGAGGCATTCGATATTCTGAAGCAAAAGTTGATTCAAGCACCGATCCTAGCCTTGCCAGAAGGTAATGATGATTTCGTTGTCTATAGCGATGCCTCTGGTACTGGCTTAGGATGTGTTCTGATGCAAAGGGGAAAAGTAATTGCCTACGCTTCAAGGCAATTAAAAGACTATGAGAAAAGTGCACCAACTCATGATCTTGAGTTGGCTGCTGTTACCTTTGCACTGAAGATCTGGCGTCACTATCTATATGGGACTCGGTGTCAGCTCTACACCGATCATAAGAGTCTCAAATACCTTTTCACTCAAAAAGATCTGAACATGAAACAGCGTCGATCCTTGGAGCTTATCAAGGATTATGACTGCGAGATCTTATATCATCCCGGCAAAGCAAATGTTGTCGCGGATGCGTTGAGTAGAAAAGTATATCCAGAAAAGTGCTGTTATGCCCTAACTCCTGTAGTATTCTCTTCTGATCTTATTGAAGACATTCGGGTTGCTCAAGCTGAAGCACTGAAAGAAGAGAATATCGAATCTGAAAATCTTAAAGGGCAGTTACAATTTCTGACTCTGAACCATTTGGGACTTCACTGTTTCAAAGGAAACCGAATCTGGATTCCTAAATATGGTTCAATTCGTAGCACTCTTCTGTCCGAAGCTCATCAGTCCAAGTTATCTATTCATCCTGGCAGCTCAAAGATGTATTTTGATCTGAAAGCTGATTACTGGTGGCCAGGAATGAAGAAAGACATCGGAAAACGTGTTGAAAGCTGCAAAGTATGTCAAATGGTTAAGGCAGAACACCAGAAACCCTTCGGGGATATGCAACCACTGCCAGTTCCTGAATGGAAGTGGGAGCATATAACAATGGACTTCATTACGAAGCTGCCAAAGACCAAAAGACAGCACGACTCTATCTGGGTAGTCGTTGATCGTTTAACGAAATCAGTACATTTCATTCCAATGAAAGAAACTTATTCTCTGGATAGATTGGCACAGTTGTACATCACAGAAATTATTTCTCGTCACGGTGTGCCAAAGTCTATTGTATCTGATCGTGATAGTCGCTTCACATCCAGATTCTGGCAAGCACTACAAGATGGGATGGGTACTCGGATTTCTATGAGTACTGCTTATCATACAAATGCAGATGGTCAGAGTGAGCGTACTATTCTAACTCTCGAAGATATGCTTCGTGCCTGCATTCTTGATTTAGGTGGTAACTGGGATGACCACTTACCGTTGGTCGAATTCTCGTACAATAACAGTTGTCATTCAACAATCAAGATGGCTCCTTTTGAAGCTTTATACGGAAGAAAGTGCAGAACTCCTACCTGTTGGCGCGAAACAGGAGAATCGCCAATAGCAGGACCTGCCCTTCTACAGTTGACTCATGAAAAGATTCAACTTGTTAGAAGGAATATTCTTGAAGCTCAAAGCAGGCAGAAGTCATATTATGACAATCGGCATAGATCCATCAGTTTTGCAGTTAACGATTGGGTGATGTTAAAAGTATCCCCAATGAAGAATGTGGTACGATTCATTAAAAGAAACAAGCTAGCTCCGAGATTTATCGGACCGTTCAAGATCGTCGAAAAGATTGGAAATCAGTCTTATCGTCTTGATCTACCAGCGGACTTAGCTGGAATACACCCTGTATTCCATGTTAGTCATTTGAGAAAAAGCCTAGCTGACGAAAGAGAAGTACAGATACCACACGTTAACCTACAGATAGATGAGAAGCTTCGCGTGGTTGAAGAGCCAGAACGTATTCTGGACTCAAAGACTAAGAAGCTTAGAAATAAAGAAATACAGATGGTGCTCGTCCAGTGGAAACACCACAAAGGTTCGCATCAGTCTTGGGAATCGAGAGATGTCATGAAAGCTACTTATCCCAGTCTGTTCGAATCTAGCTAACTTCGGGGACGAAGTTTGTGCGTGGTGGAGCCCATTCTGTAACAACCTAGCTTTTGACTTGACTTTATTTTCTGCTTTCGACTCAATAATGTAATTTTACTACATTATTTGTATGGTAATTTTAATTAAGTAATGAAAATATTTGATTAAGATAAATAACTAGTGATGATAAAATAAAGATAAAATCTTTATTAAATAAAATCAGATGTTAAGGGGTTAAAACTGCCAAAACCCAAAAGTCTTGAAATAAAAAGACCTTAAGTCTTTTATTTCCCTCATTTCATCATCTCATTTCACAAAACTCTCTCACTCTCTCTCTAAAATCAGCTGGAAACTCAAAGAATCAGAAGAAGAATTCGTGAATCTAACAGAAGATTATCAAGAATCAGTAAATTAAAGGTAATACAACTAAATTCTAAGTTTTTAGTTTGTATTTTTAAGAATTTAGAAGCACAAATTCGAATTTATAATCTGTAAAAATTATGTTATGTGTTTGAAAGGTTGGTTAGAAATCATGTAATGAAACCCATAAATGATTTAGAAACAGAAATCGTAGCTTAAATCATTCAAAATCATCAAAAATCTGAGTTTTTATACACTTTCATGTTCTTGAGAAAAATTCAACATTTTGAACTAATCTGGATGATTTAAAGTGTTTAAATATAGGGAAAACAGTGTAAAAACGCCCCAAAAATGATAATATAACGTTGGATTTAATTGCATGTTAGTATAATTGTCGATTGGTGAATTTTTGGTAAAACCCGTAAGGGTCGACCTGCAAATCTGCAAGTAAACCCGGCGAGTTCATAGGGGAACTCGGCGAGTTCCCAAGAACAACTTGAACATTTCTTCAAAAATTCATAAGTAACGGATCCGAATTCGGTTGGGACCCGAATTCGGATGAGACCCGAAATAAGTCTTGGTCCGAAACCGATCTCGGATGGATCCGAATTCGGATGGGTCAACATAATTCGGTTGTGTCCGAAATCTGGTTCTCTATCCGAAGTTCGGATGTGAACTCGGCGAGTTCTCTAGTTTTCTGTGCATTTCGGATCTGATCCTAATTCGGATGATCCTTAGATCCGAATCCGGATGGGGGTTGGTCCGAATTTGTATATATATATTTTGATATTCTTTAAACACAAGAATCATTAATCCAAGATGGAAGAATAAAGAATTATCAGTTATCAGAATCAGATGAAAATAAGAATTTAAAGACTTTAAAGCTAGAAGATTATGAAATTGACAATGATGTAATATTATTTTGAACAGGTTCAGTATATTATGAACAAAGATTAAAGACTTAAAGACTTGAAAGCGGGTCTCTGATTTGAAAAGAATTGACAGATTACAGATTGACAAAATCCTGAGATAACTCAGGTGGCAGATTCATATATCTGTTTGACCAAGACCCAGACCTGTGAGTTATAGATATTCAGATTGAACATGCATAGATCCGGTTGAGATATATTGTTGCTGATAGATTTATTGATATTCACTTTATCAGCTGGAATGAGACCTGTGCACACCATGGATGGGTGTTGCCCAGTGGATCATGATAGCTATTTGATTATCTTTTCATATTGCATTTAATATTGCTTCAGACTTTGCTTTATGATTCATTGCTACCATGACTTCTAAGACATATGCTTACCTCATTGATCAGACATTTGATAGAATTGATTCAGCTTGACTAGCCTTTATGGTCTATTGTTCTAGACCCGGCTATTTCACCAGTTCTTATGAACTTGGTAATGACCTCCGATGTTCCGCCATATTGACTTACTGGTAGCTAGCCCAGTATGTGGCTGATCCCCACGATTTAAGCGTGAGTGTGGCTTGAACATCATCCGATTCTATGATTCTATATCTCAATCATGAGGGCTGTAGCGGCAGCCAAGACATATCACGCTAAGACTAATGACTCCGCTTGACACGCATGTTGATATTGAAAATCTATAAACTCACTAAGCGTTGCTTACAGATGTTGCATTAATATTTTACAGGAAAAGCCAAAGGAAAATCACCTGCAGGACCTAGTACTTAGGTCATTCAAGATCCAAGTTTTGAAGCTTTCTTAGACCACTACTCAACAAACTCTCTGGTACTGATTGGAAGACAGCAAATGTGGTGGTTCTGGGTAGACTTGATGTGATGTATGATGTTATGACTAGATTAGATGTTACCCTTTTATAACTTTATTTTGAAATATGTAAACTTAAATCCTAATCTGTATGTACATGTAATTTCTAATTCCGCAATTAATTACCCTATCTTAGTATGGTTGATATCGTATTGCAATTTGTGGGACCTAGACTAGTGAGCACTGCCCCGTAAGGGGTGGTCTTCACAAGTAGCTTTTGAAAAGCTCCGGAGCTTTTAGTCAAACATATTTACTTTTTTACCCTTCTATTAATCATAAACTACCACCTTTAATTAATATTAATGCCTTTTTACGTAATTTAATACTAAAAACTACGGCTACAGCTACTTTTACCAAACACATTTATAAAACTAAAAGCTTCAGCTACTAAAAGTTCTACCTCTATTAAAAACACAAAGCTACAACTAGTTTTGTCAAACATGCCCGAAAAGCTTCAGCTCTCAAAAGGTTCAGCTACTAAAAGTTCTACCTCTTTTAAAAACACAAAGCTACAGCTAGTTTTGCCAAACATACCCATAATCATGGTGTTTAAATTATATTAAAATATCTAAGTGTGTTGATATAAGGAGCAAAGATTGAACTTAAGCCTTTATGAATATTTTGGTGGAAAATGTGTGAGAAATAAAACTTGATATAAATTAAAATGCAAGTATGGGGTTTACTTTGTAAATATCTAAAAATTAACCAATAGTTTTAACTTTTGATCTGGTCGTTTATTTCGCACTACCAAAATATTTGCACGTTTCTTTTCACTCGGACTCTCTCACTCTCACTCTCTCGCTCTCAAGAATTTAAGAACGTGAATTTGTTAGAAACTTAGAATTAAGCCACAAAATTTAGAAATCAGAAAGTTTGGAAGCTACTACAACTACCAATTTGAGTTAAGAACCGAGTTATATCATGATTTTTAGGGTTTTTGGCTTGGCTTTGGAAGTACCGAATTATGATAGTCAATCTTGATTTGTTGTTTCATGTCGATAACACCACATTGGGAACAACATCTGAGGTATAAAGAAGCTTTATTGCAAGTTTCGGGTTCAGATTCTATCTAAAGGTCAGGATTTGGAACTACTACGTGTTTTAATATGTGTGTTCACCAACATAGTGTATATACATGTTTATAAGTTAAAATAACGGTTGGAAACATCAAATTGATGTTAGATCTAAGTTATATATGAACTATAAAATGTTTTGATGAAGTTACAATGTATGAAAAGAGCGAAAATCAATTTATGTTGCAATCTGTCAAAATTAGGAATTGTAACTGACAAAGTCTAATTAGTGAGGGATTCGAACTTCATATCTAAAGGGGTTCCGAACTTCAATTGAGAGGGACCTGAATTTCGGATAAACAGTAATTTAACTTCGGATTGGTTAACATTGGGTCAATAATGGATCCGAACTTTGGATTTTAAGTGAACTTAGATGAACATAATTCGAACTACATATACTTCGGATTGGTTGCGAACTTCAGATTCATTAAGGATCTGAAGTTGGACATCAAATTTGTGAATTTTAAGCAGAAAATCATTTAAATGATAACACACTAATTTTGGCAATACAAAATGATGTAGCAAGTCTATTGTGGTGTTATATCCTACATTGAGATAAAGAAAAGTGGTTAAAGTGTAGGTCATATCATTTTTTAGGGCCGGGGCATATGCTTAAAAAGGGTCCTCTATATATATAAGCAAAATTCGTATAAAAAATTACAATTAAATAATATTGAGAAAAAAACGTTATACTTTTTATTCGTATAGTTATAAATTGGGTAAAAATCGCATACAATATTAAATTATATTTTTATTAGTAAATTGAGAAAAAAAATTTAATTTTAAATGATTTATAGTATAAATAGTAAACGTATGTGTCAAAAATAAATAACATCCGAAGAAATTAATAAATACATATCTTATTAGTATTTTTAATAGTCGTATAATATATAATATAAACCACGTGATAAACAAAAATAAAAAAAACAAACTCATTGAGAAAAAAAGTATAGATATTGAATTTGATGGGTAGTATCTATATATCTATATCTATCTATTCTATTATAAGAGTAACTAGATGTCACATGACATCTAGATAGAGCGCCATTTGGCTTCACCTGAGATTGCCACGTGTACCTTACAGTTTTGGCGTTTAATTTGTTTTTAAAATCTGAATTTAAAATTTGTTTTTTCCAATCTATAAATAATAATAACAGAGTATCTATACTCATTCTTGTGAAGCCACGTGTCATCACCATAAATCGACACGTGGCACTTATAGATTTAAAAAAAATTAAAAAAATTTAAATTATATATATCCAAATCTAATATAATCTACTTTTAAATTCAAATCAAATCAAACAAAATCTAATGGGGATTTTGCGCAAAAAACCTATAAGTTGGACCATTTTTGCGATTAAAACCCCCGACCATTTTTCATTGCACAAAAAACCTCAAACTGGTGAAAACTTTGTAAATTTGGTCTTTTTTCAAAAAATCTGACTTGCAACCGGTTTAGCTGGTTGCAACTTGATGACGTGTAAAACTTTTAAATAGATTTTTGCGTAAAAAACCTCCAACTTGTTTAGTTTTTTCAATTAAAACCCCAAATCATCTTTAATTTGATAAAAAACCTCCAACCAACAAAGATAATTAAAAATGAGTATTCACTTATTGCATTTTGATGACATGGATATTTATTAAACTTTTATTTATCAAACAAAGAATTCGTTTCCCATGAAACCTCCACCCTCTAGGCTAGCGAATCTCACTGCTCTGGTTGATCATATTCAGATGCTAAAATGGAATATAAATAAATGAAATTGAACATAAAGTTGAACCTAAAAATGCAACTTGTGAACACAAAATGAAACCACCATCGGCACAATTGAAGTTAAAATTCAAGATTAAACGGGAAAAGTTAATCGAACATACATAAAATAAACAACACTGAACATAAAGAGGAGATAGAGTAATCGGAGTTGCCGGAGATAGAGAAAAAGATAAAAGGTAAATATTATAGTTGGTTAGAGGTGAGAAAAATATAGTTAAGGGTTTTAATCGAAAAAGTCACCAATTTCGGGGTTTTTAATGCAAAAATTCAGTTTAATGAATTATACATGTAGTGCCACGTAGGCGCCACGTAAGTCGGCTTTGCCATGTGGACGCCACGTGTGTGACATGTAAGCATAGCAACCTATTATAACCGGTCAAGTCCTAATTTCAAAAGATTTTACCGGTTTAAGGTTTTTTGTGCAACAAAAAATGGTTAGGGGTTTTAATCACAAAAATGGTCCAACTTCAAGGTTTTTTACGCAATTATCCCAAATCTAATACTCTACTAACTTATTAATTATCATATAATATATTAAAGGTTTATAAAAGTATAAGAAAATAATCACTATTCATTTATATTTAGACTTATATAAAATTAATAGGTCATAACAGATAATAATATTATTCTTATATACTTTTGTTTAAAAATAATAATATTTATACATTTACCTTTTAATTTATTATGTTTTATACATATTAAAAATATTCGCGTAATACGCGGGTAATAAACTAGTATATTAATAAAACAAAATACTCACATACCACATGTCACTCTATGCTTTCATCAATTTTTGTTTTCCCGCTCTTTTTCCAAGTTTAACATTTTAGTGTAATTAATTTAAATGGTTGCCAATTAAATAACTCAATTTTTGATTTATTTCCTAATATATTCATTTAGCTAACTAAATTTAGTACATTTAAATAAAAAAAGTTGAATTAATAATTTTCTTAACGATTTTCTTATAACTAAACTAAATATCATAATTAAATTATCATTAGATAACATAAGCGAATAAAAGTAATATTATTTTTAAAATTTAATTTAGGTTTTTACATTTTATTAAATCGTATTTGTTAGTACGTTTATAATTTAAGTCATTTTTTTTAATTATTGTACGGAATTATTTTAAATTTAAAGTATGTATACATTCCTAAAACATGAGTATTATTATTAGTTTGCAAAGTTTTAAACTATATATAACATGTTTTACTGTTATATTAAATATTTTAAATTTCAATGAATGTTTTTATCGATATTGATTCCTATTTTATGTCAATTATAAAACTAAAAAAATCATTATTTAATTTAATACATCATGATTATTTTAAATGATTTTATAAGATTATTTTTTTCTCAAGGCGTATGTAGATTCATTTATGGTTTTTTAAAACAAATTATTTTTTAAGCTATGTAACGATTAATCAATTGTTTATAACATTTATGGAAGTAACAACATAAATTATCGTTGATAAAAACTAATTTTATTGTAAATTTTGATAATAACACAACCATAAACAAAATATAGGGTAGCTGAATATAATTACAATTTTTTAAAATGTTAATTTATTTAACTCTGTATTATGTCTTCAAATATCATTATATATAGTAATTGAATACATTATTCATACCAGTTTAATATTAAAATATTATTATTCTTATTTTATGTATTTGTATTTAACTTGACCTAAAAAATTTTAAAATACAATTAATTTAAATATATCCAATGTAATAAATGAGTAAAAAACTAGTATTGATATAAAGTAAATAAACGATATCTATAGATGAAAATTCAAATGGTAGTGATGAGATATAAAATAAAATAAAAATACACATAATGGGAATCGATCCCACACCATTAGGATTCCAAGATAAAATGACTACCAACTAAACCAACACATTGTTTATATATTTTATTGCGCAAAAAATATATATGCTCATACTGGACAGCTGGGCTAAATTAACATATAAACTTTTTTGGGCCCCCTTACAGTGAAGTGGGCCCTGGGCGGTAGCCCAGGGTTTAGCGTCGGCCCACTGATAAATACAAAGTGAACAGAGTCAAAGTAAAATAAAAAAAATACAATTATGGTATTTGTGTAAGGCCTTGAGGATATTCCATGACATCCTTGTCAACTAGATCACTGTGGGTAATAGATTAATATTCATACATTTGTCGTCATTATATTTACATACACATTATATACTATGACATGTTCGTTTCTGTTGTTTAGGCATGGCAATGGGCGGGGCGGGAACTCAGTTCTCATCCCCATCCCCGGCCCCATCCCCGTCGGGGAATGAGTTTCTATCCCCATCCCCGTCCAAATCGGGGATCCCCGTCGGGGAATCGAGTTTTTCAAGTTCCTAAAAGATTATTAAATTTAAACTATATAGTATTTTAGTTAAAAATTTTATGTAAATAAATTTTGAAACAAATCAATTCAAACATCTTTGAGTTATTTAAATATATAATTTATAATGAAACTAAAAACAAAGAAATGTATGCAAAAGATTTATAAAACCACTAAAATGAAAAAAACAATAGTATTTTAAATTGTAGAAAAGTCATATACAATGATATTTAATATATTATATAAAATGTAATGAATATAATTTACATTGTAAAGTTAAATATATATAATAATCTATGTTAAAACATAATACATTATCGGGGTCAGGGTCGGGTTCGGGGATTAAAGTGTCTCCCATCCCCTCCTCATCCCCATTATTTTAAATCGGGGATTCCCCAGTCAAATCGGGGTCGAGTTACGGGTTCCCAGTCGGGTATGAGTTTTTTTTTGTCATGCCTATTGTTCTTCATACATATCATTTGGCTCTCTAATATGGTCTATTGTTATTTGATGCATATTTTGTACTTGACATGTTATAAACATGTAGACAACGTTCAATAAGAAGTACATCATTTTGTTAATATGCTCTGCATGATGATAGACTCATACTCCGATATGACCTGAGCTGAGATTTGACAATGGCCACCGTTGGAAATGATCATTCCATACACCATTCAAACCATGTTGTGCATTCTCAATCCTTATTATTTGAACAACCATATAAGACTTTTGTCTTAGGATTCGTACTCTCCACATGATAAACTACTCATATAGGGATCTGTGCTCACTGCATGATGAACTAATTTAAGATTCGTACATTTCGTACGAATGAGCAAACATTGTTTATACATACTTCATGTTTGCATGACTCATTTGTAAAATATGTAATATCTACTCACTAAGTAAATAAGCTTATCCCATTGTTTATAAGGTTTTACAAGAAAAAAATAATCAGGTGTTCGGCCTTCATCTTAAGCTACTTTTACTTTTACAAGAACTGGGGGACTACTGGAACTGTGATAACCAGATAATACATTTATTGTTGTACCTTGGTTGGGAATCTATATAATGGAATAATATTGTTTGAGACAATGTAGTTTAAAGTTATGTCCGTGTAGACTTTAATTACTCTTGTACTTTAGAGTATGACTTTGTATTGCATTTATTTATGTCTGGATCTTAATTGTTGTTGTTGTAATAGTGCTTTGTATCTTAATCTTGGATGCTTGTATGATATTTCTATGGAAGGATGTTTCATCATCTTTTATTTGAACCTGAAATCCTAAAAAATAAAAATAAAAAATAGTATAGGTCGATTTCATCATAGTTTGTAGAAATCCATGGGTAGTATATAAATAATTATCTTTTTTTAGGTGCTACATTGATAACACTCGATCATATTCCTTGATTGCATTCGAGTCTTAGTAGTCACTAATCTAAATGAACGATCATGATCGGTGTTTTTGAACTTTCTTTCAATTAATTCTATTATAAAGAAACACATTAGTCACATGTTTGGTTAAAACATATCATTTGTTTTTATTTATGAGAATATATCTTGGTATTTACATTATTTCTTTCATTTAAATGCACAATATTAATATTTTTTATGCTTTACATATAGGACTAGGGTTGTTAAAATATGTAACCATGATTCAAACTGCTTGTAACAACCTTGTTTCATGTTGGTTCACTTAGTTGTGTATATCTTCGTTGTATCGATTTTTTGTGTATGCATAAAAGTAATGAATTAGCAACGGGGAGTATGTTTTGTTCTGATGTGCATCTCATGTTGATTAGGTTATGAGTTGATAGGACCAAATAGCATGGAGGTGTAAATCGCTTCTATACCCGATCTAGTTTACGATGATTATATTATATTTTGTTTATATAATCTTCTCAACGTAGGCCACCACCAAATGTGGGGAGGCTTGCCTCTAGGAGAGGTCACGGTTTCAATCCCTGACATTGGTGAATCTAATCTAACTTTGGGTGTAATACTAACAACTAACTAGCCTTTCAAAAAAAAAAAAAAAAAAAAAAAAAGATACATATAAAATTTTGGCATGTTGATATATACATTGTACATTCTGTTTAAACTGAATTCAGTAATTATGAGGTATAGTTGTGTTGTTTAATGTGTATGTATAAGTATATATAATTACGGGGCGTTTGGTTTGCAGATTTCCGTGGGATTTGCATTTAAAATTCTGTGTTTGGTTCGCAGATTTCAGTAACGATTTAAAATCTTAGGATTTCATAAAGCCCTACTTTGTTATTTAAAAACACAGCCTCCCCCTAGGATTTCAAATCACAGTTATCTTGCATTTTTCAGATTAGCAAATTTTTTCTATAAGATAATGCAGATTCTTTGACAAAATTCTGACAAAATGCAAATCACAGAGAAAAAAATCTGCGAACCAAACGCTCCATTAGTATATACTGTTAATCAAATGTTTAAGAGAGTACATATTGTTAATTCTACTACATTGTATGTATCTTTGGCCTTGTATATACTTAGCATTTTCTAACTGTATACACTTAAGAATGAGAAAATTGTGCCAAATGTTATGTGAAATTTGATCAGACCCAAATGTATTTAACACCCTCGCATTTAGGAAAGTGTTAAACCTATTTGTATGATCTTTTAAGTTTTTGTCATGCTTTTCCCTAATATTGTCAACATATCTTATCCAGTAATTTTTTTGTCTTTTGTAAAATCATATCGTAATCGGGATCCTAAAATCCTACCGAAATAAAATTGTATTTTATTATGTATGTTTTACTTTACATTAAAGATTATAATTATATCAAATTGATAAAATGTTTAAAATTTAATTCATAAGGATTTTGATAACTAAATACATCCTTATATATTTATATTTTAGAGCATTGAAGTCTAAGACTATATGAAAATTGCTATTATGCACAACTTAGATAATTATGCTTACCTTTTTTATTTAAAAAAATTGACCTATTTATAATTTTTTAAAATTTTAATTGAAGTAAATAGATATGAATTGGATTGAGATCTTAAGATTCTGACAAAGATTCTATCCACAGATCTCCTAGTAAGGATCAACTAGTTTTTGCTTATAATGATCTTAAGATCTTAAGATCTAAAAATCAAGATCAAGATCTTAACAATCAAAATTTCTAGATATACTGATGGTAGGTCAGATTTTACGCAATATTAGTTGCTCGAATTAAGCAAAAAGGTGCTCCTACTCCACCAACAAATGGTTGTTATTAATCAGATGTAGCAATATTCCATGGTTCTTATACTTGACTATTCTTAACTAAAAATGACAAATAGAAGTTTTTTTGTTGGCTACTAAAGAGGAGTAATGGCAATCTATTTCTTGTGAAATAGATTTATTACACAAATTTGGTTTGTTGGTTTTGATTCAATTTTTTTTTGTCATGGATTCTTTCTTCGTTACATGTTTTGAACAGGGTGCGAAACCAAGAAAGGGATGGTGAAATCAGTGGTGCATAAGAGGATTACCGGCAAGAATGGATTTATCAAGAGGTTACCGATGAAGGTATGGAAAGGTAATAGGATTAATAACAACAATCAGTTTTTAAAAAGATTATAATAAAATATCCACATCAGGAAATAGAAACGGTTTCACATGTTACCGGTCAATTTATTTTATGAAACAACATTATTTTGGTGCATTTTAAGTGATTGAGGGATTTATAAGGCAAATAATGATAATAATAAATGAGAGACTTAATCGGAAAAAAGACCCAATGTTAATGTTTTTACTTAAATATCTCATTTCTAATTAATATTAATGTCATTTAATACTAAAAGTTGCAACTATAACTATTTTTAGTAAACAAATTTATAAAACTAAAAGAATCTAGCTCCTTCAAAAAGTTACGACTCAAAACTTCAGTTCAAAGCTACAACTAGTTTTATCAAATACACATTTAATACGACCGACTTTTAAGATTATATATGGTAACATGGATATTCCACAAACATCTTGTAATTCTCGGTGTTGGATTTAATTCTGTAGCAAAAACTTTTGTATTATAAAACGCCTCTTTGACCAACCAACTCTTATATTTGTTTCATTTAATTACTAAATTATATTTTGTATCGATTTAGTTATTAAACTTTATTTACTATTCTTCTTTAGGAAAAATAAATAAAAATAATGGTTAAATCGATACAAAATATAATAGTTTAGTAGTCAAATATGTATTAGTTTTAGTAGCTAAAAGTCCTAGGGGTGTAAACGAGTCAAGCCGAGCCCGTTAAAGCTCGGGCTCAGTTCGTTTAAACGTATCAGGCTTGAGCTTGAGCTCGGCTCGTTTCGAGCTCTATATGTAAAGCTCGAGCTCGGCTCGTGAATAATAATTAGTTCGAGCTCGACTCGTTTATTATATATATTAATTTTTTAATTAGTTTTTTATATTATATATTTTATATTTATTTAATTTATATATTATATATTTATTAATTAATAATTATATTTATATATGAGTTCGTTTAAGCTCGTTTAGGCTCGTGAGCTACATATGTGAAGCTCGGGCTCGAGCTTGTTTAACTCGAGTTTTTTTCGAGCTTTTAGCGAGTTGAGCTCGCGAGTAGCTCGGCTCATTTACATCCTTAAAAAGTCTAAAACGGTACCAAAAGAGGTTAGGCTAAATGAGTACAAAAAAAGTGTTTAGTGGTTAAATCGATATGAAAAAATAGTTTAGTGGCTAAATATAATAAATCTAAAAGATTGATGAGTATTTAAACCTTTATAAAATATTTGTATAAAGTAAAATAGTAATTTACTTTCATTTTATCTACAAGTTAATCATTGGATTTTCAAATTAGCACAACTATAAATAATTATGTACTACAAGTTTTTAGAATCAAGTCTCTCAAACCAATTTTTTAATGTTCAATAAAACTTATGAATTCTATTTTTTTTTTTCTTGTTTAAACGGTCACTTGGTCTATTTGACACCAATAATTATATATGTCGAGGTTCAATAATAATTTTTTGGGAAAAATTATGCCAAAAATAATCATAGTTGAAAATTCTATGATTAAATCCATCAATCAAAGTTTTCAAAAAACAAACCCCTCAACATATGATAAACTTCAGTGTTAGTTTTGTTTTATATTATTATGTGAGCTTTTTTTATTTTAATTTTAACTAGTTTGTGACAACAGCATTGTATTGACCATCACTCTTGAACAGTTTATTCTGATGATGTCAGATTCAATATAGCAAAGGGTTAGCGCTACAAATGCAACATATTTTTTTTAAATTACCCAAATGATTAATTTATTATTTTTATTATTTGGATGGTACTTACGTTCAGTTTTACTTGTCAGTATAGTGCTTTTTGTCACAGGCGGTTGATTCTATCAGTTAGCAAATGTGACATTTTCTTATTAATTAAATTAAAGATTATAAAATACTTACATAGTTTATTTAGTGTTTCAATATGATACTCATACTAGTCTGAAATTAACCAGATGACTAATTTACTTTTTTTTTTTATATTAATGATAATTCTACTCTGTTTTACTTATTGATATGATGCTATGGGTGGTTGTTGATCGATTATACAGATTAGCAGGACCTGATAAAATCACCAATCCATACAAATAAGCCTCTCATGAAACCTTCTCCACTGAAACCTATTGCTAGTATGACCCAAGTGAAACCATCGATCTACCAATGAAATCACCTAACCAATTTCAAATGTGGATGCTTCGATCTATAAATCATGTATATCATGACTCACAAACCTTTGCTACAAAAGGTAAAAAAATCGATACGTCAACATAAAACCGATTACAAGTATCATATCGATCATATTGGTGTATAAGTATCATCCAGGGATAAAAAGTACAACATGCACATGAATAAAATGAAAAAAGTTCACTAAAATTATCTGGCCTAAGCTAACTGCCACATATACATACGAGTCAACAACCTATCATGACATGTCAGCAAAAACTGCCACGTTGATATAGTAACCGTTACCAAATTGGCAGGTATATTGAAGACCAAATATCATCTAGGTAATAAAAAAATAAATTAGTTATTTGAGTAATTTTAGAAAAATATATTGCATATGTACTTTAACCATATAGAAAAAATGTCATCACAACCCGAGTAAACAAACAAAACGTTTCAAGTTCGTGTAACTATTCCATACCAAACTCACTTTAAAGTTAATATCAATTTTAAGCAACCAACTATAAGAATGCATCTCTTTTTACGCATTTTATTCTTGTTAATAACCAAAACTAAGAATAAAATGAGAGATTATACATATTACATAACATGGTTATTATTTATTACCAAAAAAACATGGAATTATAATTATATATATATATTGCCGACGGAGCAGAGAGAAAAAATGCTTACGTGGCGCAATATTAGTGGTAAAAATTCCGAAAATTATGGCTTATTTGGCGCAATATAATTGGCTAAAATTCAGAAAATTATGGCTACTGATTTGACGCAATATAATTGTTAAAAATTCCAAAAATAATGGGATTCTCCCCACTATATTAGCTCGATGAGATTCCACATAATTATCAAGATTTTTCTACATATTTTATTGTTTCAGCAATTTAAATATGTAGATTTTCCGGAAAGAAAAAAAATGACAATAAAATTTCAAAATTTCACTGTTAGAAATCGTTGTAATTTGGTTTATCAAGTAAAATAAAAATAACAAATCTGATTTAATCCGCTAGAAAATTTCAAATTGCAGTGCTGGAAATGGATGCAATCTGATTTATCAAGTTAAATAAAAATAAGAAATTAAATTTTATCGGCTATTGTATAACTGAAATATTAAGATATGCAGAAAAACACTGGATAATATCATAATGCAGGAAAAAAGACTCAAACTTGAATAATAAATATTCCCAGCTGCATATTTATCAAGTTATCAATTCTTTATATAATTTGAAACTTGATAATTATTATATGTTTATATAACGAGTTAAATGTAACCAACTATGATATAAAACATGTTTTATTGAAGTTACGTATTAATATATATTTACACACACACACATACATACACACACACACACACATAGTCAGTAGGCATAATCAATATTGATAAAAAAAACTGCATCAGCAGTGTCTGCGTGAAGAAAACTATATCGTTTCAAGATGAACTTCACCTATGCTAATCAACCAGATGAAGAGTCGAAGACGTTTTCAACTCCTGCAGAAAAAAATTGATAGTATCTTCTTTAATATTCTTTCAATATTTTGAAAATGATGTACATATATACTATAATACGCATAGCATATATATGTTTGATACTTGTGATGCTGCTGTTTCTTCCTTAATTTCTGTATCAATTCAATGAACACACACAAAGGTTACGAGACACACACAACACTCCGCGACTAATTAGTCTCGGAGCCTGACATTAACATGCAAACACACATATATTCAAACACTTAATCGCACACTGCACACACTCACAACTCATATCTTTCTGTTTTTAACTTTTTCAGCAGCAACATAAGGTAGGATAAATGACAATTGATACATAAAATTGATCAATAAACATCCTTGCTAATTAAGTTGCTAAAAGAAAGAGTTTTCCCACCCTCCAAGTATCCATAAATGGAATCGGTTTGAGTGAATTACTTACCGTCCGGAGAGCGGTAGCCTAGCCTCTTCACATCCATCCTAGATATGGGGTCGAAGGCCATTTGACCTTCTTGCCCATTTTTACGGACAGAACTTAAGCTAAACACACCTGGACAGCACACTAATACTGCACTTATTTTCTGTTTTGATCTTATTTTCCAGCAATAGAAATGTAAAGATTAATGATAATTAATACTTGCATTTGAATCAACAAACCACTTAGATTTCAGTTAAAGGTTAGGCCGATGGCCAATTGGGCTTATTGGCCAGCCATTTCTCGACAAAAACGAAAGCTAATATACACATATGTAATTCACGCACAACACAAAGACTTAAACATTCTGTCTTTTATCTAATTCAAACAGCAAAATCAAATAAATAAAGGGCGATTTAGACACACAAATGGTCAACAAACACTCCAAGATAATTATGAATTCCAGATTGGCCACAAGCAATGATTATAATGATGGAAAATACTTGAGAAAAACATTTAACAAATAGCAAGGTCAACAACTTGGCAAACCTTTAAAGAAAATTAAATTGAAACTAAAAACATGATATACGAGTAGTTGAGTAATACAAGTTATATAATTTTGTCCATGTAGTAAGTGTCTTTCTTGTATATGAATTGCATTATTTTTTTATGTTTTAAATTAGTTTGATGTATATTTTTAATTTTAAACATAGAAAGGATATTTCATAACGATATGTTGACTTTTATCGAACAAAATATAACAGTTTCAATAAAATATAATGTAAGGATTAAAATGATTAAAAATAATAATATTAAGAGACCAAAATTATATAACATGAAAATATAATGATTTTTTCAATAGTAACACTGATATTTACGATAGATGAAACTAAGTTTAGATACAGCAAGTATAATATGAAATATATTTGATGTTGTATTAAAACTATTACTGGAATGTAAATAAAATAAATTGACAATAATGGGGATTATAAAATTTTAAACAAACAAACCTCAAATATAATTGCGTGTAGTAATTTTCATGATAAAGTTAAATATTTTTTTTTCTTAACAAACAATGTATAAGAGAATATATGTATAGTCTTTCAAAATTAAATATTTTTTTGTGTAATTGTTTAATTAAAAAAGGATTAATTTTGAAATAAATCACTCGGGCACCGCACGGGTATTCAACTAGTTTATATTGTGAAGAAAGTGGGGAAATGAATGAAAGAAAAACGTTGTTTGACGACAAAGAAAAGAAATGCTCAAAAACCAAAATAAAATGATGATGAGTCGACCGCCCCTTTCGATCTCTTTCTACTTTCTAGGCTGTTTCCCCTTTTCAATTTCATTCATTTGGAGAGAGAAAAAAACCTAAAGAATCGAACTATTAACAACCAGAACCCACACACACACCAACGAAACCAAACACCCAAATTATATTTAACTTCTCTCCTCTCTCTCTCTCTTATCTGTGTTTCAATCATCTGCAAAACATAATTCACACAAAACCCTAATCCAACAAAACCAACGACTCAGTTCTAGGGGAGAAAAAGGCAGGTAATTCTTTGCAATTTGTCATCTTTTCAATTTTAAGATGAGAATTTGTGGATGGCAGTTTAGTCTGTTGTGATTATTGATTCTTTCATACATCTTGATCGAAAGAAGTCTTTTTGTAATGATCGGATCTTCTTCGTTTTTTTTAGGTTTTCTTCGTTAAAGATTGAATCTTTTGGTTGATCTTCCATTTTGGTTGAATGTTTGTTTGTTTTGCAAATTGGGTGTTTTTTTTTTCTTGAATTTATGTATTTTTAATCTGATTTGTGTTGTCAATATCACATTGTTGAAGAACTTAAAACCCAATTTCGTTTTATTTTCGGATTTGTGTTTATCTTTTGATGGATGCGATTGATGGTATTAGTAGATCATACTCAGTGTTCTGATAAATATGAGGTGTAAAATATGCTGCATTTTTCATGGGTGTATTGAATGGTGTGTATGCATTAATTACAGACTGAGCTGTATGCCTGTTAATAGATGATATTTTATGTAATAGTACTTCATTCATTTTTTTTTATGAGAGTGATCATAGCAAGCAGCAATTCTGTTGTTGTCATGTTTCTAATTTTGGTAAAGTTTCTTGTTGAATTAAGTTTCTGTTGCCCTCTTGATAATCATCAAAACTTAATGACCATTTAGGTTTTTTATTATTAACAATGCATTTGTTAAAAGGAAAAAAGATTTCTTTATTTGTTTGTGGGTGTAAAAGAATTAAAGATAAGCAACTTTTGGGATATTTTTCAAAGATATAGTCGTTTTATGTGACGGGCTGGGATGCTGAACAGAACCCAAATTAAGAAGTTTTAGGCTTTGAAAGGTGTGAGATTTTAGTTTGACTTGTGCTGCAGCAGCATATTGATGTCTTCTACGTTTTCGTGTGATTCTGCAGGTGCATGTGCCTCCTCCTGGATACTTTGTACGTGTTGGGTAACGAAGAGCTTAGAACTATTTATTTTTGAGAAAGAAAAGTAGGATGCGGAGGTGGTTGTGCTGTACTTGTCAAGTCGAAGAGTCTTACCCATCAAATGACAATCAACCTGTAAAGAATGCCCCGGATTACACTGATGGTATTTCCCTATAATTATGTTATTTTATATCATTTTAGTGATTCTGTCTTTAAGTAGATCAATGTTATTTAGCCCCATTCCAATTCATTTTAATAGGTTGTGATTGATCTTTGATGTGGTGATACATTATAGCTCCTGAATACTTATTGTGAATACTTATAGCTCCTGAATACTTTGTTGTGAATATTATAGCTCCTGAATACTTATTGTTAATATTGTAAATCGTACTCTTCTCCATCCAATGTTTGACCGATGATTATCAGCTAAATGTTTTAAATACCCTATAACAATGGTGAAAAACGGGGGAATCTTGTATAGCAATCAATATCATTTTTTATTGGTACTAATGATAATTGGAAAAGAGTATTTAAAAATTGCCAAAAACAAGTATCTTGTAACTTTTGTCGGATGTCTATAATGAACACATTAAAAAAATGAAATAGGAAATAATTTGTATTCAGTTGTTGGTGGGCAAGAATTATTGTTTGCATGGTAAAAGTAGTGTTGCACCATTATAAATAGTAGTTTTGAAAGAAATCTTATTGATATAACCTTTTATTGAGCGATTAATTATCAACTCTTTATGCATTTAAAATAATATATGGATCTAACATGTTTTGTTTTAGTTTTGTTTTAGTTTTGTATAGTTTCACGGAAAGGATGCATTTTAGATAGGTAGCTTATCTTAAATTCTAACAAAGTTTGTGTTTTACGAGGGTTTCTTTTTAATGTATATTGTGGTTACGAGCCTCGTTAGGATTCATGTCTTTTTTTATCTATGATACCATTATTGATGGCACATGTAACCTCAATATTATGGAGCGTGGGAAGTAGTTCTTCAACCTTAGATTTGTTTACATCTTAATGGAACCATCAGAGACTCGTTCAAAGGTTAAATGGCTCTTAATGATTCCATTAAGAGGTAAACAAACATCACCTCAAACATAATTGATTTTATGATTTGATGAAACATACATAAACATAATTGGATTAAAATCATTTTATTCATCACAAATTTTCAAGGAATTACAATCTAGTAACTATACATTAGAATCCTTTAAAATCTCAATGCTAACCTCCATGGATGTGGTTGAGTGGTGATTAACTAGGAGATAAAACCCTTTGGAGTCCCTCTTCCAAATCTCATTAGCTTCAACTTCGAGGAAGCCACCTACCCCTATCTTTGGATATATGGTTTGCGTAATTCCATAGGTTTGTGGGGTATTCACGGGCTACGCTTTGCTTGTCAGATCAACGAAGTTGTGCGGGTGTGATTTCCCTAGTTACCGGGGAAATAATTACTTATTCATTATTCCTTTTCCCTTTGCACTAGATCTTCTTACCTTCTACAAGCCTATATAGGGAAGATTTTAAAGGATGGCCAACAATGCTAGCTAGTAACTATTCACAAAAAGGTAGAATATAATATATTAATGTCAGAGTAGGTTAGAGAACTTTGATATTAAAAGATAATCATTAGCACAATGGAATGGTAGATGCCAATAAAATGAGGATTTGGCATTAGAACAATAATGTAGATAAATATGTACCCATACACAAAGCATTATGAAGACCATTAAAGACATAAATGTGATCTATATCATTTACCTCTCTAATGAGATCATGCTTGTCCCTACATACCAACTCTCTGGGTTCGGTCACTTAGAAAGGCCCTTTGCTGATGGCTGAAGGATTTTCACCCTACCATTTGGTAGTGTCGTGTCAGTTGCTATGTTTTTCAACTCAAAGGTTTTGCCCTATGCTCATATAGACTCTTGATGTCTCGTACTATATGAGTAGTGCTTTATTATAGCCATGTAGGCCAACTAATCATATAATACTTAGGGCTAGTCATATAATACTTAGGGCTAGTAGACACTAATCATATAACATTTAGGGCTAGTAGACAACCAACCATATACTTTCTCACCTCCTTAAATCACACATCAATCAAAGATGGGGTTATAATAAAAAATATTTGTTTTGTTTAAGAAATTTATTGCTCATCATTGTCATGGACACTATTGGCCATTTGGACAACGAGACTTATTCAAGAATTTTTTAGAGTAATCAATGAAGAAATGTTTTTATTCAAGAGTTTGAGCATATGAAATGAACAATAGGTTCAAAGTGAAAGTGAATGGAAACATACTGGAGCTTCTTGTCCTAAGATAAGTCCACTTTTTTTTAACTTCTTAAGGCAACATAAAACCATCTTCTCCTCCTGATTTCTAATCACCAACAGTTCTTGATTCAAAATATAAAACCTAAGAACATTCTTGCAAGAACTTACAGTTACCCCGTTCACTATGCTTTTAATTCTCGCATATTCTTGAATGAACTACAATAATGAAGAAACGGTCATTTTCTTTATGTCAAAATTTCATCAAATTGGTAAGGAGAGAGTGTTGACAATCTATTCCCTATTTCACTTTCACTTTTTCTTCCTAAAACATCCACAACTCATTTCTTATTTTCACAATTAGGTCTCTACATATTAAACCTGGTTTCCTCTTATATAAAATTACACTAATCCTCATCATCCAATCACATCCTTTTACTTATAATTTCAGTAGAGTTGTGCACCGATAGCTTTGCTTTACCCTTTTCTTCTTTCTAAACAAACCATTTAACATTTATTTATATACAAAACTATTCATCTAATAGATTGAACACAAATATATTTTACCATACAGGGTCTCACATTATACCTTGTTAAAATCAAGATAGCTACTATTCACTTCTCTTGTCTGCTACCTTTTTTTTGGTATTTTTTATTGGTTCTAGTATTTTCCATTGTTTCTAAATGCTACATATTTCACTTGTTCATCTGTATGTGCCCTTTTTCCTTTTTAGTTTTTAAATTTGTTGTTTTTTTAAATCAAGAAAGCTACATAATCTGGCTTAATAATCTAAGGCTTTCTACATATGTACAACCGTGTTATCATTCTTACAACACTATTAACACTTATCAAATATTAAAAAACAAGGACTTCAAAATGATCAAGGTGGGAAGTGAAGATAACTCTTTTAATTTGATTTATTAGCATAGAAATATGCCTTCATCATGGAATATATCATATATGTGTGTTCTCATTTTTCTGCTTGCCTGTACAATAGTCTTCAATTTATGAAGAGAACTTTTACCATCTGATTCATGATTCACGACGACACGACCTAATTGTAGATTTCGAAAATCGAACAATTGTCCAATGGTTTATCAACTATCAAATCAGCTTTACAATCTTAGCTCGAAATATCAGTTGTAGATGATTTTGTAACACTTCTTATCTACATGGGATATAGGGCACCAAAAGGGTCCGAAAGGATCTCCAATCAAACCTGAAGTGCAAAAACCAGTGCCACCGATGGAAGTGCCTGAACTTTCATTGGAAGAACTGAAAGAAAAAACCGATGATTTTGGATCAAAGGCACTGATCGGTGAAGGTTCATATGGAAGAGTTTATTTCGCAACATTAAATAACGGAAAAACTGTGGCTGTGAAAAAGCTTGATGTTTCTACCGAGGCTGAATCAAATAACGAGTTTTTGACTCAGGTATGCCAACAATCGTACTACAAATGAAGCGACCCAAAAATCCTTTTCATCCAAATGTTTTTTTTTTAAATCGTTTTTCTAAATGTATTTTGTATTTCTATGTCATAACTTGCATCTGTTTGTCTTTTGATTCAGGTTTCCATGTTCTCTACGCTGAAGCATGACAATCTTATCGAGTTGCTCGGTTACTGTGTCGAAGGAAATGTCCGTGTTCTGGCTTATGAATTTGCCACCATGGGATCGCTACATGACATTTTGCATGGTACGCAATCAAGTTATTTACATTTTCCGAGTCGATGTGTTATGTAAAAAATATTGCAAAAAATTCTCAACTTATTTGTATGTGCAGGTAGGAAAGGTGTGCAAGGAGCACAGCCAGGCCCTGTGCTTGATTGGATGCAACGTGTAAGGATTGCTGTCGATGCTGCAAGGGGACTGGAGTACTTACATGAGAAGGCCCAACCTTCGATAATACACAGAGATATAAGGTCTAGCAATGTACTCTTATTTGAAGACTTGAAAGCCAAGATTGCCGACTTTAACCTTTCAAATCAATCACCGGACATGGCTGCTCGCTTGCATTCTACTCGAGTCCTGGGCACCTTTGGCTATCATGCACCAGAGTAATGCCTATAAACCTCTTATTTTTTCCTGTTATTTCAGACAACGTATTGGAAGCTAAAAGGAATAGCATGATCACCAAAAGATCAAGTTGGCACAACATATTCTTTTTAAATAAAAGTGATGCTTTTTAGCATATGATTAGCTAAATTTTTTGAATGAAACCCTTCTCTAGGTATGCAATGACTGGACAGCTAACACAGAAGAGTGACGTGTATAGCTTTGGCGTTGTGCTGCTTGAGCTTCTAACTGGCCGGAAGCCTGTTGATCACACCATGCCACGTGGACAGCAGAGTCTTGTCACTTGGGTATGTTTGACTAGTTATATTTTCTTATGATCATATAAACGGTTTAGATGCTATTTAATTACACCTTTTACCTTTGTTTTTCATCTTGTGGAAAACCATGATCACATCTTCATTTGTTTCTCCTCGCACCATATTAGATGATAAAATTATTTAAGTTAATGATCATTGCTCTCTGCTTAATTAGGCAACTCCAAGGCTAAGTGAAGACAAGGTTAAACAATGTGTAGATCCAAAGCTCAAGGGAGAGTATCCTCCAAAAGCAGTTGCAAAGGTCTCTCTCTCTCTCTCTCTCTCTCTCTCTCTCTCTCTCTCTCTCTCTCTCTCTCTCTCCATTTATCTATCTATCTTTCTCTCTCTCTACACACACACAGACAGACACAAAACATATGCATACGTGCGTCATAAAGTCATGGTAAGCTATTTGTTTTGATGATGCAGTTGGCAGCTGTGGCGGCATTGTGTGTGCAGTATGAATCTGAGTTCAGGCCTAACATGAGCATTGTGGTGAAGGCTCTGCAACCACTTCTCAAGGCTTCTGCACCAGCACCAATTGAGCCTGAGGTTTAGCCAGCAACTAATGAGTCTTGGTAATTGCTCATCAGTGTTAACGGATTAATATGCAGTTCCACCGGAAAACAAGCATGCGTGTGTTCATCTGTAGATTCTACCTCCGGCCACCTTTATACCCACATACATATATATACATATAGCGTTTATATCCATTTGATTCTTGCGTTTGAGAAAGACACTGTTGCGCTGCCTGTTTTGTTTGTTCGGTTTTGTTAAGAATAATGGGAGATAGCATGCAATTTGGTTTTGTGGTGATTTGTTAAGTTACTCGAGGTTTTCTGCTTGTTCAGTTTCTGATTTCTTTTAAGACCATGTCTTTGTATTAATTTTATTCAGTTATATGAAATGAATGAGTTGGTCTCTGTTGTTCCGAATGAACCAAATTCTATTTGTTATGTACACTGAAAACTTCTATTTGTTATGTTTACTGAAATCATAGAATCATCGTTATTAACCGTCTATTTGTAACCTATACAAAGGATTTGCAAGTTAATTTTGCTATTTCTTGATGGTTTCCACTGTAACATGGCTTCTAAGCCATAATTCCGCCATTAAAATGCATGTTTTAGATCTCGTTGGTTACCTGTCGATACTCATGGTATATGTTAAATCGATTACAGTGCTTCTGGAGTTGAATCACAGTCTAAGTAACAAGATGTATGCACGTTTTCATGCAATGTTAAAAGGCTTGATTCTTGAAACAAATTTGTTGCTCAAGTGACCAGATGTATTCACACATTCATGCAATCTTAAAGGCTTGATTTTTTTTTAACTAAAAAGTTGGTTTTATAATGAAGCAACTTCTGCTGATGTTCATCTCTGGTTTAGCGCTTATATGTATAAAAAAACAAATTGCAATTTAAACAATATATACTCATATATATGTAACAACAATGTCTGTAGTTCATAAAATAGGAAAATTCACAAACTACATATAGAATACGCTTTTGTGACAAATTGAATTATGAATCCATAAACAGAGGAGCAACAAGGAATCATTCCACAAACTTACACGACTTTCACACTTTTATAGCTTTGGAGTTACGAATCTCAACCAACAAGTTGTGCAGTAATCAACATGGCGTCGTGCACACATTTACCTCGACGATGATTGAGTTGGAGCTGATGGATTGAAGGGTTCCTGCTCGGCACAAGTCAGTACCTCATGCGGTCCTCCTTCCTCACGCCCAACACCCATCAAGTCAAGATAATACAGGTAATGGGTGACAATAGTGTTCATGTCATCGACATCACCTTTTCCACATACACGATCACCATAAAGGATATTCATCGTGCTACCAAAGCCTGGTACTCTTTTGGCTAACGTATCGTTCTTGGTAGGTTTCCATGTGCCAACAAATGCCTCATGAGCTGACGGCTGACCCTTCTTCATTGGGGTTAACCACGTGTGAATTGCAGCCTGAAAAGCCAAGGTGGCATTCTGCTCGATGTATTCAGGGTGGTTCAAAAGGTCTACTTTCAGGGCTTCACCGATTTTCCCATAATTGTATTGCCTGAAACAACACAAAATTTAAAGAGCAGAAACGAATAGTAACAAAGGGAATGTGTTTGATTGATACCAGTAGATGGGCAAAGCACCGCGGCCATAGTATGTGGCTCCAGGAGCACAAGGGTAAGTGTACTTGTAGTAATCATCACAATAGTCATGGCTAGGACTCATTTCTTTGTTGTAGCATAATCCCCATGCTGTCGGTCCTCCGGTTGCCACTCCGTAACCACCTTAACCATTTTTATTAATGGACTATAATTATTTGTAGCTAAAAGAGCAATTAATGAAATAAAGATGCTATAATCTAATCACATAATCAAATTTAGCCATGTTTTTTATTTTGTTTATTTTGATAAGGATATGAGCAACATGGAATTCACATTGAAACTAATTCTCCATTTCTTTCTATTGTTAATCAAGACTCTAGTCACATAGTGATTACATTTCTCTGTTCTATTGTAACAAACGCACCCTAACAGCCATAAAGAACTTAAACCTATGTTAAATCATGAACCAAAACTAATGAGTTTGTAAAGCAAGGAAATTAAAAACTTACAAGAAGTTTGACTGCCAACATGACCAAGAAATGCAGCAATCTCCTTCATTTGAGTAGTCTTGTTTCCAGTTGTACCGAATCCGAGGGGCTGGTAAAGGGCAGAGGCTGTGATAAAAGACTTATAGTCCCAGAAACCGACGGCATGTGCCACCGGAGTATTCCTCTTTGCAAAAAGCTCCTCAAACTGATAAGTATCGAAATAATCGGAAATCGTAAGGTTACAACAATATTCCGACCAACCTTTACATTCCCAACCCTTGTCACATACTTTCTTCCCCTTCACCTTCTTCACCAATACTTGCGCAGAAGAATCAGCATTCGCAATCGAAACAATTACAAACACTATACCAATTAACAAAACGCATATCTTTTTTCCCTCCATTTTTTGTGCTGCAAAAAGAACAATATATTCATAAACCAAATCAGGATTTCAGTAAGTTAATTGGAAAATAACAACATAGAATAACAAACACCCAGATGTTGTACATAAAAATAAGAACAATACAACAAATACCCAGTAATTATTCAAGCTCTTTTTTAGGTTTTAATGGAAATGATTGAAATTTCGTAAAAACAAGAGTAAGTATTCGAGCTTCTTTTGATGTTTTTCAGTGGAAATGAATGAAATTCCGTAAAATCAAGAGATACCCAGATACTAGAATGCTAAAATGCACAGATGGCATATATAAAAATTAAAAAACAACAAAATCTATGATAAATATTGCTTGCTCCTCTTTTGTTTAGGGTTTTTTTAAGAACAAATAACGTAAATGTGAGACACCCAGATGACGAAAAAGTAAAATACCCAGAAATAATTATTGATGTTGGTTAGGATTTTAGAGGGAAAACACAGGAATTCAGAGAGAGTTAGACAGTGAAAAGAAGAGAGGGGATTGTGAGTAATATAAAGAAGAAATAAAAATCGTGAGAAAACGAATGCGTAACTCACTGCGATCAAATGTCGCTTATTTGATGGAGTTGCAATGGGAAGTTGGATTGTTGTTTTGGGTAGAAAGCAAAGTGTTTGTGTTAGGTGAGAATCAATGGATGGACGGTGGAGATTGATAGATGGATTGATGGGCGTTGGGTCGGGTGTATGAATCATTGAAGTGGAGCCGACTGGATTAAACATGAAGCAAAGATTTTTTTCAGTAGCTTTGAAGAGGACGATGAAGATGACCCACACACACAGGGATTGAAAGAGAACCCTCTACCGACACCTCAAGGCTGAAGAAAGCTCACTATTCTCTTTATATGTTTTCTGGCGGGAGTCGGTGACTCGTTCTCTGAGTTTGGTTTTACTACAACTCGTAAAAATCACATCTTGGCTCGTCACAACTCACAAGTCATAATGTCACAAGCTTAAGACCGTCCGGGTGTTTGGTTCACGGATTCTTTTTACTTGGATTAACATTTGTCAAAAGATTTGCATTACGTATCATTTGTATTTGTCAGGATTTTATCAAAAAATCAGCATAATCTTTTGAGAAAAATTAGCTAATCTAAAAAATGCAATGTAACTGATATTTAAAATCCTAGAGGGGAAGCTGAGCTTTTAGATAACAAATAAGGAAGAGATTTAAGAAACCTTCGGATTTTAAGTCCTTACTGAAATCTGCGAACCAAACACAGCATTTTAAATGCAAATCCCATGGAATCCCGGGAAATCCGCGAACCGAACGCCCCTCGGGGTCTTAATGTCCTACGGTTTAATGTGATAACTAATTTAAAATATGGATAAATCTGTAGAATAGTTGCGTACTTTTTAAAATGTAATGATATGGTATGTGTACTATTTTAATTATTCATATTACACGTGTACTTTCTGAATCGTTCAAATTTGATACGTGTACAATATTTTTTCATACCAATATGATACCTTTGGTAACCGGTTACTGACTATACCTGTTAACAGTGAAATTTTTCTTTTTATTAATGTTCAAATTTCCATAATTAAAGCATCAAATACACTCTCTCGTCCTTGTGATAACCTGGTAGGAAAAATCACACAGCACAACCAACTTCAAACACCTACAGACCTTTGTAAAAATCTCCAATGACGATATCCACCGTCCAGATCGAAAAACTATGTGTTGCGAAGCTTCTCCTCAAATTTCACGCAGATCCAACGGTGAACAAGTTCATAATGACGATTCTCCCACAACTGCGCAAAGCTAGACGAAATAACCGGTCATAAAAAAATAAAGGTATCATATTAACAATATAAAAAGTACATGTACTATATCGAATACACCTTAAAAAGTATAGTTATTGTACGGCTTTAGCCCTTTAAAATATAATCAATCATATTTTAATAAAATATTAAAGTATTAGAATATTAAATATAACTTCACTCAGATCATAAGAAAATATATTTGTGAATAGAATTATCCTTAATCGGATGTATAAGGTGTTGTTTGTTTTTTAAGATATTAAATGTTTGAAGTCTGAAAACCACGTCTGAAATTAAGAGGAGGCCTTAACATCTGAAATTAAGAGTCTCTTAATTTTAATTAAGACAACTCTCATCCTCTTAAAATTCAGATGAAAATTCAGAGGTTTCAACCTCTTAAGTCTGAACCCAAACAAACAAACTTAATGTATTATAGATCTGAACTTTAGACTTCAAAGGTTTTTAAGAGAGTCTTAATGGAAAACAAACGAGGCCTAAGTATGCACCTTTATCATACTTTTTAAAAACTTCTTTTATATACCTACTAGTTTATTCGTGTTACGTGTGTATTGTTAATGTATGTGTGTGTCTATATATATATATATAATTATTTAAAACATATAAAATAGTATTATTATTTATCATAATGTAGTTGTTTTAAATAATAATTATTTACTTAAGATTTTTGAACCTTGTTTATAAATTAGTTCTCCTTTATGTCTAATTTCATGTTTTATTTTATTTGCTATAATTTGAAATTCGAATTGAACATAAAACATAACATTTATATATTTTATTAAAGTAAATAAGTTATAAAATATGTTTTTACTAATATTGTATATTTTACTTTTTAGATATTTAATGTATTTTATATAATATGCATTTACTTTTAATTTAATTTATTGAATTTATAAAATGTAAATCGATATTAATCTAATTAATATTATAGATAATATGAAATTTAGATTTAGTTTGAATTAAAATTAGATGAGCTAAGAAGTTAACAAATGACAAAAAAATATATATATAACGGACACATGGCATCATTATATTATGACAAATAATGGATATAGTTAATTATTATATTTATAGATTTTAAAAATAATAATAATGTTTATATTTTATTTATTTTAAAATAAAAGTTATATTTATCTTTTCTGTTACAAAGAAATGTAACACGTTACTTTTAGGCGTTATTTTTTATTATACACATATATGTGTGTATATATAAATGATTTAATATTTTCAATCATATTTCTCTGTTCACTCTGCTTCCTGTTCTCTCTTTTTTTCTATCCTTTCTCTATCTCTGCAAAAAGTGCAAACAGTACCACACTACCACCGATAGCAATTTTTAGGCTATAAATGAATCGGACATTCGACGTACCGTTTACAAACCGCTCGATGAGATGTTCGTTTAAGCTTGTTGGTAAAACGAACAAACATTAACATAATTTTTTCGTTTCATATATTGTATTTACAATAAATCAGTTATAGTATATTTTAATAAACTTGTAACTAATAATATATAATTAAATATCAAAATCCAAAAGCAAGTTATAAACAATGTGGGAAGTAATTTGAAAATTATTATGAGTCATATTTTGTGGTTTAATGTTTGTAGTGTTTTAACGAAAGAAAAACATTACTTTTTATCGTACAGAAAAACTTTTCTAAACTCATTCGGAACCGTCATGAACACGAATGAACATACTCTCAAAAGTATCTTAGAATTATAAAACCTTCGTTTTTTAATTGATAAATATGTACATACTCTATCAGTGTTTTTTTTTTGTAAGGGTTAATTGTTTGCTTATGTTCGTTCGTTTAAATTCATGTACACTTTTGTTTATATTCGATGACGTTTAAATGGACAAACATAAACGAACACCAACATTGTCAACTCCTTAACAAATGTGTAGGAATAGATAGCACGATACCAATCATAAGAAATAAAAACTAATTCTGAAAATTAAACTACAATACAAAACTGAATTATAATATTAAAATTACTTGACAAAAAAGTAAATTACAATACGTGAAGCTTGTGTTGAACACAATTCTCTTAAAACATATTCGAGTCTGTTAACAGGCTAAGCAGGTGTACTACCAAAATGAACCAATTTGCCTGAAAATTCGTCTGAAATCTTGAGTTCTCTTCGATGTGGAAACAGCAGGAACTTTGCTTCCAAAAGCGTATATAATATTTCGAAAATTATTGTAAGTGTTTGGTGTTAACTTATAGAAGAGAAATGAAAACAGAAAAAAAATCATAACTTTTATTGTAATAAAAGATTTAATATCAGACATTCGATCTATATACCAAAAAAAAACAAACTCAAAAAAAGTTTAGAGACATTCGATCTTTTCGAATGAGCTCGAACCTACATTTTGAAAGATCACTGAGCTATTGAGCCGAGCTCAAGTCTATCCTAAAAAAATCTTGACTCGACTCGTTGGAAGCCCTACCTATGTTAAGCAGTCTTCAATGAAACCCCAAAAGAACCTACACCAGACTTTAGACAACATCTCAAGCACTCCAATTGGGCCATAAAATATAGATATAAGTAACAAAAGCAGAAGGCCACCAAGCACACTGGTTTTGTAATAGAGAGATAGACACCTTTTCACAAGCTTCAGCCTTCAGCTAAGGTCTCACTTGTAGCACCTCTGCAACAATAGAAGAAACAAACATGGAGAAAAAGGATCCTTGTGTCTAACCCCCTCTTTCATATAAATTATTCCTTTCCTAGGAGAGCTATTTTATTGAAAACCAAAGCCAAGGTTCGACATCACCTAATCCGATTTCTCCATTTTCGTCCAAATCCCATTTGTTCCATTCTCATGAAGGATACACTACACCACAACTGATGCTACCAAACGCCTTTTCAAGGACGACTCTTGACTTTAAACAGAAGACACGTCAATCCAGATTTTTTAACATAATTTACGATCTCGGATCTCATTAGCTATAAAAATCCCATCCAAAATGTGTCTCCCGGTGTAAAGGCTGTTTGATGGTAACTAATGATTTAGGTATGACTGTAGTAACCTCAACATTGCTTTAACAGGATCACATCCAAATTCTAATAGAAAGTAAATATATGTGCTTAGACCAATGCATATCAACTTATCAAGTATCTAACAAACCTTAATTCCTGTAATAATTCTATCAAATTTCTGGTAGATATGTATACAGGTATCCCAGTTTCATTATTTGCATAAAATTAAAGTTTTTCCTTAATTGTGTTTGTGTTTGTATATAACTATAATAAAAAAGATGCATGATATAAATTGTGTTCTGGAAACAACTTAAAACAGTTAGACCCATCGTAGTATTCTGTTGCTAATCCACTATCATGTAATTTCTGATGGAGGAAAAAGTTAGCAAAATATCTGAAAGAAAATTCAAGGTCTAATACATATAATACATCATCAGTCTAAAGATTGAGCATGATATTTTTTAGACCCAAATACACTGGGTGAACTATAACAACCTAAACTGAATAAGATGCTGAAAAACTAACCTGATAATGCCATAAAACATAATAATGTTTTTATATGCTAGTGAAGCTTACCTTATATGTGGAAATCACATGCACTTCAATACAACTTCTAATCACAGCAATAATTGCTTGGACTACTTATGCTGTCAGTGTAGACATAACCAATAGAAGTTCATGATTCTTCGTCACGCAAACTCAGAATGTTCTCTTGCTGATCACCGACGCTTCCAGCTGATGTTGCCTGCAACAAGGGAAGAGGTCGTTCTTTAACAGATGTATTTCCTTTTTACTTGATTGTTCATTTGCCAGTGGTCCAAATGCAGTGAGACTTGGTTGATTTTGGTTAATAAGATTCCTTTGATTGTTGTTAGTAAAGGGTATTTTAAATATTTAACAAATAGTTAGGTGCTTATTAGATTGTGTGTCTAGTTTATTCTGGAAAGGGAAGTACATGCTGCATTATATGGAAGGGACTATACATACCAAACCTAAAGCTTCAACAAGACTTCGCCGGTTCTCTTCACTAGACACACCTATTAGCATCTTCAGCAAATATTCTCTTTGTTCCAGTTTCAAATGCTTCTCGAGGCCATGAGCTACCATTTCCATTTCAGGCTGCACGAGATCAGAGATCAATAATTATTTTAGGTTCATTTCTTCTTTGTTTCTCCATTGGCCTCCTTCCCTGCAGAAGTAGCAAACGCAAAGTTTGCCCACCATGCGGTTCCTCCAAAACCTCAGAAAACCATTTTTCAAAATTTGATCACAGATTACATGCCATATGCCATTTGACAGCCCAAAAGTTATCTCAGCCAAATAATATATATAGCAACCCAGGGAAACATGCTTTCAAATTCCATATACCAAAGTTTGGATCATGATTGGAGAGACAAACTGGAAACACCATCAAAGGGAACTGATTCCCAAAGCTTACTTTGTTAAAATAAAATTAAAAAAAAAACTTACTGAGCCTTCTTCCGGTGGGAATATCCTGTGAATCAGACATAACTTTGACAATTCGTCCACTGCTTCAATGTGTTTACCTTGCATTTCTAGAGCCTGAAAAATAAGATGGCATTCGGGACAATGTCAATGAAGTATAATGCCGGAAGTTGACGAATAGAACATGCTCAGTCATCCCTGTTAACAATTTAACATTTTCAGAGACGGTTTATATGGTTGTCACCAGGTGTACCGTTCAGATGCTTATATTTCAGTCTTATGTGGTGTATTGTAGCAAGTTACCATATCATGCAATATTGCAATATATATAAGGATTTATCAATCTTCATGTTAGAAAGAAATTCACCCGAGTAAAACCATACTATAACAGTATAACTCACCCAAGCCTGTAAAAGCGATGAGCGTGTACGTGCAGCAACCGCAGCAGCCACCATTGTAGCAGCACGAAAGCTTTCAAGACCAATGTTATCAGCAAGCCCAGCAATAAATTCCCGCGCATCCTCACCATCAATCTGAACAAATGCCGAATGGCTGGCTACACTGCAAACCTTAGTTTGTTAAAAAAAAAAAGAAGAAGAAGAAGAAGAAGAAGAGCATAGGAACAAATGCATGAAGACAAAAATCACAAGCATCAAGCATGTTGAAGCTATTGCAAGCCGAAACTATATACCTGCCACAAGTGTTTAAAGTAAAGTCGACGGATGCACGATAAATTGAATCTCGTGAATTACTGGTGTCAATGAACACTTTCACTCCAGACATCCTGCATATTCGACGCAACTGCTCACAGAGAAGCAAAGGAAAAGTCAATCACACCAGAGTCAGCCAACAAGAATTGCAAAGAAAATAAGTTGAGTCTTCAGAAAGATATAAAGGCAATAGATGTTCAAATGGAACAAGATAAGTTATCATCAGATGATTGATAATCAGAAGTTGATTCACATTCGTTTATCAAAAACTAACATAAATTTTTTTAGATAAAAAAAACATTTCTATAAAGCTGCTTCAACCAACGTATGTTATAAATTTGTAGTAGTGTACTTACTAAGATTATATCATCCTCCTGTATATCTCTTCCACTCGTCCTATAGTCCATGATTGCTGGAAATCAAGTTGAGGAAGATGAAATTCGATGAAGGAAGTCAACAACAATCACGGAAGCTTGAGAAATAGTGTTGTTACCTACGCCAAATGCAATTCTACAATACATTACAAAAAACAGAACTTGCCTACCAAATTTATACAAATATGCAATATGATAATATTGACATATTATTGCCCCAAACACCTAGTCAACCAAATTAACAAATTATAGCGAGAGATCAGTTGGTCAATAAACTGAAAGAAGTTCATTGTTTGCAAACTAAACCATACACCATCAACTGTTGGCAATGTGAGATCCCACCTCATGTGCTAGACCAACATGTAAATGATATGATGTTAAGAACTGAAGAATGTGATTATAAATCTTTTTGTCAACAAAGTGAATAAACAATAGACATGAGCTGATCTTTTTTTTTTTTTTTTTGCCTATCAATATGCCACTGCTATGTACAAACCAGATCCTTGGATTCAGACTTAAACATAACAAAGTTTCAAAGTTCCTAAGTTCCTCAGTATATCTTTTCCTGTTCGTCAAGCATTTATAGAAACGGTGGTTTCCCTGGAACAACTATTGTTGATGAAAAAGAATCACGATAAATTTGCATCATGATGATTTTAACTTTTTAGCAAATTACCATAGATGCATCCCTTGTGAACCCTAGAAAATTTTGCAGCAAATATAATGTGGGTCTAGCACTCCTAATCTTCTTGTTTATTAATAAGGAAGTAATACTTAAGTTGTGGAGTCTGATTACCGGATGGTCTATTCTAAAGAACAGGAGTCTGAAGCTCTGAGGCCCATTGCCCATAGGGTTTTTTTAGCATCCTTCTCCCCTAAAAATATCCAATATAATTGTAAAACCTAATCGGAAATCAGTAATATTGACTGGCTAGAGTGATCGTAGACGTAGGTCATTCTTGGACCAAACCATGTATAGTACCGTGTTTTTCGTTTTTTCATTTTTTGTTTCTTATTTACTTTTTCTTGCCATGATCATTATCCTACTTGTGCAATCTCATATATAAAAGTGATTCCCAATTTTTGTACAATAATATCACGGACTACACAATCAGTTTAAAAAGTCAATGCATTATGATCTTCAGCTTCAGAGCTGCAACCGATTCTCCTTAACCAGTTGACCATGGTTCGTAACCTTAGCCTCCCTAGGTTACTAAGTGATGGATAGTAGTATGCAAAACAAACCAAGTTTTACTACTAATGTTCAACGACATCTGTTAAAAGGCACAAAACAACAGTTTATAATCCACTGACCTATTATGCAACAAGGCTACAAACAAAACTTGTGAATCTCTAGCATGTTCAATTATCAAGAAACAAAGAATGCCAAATTAAAAAACATGATACATATACATGCTTCCAACTCTATATATACACAAGAAAGAGATATACAACTCGAATGCTGGATTGATGTGGCAAAGGTCATTATAGACTTATATCTATGAAATTCTCATGCTTTTCACATTTCATAAACGAACCTCTAATTAACCAGTTGGCTTTTCGCTGATTCTCCTCCTTGTCGATTCCCTCTAACGGAGCTGGCCGAGAATCCGGCCACCAGTCAGGAAGCTTCTTCTTTGATTTCTCCCAGTTCTTCATCATTGAATTTGAATAACTCATCATGGACTCTTCAACAGAAGACAACGGATTCACAGAGACATTAAACTCGTTCTTTGATTCTTTTTGAGTACTGACGACCACCTCTCTTCCACCTAGACTCCTATCCCTCCTCGTAATCACCCCACCGCTATCATTACTTCGGCGCCTAAACAAGTTCCGTAACCCTAACCCTAGTTTCACCAAAACCCTAAAACCGAAAACAATTACCAAACTCAAAGCAATCAATTGACCAATAAAATAAACCGTCGTTTTTCGACAGGAAACGACGACTCTACGATTACGGTCAACGGTTATCATCGTTCGCAGGTCCTCCACGGCATCGTATCCAGAGTCAACGAACTGATTAAACTGCAATCCGGCAGTTTTCATTAACCTGTTCAAAGACATTGATGCTTTGTCAGGTACGTAGCGGTCGAGGTCGATTATCAGGTGAAGCTTAGAAACTGTGTGAGGTGAGGAAGAGTCAGTATCGGTGGTCGGGAAATAGCTGTTACTGTCGGTATTGAGACGGCGGCGGAGGTGACGGCGGGGACGGGGACGCCGTATTGAGCACAAGGTCGTGAAGGGTGTGGGCCGGTGGATGTGTGGTTTTGAGTGGGGGCGGTGGTGGAACCATTTCGGAGAGGTGGTGGCCAGATGTTTAATTGATGGATGGGTTGTAGAAGAAGGAGAAGGGTGGAGCGAATTCACTGATGAGTTCATCGCCATGGCCGCCGGTGAGTGGTGCCGGCTTCCGTTGACCACGGAGAAGAGTGTGCAGTGTTCTTGGTGGTTTTGGGAATGGTTGCCGGAGTAGAGATGCTGAAGTGTAACAGACGTTATTAGCTATTACCTTTTGTGTTACATTTTGGAATCATGGTGGGATGAGCCGACGAGGGAAGAAACCCGGAACTCCGGGTCTGGTTATAGTGGTTTGGTTATCCAAATAAAATTCTAATGAATTTAAATTCAAATTTTAACTATTACTCTATTAGTCCAGAACAGGGATGCGTGTAATGACCGAAAAACCGAATTGAACCGGAACCGATTTGTAGTATTCGGTTCGGTTACCGGGTCTTATAATTTTTAATTTTCGGTTATTCGGTTAACAGTTCTGCGGGTATCGGTTATATCGGGTACGGAACCGAGAATTCGAATTGTCCATGGCATGGATAGCAAGAAAAATTAAAAACCCATAATGGGAATTGTGAAAACCAAAAGATTAATAGACGGACAACGGTTGCCTTCCTCACCCTACCTAACACTTACAAGAATTAATTGTTCACACTTCACATTAGGAATTGTTCACGTTCACATTGACGTTCATAACAAACCTAAGACGTTCATCTTCAAGAGTTGTTCACGTTCAAGTAGAAGACGCAAAAGATAATCTCGGAGTTGTTCATGTTCAAGGAGAAGCGATTTTCATGCAGAAGACATAATCTCGGAGTTGTTCACGTTGATACTAAATCGAAGACGCAAAAGCACACAATCGAAGACACTTCTCTTATTCGTTTCATAATTTTTTGTTTATATATTGTTATTATATATATATATATATATGTGTGTGTGTGTGTGTATAAGTATTTTTTTTTTTTTGCAAATTTCGGTTCTAATTGGTTCCGTACCCGAAATACCTGTATCATAACCAAACTGGAACCGCATTATAATTATTGGTTCGGTTATCGGTTCTTACAATCTTCAATATTCAGTTTTGGTTAAATTGGTTCCGGATCGATTTGGTCTGGTTCCAGAACCGTTTACGTCTCTAGTTGAGAGTGATTTAATGTAGTAGTATCCTATTGTATGTTAATTATGATCAGCAAGAGTAAAGCTTAACAACTCATGTGTTGTTGCAACCAAATTTTCACGGCAATATCAATGAAGGTGTTGCTGATGTTGAAAGTTTAACAGCCAAAAGTTTAACAACTTAACAGCCATCAGCAAGTAGCATCACCTGAAACTTGATGTTAAAGCTTAACAGCGACCAACAGTAGCTGATGCATATCAACTATTAATGATGGCAATTGTTTGCGTTTACTTTTGGAAGAAGTTAATGATGGCATCACGCAGAAATTGTGATGCATTTGTGGTTCTCTCTTGATTTTCCGATGAATTATGGTCCTCCTTTGAATCCCCCTCTATATATATACACAAACGAATTCCATCAGTCCGTATCAAATGCATTCTTGTGTATTATCCAAAAACAAATTAGAAAAACACGGTTAGGGTCAACTTATTGTTTACAGATAGTATTATGTATACGATCCGAAGAACATCTGAGTTTTATTGATTCTTATATTCGTACCCTATTTTCTAACATAACTACTTCATTATGCTTTAGTTTTCTTTGGTAACCATGTGATCTGACTTTTCTAACTAAGCCCATGGGGCATGAAATTTTCTATTTTCAGGCCACTGTATAACTAACTATTAATGACCTTATATGCGTACTTTCTTAGTGTAATTTTTCAATGAAATTTTACTAGTCATGACAGCTCGTGCTATGCACCGGGCTAAATGATTTTTTAACTAAAATATTATGTAATGATTAGATCCTTACGATTGTTATGATATTACTAAATTAAATAAATAAATGATTTTCATAGATACTTCTGGTATTAAATAAATTAAATAAATGATTGAATATTAGACATAATTTAAATGCAATAAAATATTGGTACTTACTCGATAACTCATGTTAGTTTTATTTTATCAACTAAAATAAATCAACTTATAATATAATTTATTTTGATCTAAGTAAACTATCGTTATAAGTTATTACATTGAATTTATTGTTATCGGCCTTAATTTATCAAATTAAATTACAATAGAATAATTTATATTGATTTAAACAAATGATCATTAGAATTTATTATATGGAATTTATTAATATATGACTCCACTTATCCAATCAAATAAACTAAATAATAAAATAATAATTTTATTCTAAAAAATTGAATATTGTAATTTATTATATGTAGTTAAATTACTACAAACATGAAATCATTTAGACTCAAGATTGCCATTGATTCATGAGAATTTGATATTTATGCATTGAAAAAAAATATGAGACAAAAATATCTGTAATTGTTAAAAAAAATATTAGACTATTGCATTGCCATTAATATTATATATTTGTATAGACCCTAAAAAATCATATCAAACCAAAGTGAATTTTTAAAACTACTATACTTGGCGTGATTACTTTTTTTTTCATTATTATGCAAGTATAAAAGACTATTTTTCAGAATAAACTAAAGATTGAACTCAAAAAATACATGTTAACGTATTCAAAAACCTTGCTCCATAATTAATTTTTTAAAACCACTGAAAACAACAAATACATATACGGAAGTGTGTAGTTGATTGAAATGAATTCTAAATCAATAACAAATATACGTATGAGAAGTAGGAAAATGACATATAATTTTGTAATGAAAAAGGTGGATAATATTAACCTTGACCATGTTAATGCTCGTTCTACTCACATGTTTCTTCATCTTGCAATGATAAAAAAATATTAGAAACGTAAAAATACGATCTTTCTTGAAATTGATCATGTATGAGAAATAAAACAAAAATAATAATTCCAAGTGTTATTACAATTTTAGATTCTCTAGATATTCTAAAAAAATATGAAACAACCAATATGACATTTATGTGCAATTAGAATACGTACATCATAGGTTACATTTAAAATTTATATGAGAATTTCAAAAGAATTAAGAAATCAATATGACATTTATGTGTAATTAAAATGTGTACATAGGTTACGTTTGAAAACTATGAGAGAATTTCAAAAGAATTAATCAATCAATATGAGATTTATGTGTAATTATAAATTGTATTGATGCATGTATTAGTTACTTGAACCTATTAAAATTCAAGACTTATGCATTAATGTATTGTTTTCATATTTTATGAAATTTAAATATATTAATTTTAACTACAAATAATACAATTAATTTTAAAATTTAAATTATATGTATCAATTAAATTACTTTTAAAGGTTATTTGATTAGTGATATCATTTCATAAAAGTCCTTTAAATAAATATTTTTTAAAGTTTCTATATAACGTGTAATTCTATTATAAATATATTTTAATACATTAATGTAAATACATAAGCTTTTACATTGAATCCATGTAATTAGTATTTATTTGATAAATAACAATATTATTTATATCAAACATGTTGTAAAAAAGTTGAGTTCATTTAATAATAAAATTTAATAGACCGAGATATTTTATGATACGTTTTAAAATTATTGATTATATATTTTATTAGTTTAATTTGTTGATTAACTTTTTTTAAGGGTATTTGAGGAGTTATATATTTTCATACATAGTTCCTTAAAATATTAAAAATATTTTCTACAATGTGTAACTATATTACAAATTTCTTATTTTATGTGTTAATTTAAATATATATTAATTAAAAACAATATATTTAATTATAAAATTCTGAATTATCTATTTTGTTTGGTTTAATTTGTTGATATACTTATTTTAAAAGTCTACTTGAGGAATCATAATTTTCATAAGAGTTTTTAAAAGTTAAAAAAATGTTTCTTAAAATTTAGGTACAACATGTAAGTATAATAAAAATTTTAATACATTAATTAAATATATGTTATTACATGAGATTTATGCTATACAACTTAACTTATAAAACTAAATTAAAAATAAACTAATTTATTTTTATTCTAAATATATAATAATTTTATTTTATTTTATAGAATTATCAATATACGACTCAACTTATCAAATTAAATAAATTAAATAACAAAATTATTTATTGTATACAAAAAATGATCATTGTAATATATTACATGAAATTAATTTTTATAGATATTGAATCATTACCACTATTATTATTTTATAAAGATTAATGTATATGTTAAAAAATTTAAATATACAAAGAATGATCATTCATATATTTTTTTCCAATATAATATATCAAAATAAATATTCTTAGTCTCTTGTCATTTAAAGGAGATATATGAATTACGGTTTTTGGTAAGATAATTTGGTTATTAAAGATATTTAATTTAAATAAATAGATTAAAATGTAACCCAATATTTTTTTCCCTTTTTGCTAACTTTATTTAGGTATAAAATAATAAAAGATTTATCTTACATATTAGTTTAATGAATTGATTATTATATTCTTAGTATCTCATCTTGTCTATGTGGTATTTTGTAGGTAAATAAATAAAAGATGTATATCATATGTAAATAAATGTTAGTTGACACATATTGTCTTTATGATGTTACTAAATTAAATAAATAAATGATTTTCATGACTACTTTTTAGTATTAAACAAATTAAATCAATGACTTAATATTATATATTGTTATCTAATCGATAACCCATGATACTATTAATTACATGAAAAAAGAAATAAGTATTTTGGATCTTAGGTGCAGAAGTGTTGTAAATTACATGATAAAAAAGTCTACACATATTCATATTACACATCGGGTTTGTACTTCTACTCTAAATTAACTTTTTATATTTATTTCCATACAATTCTCGAATGTAATTTTTTTTTTTTCACATGTGTCAATTATTTGTTTATACAAAACTGTACTCATAATGATTAGAGTTAACATTTATATATGTAAAAATAAAGACAAAATAATTACAATATTATGAGATAAATAAAATGTATCACGAATGTTGAGTTTGAAGTGTAGTAAAATTACCGTAAATTACAGGGAAAAAATGCATGCACATAACAAATGAATTTATGTTCTTCATAAGTTCATATTCATATTTGCTCGTTGTCGTTTTTTTTCTTACAATGCTCAAACACCAATTGAAGAATCTTCCAATATAATGACCTATTTATATATATAATTTTCTATATGTTTGAGACTCTTTATTTTCCAATTATTTATTCAATAATAAATGTCAATTGAAGGCTTAATGAATTAAAAAATAAATTGAATTCAATGGTCATGTAAGTTATTTTTTTTAATTAACTATGACATTAAATTTGATGGTGAAAATGTTTAAATGTTACAAAGACTCTATTTTTATATATTAAAAATCTTTTTAAAAAAAGTAATTAATACTCTTATTTATTACATAGGACTCAACTTATGTATATGTATATATATATATATAGATTTTCTTAATTTCTTTCATCAGTACAAGCGACATCATGATAAGAGCATTGACGTAGACTTCTGTTTTTTTTTTTTTTTTTTTTTTTTGTGATAAATTATTTGATTCGCAAGCTCGTGTATTCAATAACGATGTTGTGATCGATCCCTTGTTTTTACGAACGGCCCACGATAATTTCCTTCTTGCCATTCTAGCACTTCTTTATGCTGTCAATGATTATTTGAGGTTCAAAATGCAAGTATGCTCTTGTAGTTCCTCTTCATTAAGTCATAAATCATCACTACCTTTTTGCTTGATAACTTGATAATAAGCACCACGAGACTTGAAGATTTATGAATGGTGAACTATACAATGAGTCAAATGATTTTCTGAGTCATTTCAATGTAGTACGGAAGATTAACTTGCACTTACCATCTTTATTCGTTTTTTCTTTGAACTTGATTCTTCAAGAGAAAAAAACTATTTTCTTTCTAAACTTAGTTCACATTATGATAATATGGTAGCTGTGAGTGATTTTGTTTTCACTGATTATCTACAACTTTGTTTGCAATATAATACCTTTTCTTTTTAACTTTATCATGACAAAACCCTTTTTACAGTATAAATTCATCTACCTGGGGTCCGATCATTTGCAGATATACTTGTGTTGGAAACCTGGTTTATGCATGTTACGTCGGTACAAATACAATAGGTTTCATGAGTTTAAATTTTGGGTCTTGATTAAACCAAGGGTTCCATACATTTGAATGTTAACCGATCTATCCAGCTAAACATACACATTAATCATGCTAAGCCACAAATATTCGCTTTAAAACAAAACGAGCACAACCAAACTGAGTGGTAACAGATCTAACACCTAAGCCATCAAATCTCTAACTTCTGTATGTTCAGTTTTGAGAACAGAAAAAAGTAATAACAACAAGATACATGATGTTTGTTTCATAAATTAAGCAGAACTGGAAACAGCTTCCTCACAAAGTTCATCCGCACCTGCATCATCTGAGAAGCTTGGTGCTTTGGGGATCAATCCAAGCAGTTTAAACATGGATTGGTCTGCATCGAAATCGTTGTTGGGAGTTGTCAACAGCTTCTCACCAGTAAATATGGAGTTTGCACCAGCAAGAAAACATAGCGCTTGCTCCGGCACTGAAAACTTCACTCTGCCTGCAGATAGTCTAACCATTGCCTTTGGCATCGTGATACGAGCAGTAGCAATCATCCGTATCATCTCCCATATTTCAACTGCCTGCATGTTCCAGGAAAATCCAAACCTTTTAACATCGTCAAAGTAGCATATAGTACTGTATATTGATAAATGTCACAATTGGTTTTTTTCTGAAATGCCACAAACTTTATGTAGTCTGTCGGTTTATTATTGTAAAAACAGAGCAAACCTCAGTAATTCATTATCGATGAAGATAAAAGCATTTCCACAATATGAAATTATGCATAATGTTGTTGAGAGAAGCCTATACTTCGTTAAGTTTTGGTATTGTTGATGGCAGAAAGATTTAAAAGGTCATAACTACCAATTGGACACTTTAAACGTGAATTCTAATAGGAACAACACTCCAGTAATTTATACCAATAAGACGGTAAATACCTTTTGATCTTCCAACGGAGTGCCTTTTACTGCAACGAGTGCATTAATGGGAACACTTTCCGGGTGTGAGGGGAGTGTTGCCAATGTATGCAACAAACCAACCCTGTCCTCTTCAGCTTCACCAAGCCCAATTATTCCTCCTATTAGCACAAGATGTATTCTTATCAGAAAGTGAGAAGTCTATTTCATATCTTTTCTGTTTATAAGAGGCAAAGATAAACATCCAGAAGATAGAGGACACAATACCTGCACCATGGTAATTATTAAATACTTCACATAAAATACAGTGCATGCCATTTTTTTTTGCCAAAATAACAAGTGAAAGAGTAACTGGACAACCATCACAAGCCATCAAGTTGTGGAAGTATGATATACGAAATCTCAAAGATGGTCCTGGATTTAAGACCAAGTATACATGCCTCCAGCTTAAAACTTAAATAATTTAATGACAAACACATGGAGATAGATTTCATCAATGCTATAAGAACAATACCTTAACAGGCTTAAGTGCTTAACTAGTCAAATCTGCCAGTGGCACATGAGTTTGATCAAAAGTTATAACATAACACAGTCTCTTGGTGTAATTAGCTAATGTCAATGGCTATACTTCGGATTTGAATAAACCTACCTGAACAAACATTAATCCCTGCTTCACGAACATGCTTGATGGTTTCCAGGCGTTCATCGTATGTTCTCGTCGTGATGACTTTAGGGTAATACTCTCTTGATGTGTCAAGGTTATGGTTGTAAGCCGTAAGGCCTGCTTTTTTGAGTTCTAAAGCTTGCTGCTTTTCTATCATTCCCAATGTACAACAAACCTCCATTCCCATACCCCTGCAAATGAGTGGACTTTTGAGCTCTGATATGTTATGATAAGCTATTGGTTATACACGAGAGATTAGCATGGCAATTGAATCTAATACACATGGAACAAACAACCAAAACCAACTATAATTAATTAACGAATATTAGCGTTTCACTGCTGATCTTAACTCGTAAAGAGTAGTGGTTGTGGACTTGTGGTTCACTACCTTATCTCTTTCACGTATTCAAGGATCTGACTGAAGTTGGTCTTCCTTCCAATGGTGTCTCTCCATGCAGCACCCATGCAAAACCGAGTGCTACCAGCCTCTTTTGCCTGCCAAGTGCCAGTTACAAAAGTATGATTGATCTGACAACAAGATCGTGTCACATGCAACTTGCAAAAAATATACATATAAAAATAGACGTAATGTAAATCTCAATCAATTTTATCATTTCAATGCAGGATGTCGTTCACCATGTCTGTATAAGATCAGACAAGGACGCTGTCTAAACACTGTATAAAATTCATATGTTGCCTTTCAACAAAGTATAACGAAAAGTTTTAGAACTCCAACACCCTCTTTTTGCAAACTAATGGGGCATCCCTTATATCTTTATCATTGGTCTTCACTCCTTCCTAGTGCAGAACAGTTCAGTTCTTGACTGGCCAACTAGAATTTTGTAATACTCCACCAGGTTAGTAAAACGTGTCTTGGACTTCACCCTTCTTTGGTGGGCGATAAATGTTGAGTTAGGTTCGTGAATAACATACTTTCACATCTCATCTAAAGAACTTGATGCCCCAGACTCGCTAAAAGGCAAACTTTAATTCATTAAAACAGGCACGTGTAGGGCAGCTTTATGTCCCAATCATCATCCTTGGTATCCAAACTAAGTTTATGACATCCATCAGGCGTGTAAAAATACAAAATGACTCTTTATGCCTAAGTGAATGTGTATGACCCTAATAAATAAGCAGCATAAGTTAAGTGAGTAATTAGGGGAAAATGCACCTTTTGTGCTGCCTCCAGAACAGCATCCTTATTCATGAGCTTTTGTGCTTTCAATCCAGTATGATACCTAGAAGACTGAGGGCAATATGAACAGTCCTCACTGCATCCTCCTGTCTTTATAGACAGAAGTGTACACTGCTGAACTTCCCTAAAATTTTGAGCATGTCTATGAACTTGCGCCTGTAAGAAAACACATTTGTAAGGAAAATTGAACATCACATCTACCATGCTAACAATGATAGCAAGAACCACATAAGACAAACAGTAGAAGCCAAAAGACAATAACTAGAAAACACCTTTGTAAGGAAAATTGAACATCACATCTACCATGCTAACAATGATAGCAAGAACCACATAAGACAAACAGTAGAAGCCAAAAGACAATAACTAGAAATTTATTGCATGAGGCATACTACTTCACTGTCAGGTATCAGTGTGTCACACAAATTTTGGTTCCAAATTGCCAACAACTTATGATCAATACTAGTTGTGTGACTTTTCCTTTCCTTTTCTTGATTTCTTTATTTTTTGCCCTTCTCCTAAAAAAGTTATATGCGCTCAAAGCATGTTTAAATTAAATTTAAGCTCACTCATGCTCATGGCCTCATGTAAGAGACAGGCAACATATACCATAGTTTGTGTCATCAATGTATGATGAATGTTCACTGGAAACCCTCTTATGATTTCATCCATTACTGCCCATCCACAAATCAAATATGCTAGTCAAACAGTTAAGCATTACTTGAGCAATCAATACTCATCAATCTGCCAAATAATAATAATGCCACAAAATCACAATTACTTCCTCTTTTTCCTTGAAACAAGGAGCTTCTCGTTCAAACAGTGATGCTAACTGTGAAAACATTCGTCCGGAATGTAGAAAAAGTAATGATTTTCATTTGCAAAATCCACATAGATTTTGTTAAAACCTGTTAAGCTTACATTTTGTGTTCATCACGCTTGATGTGATCATCAAAAAAGGTTATAAACTCTAAATCGTCCTTAACGAGTGAACGTAACACACATAGAAACACCAAAACCAGTAGATAAATCGTCCACATTGTGGAAGATGAAAAATGAGAGAGAGAGAGAGAGAGAGAGAGAGAGAGAGAGAGAGAGAGAGAGAGAGAACGCACTCCATGAAAGAGAAGATCGAGAAGAGGAGAATCGTAAACGGATTTAATCTCCTCTCTTTTCCAATTATTTCTCGGACCTTCTCGTATCGTTCGCTCCGCTTCCACAGCCGCCGCCGACGAGGAGTAGTAGAGCGAGCGGGGTTGCAAATCCAACATCGACGAAAACGCCCGTCGATTTGGACGGATCGACCTTATTATAATCATCTTCTTGCTCACTCAAAAGACACCACCGCTGATTAATAGCCTAACCACAATGAAGATCTAAGCACACACACGCACACAATCTCTATGGCCGTCCGTTTCACTCCGCCGGCCGCACTGATCGACGGCCTAACGCAATCAAAGAGCCCAGAGACCGGAGTGTGACAGTGATGAGTATGCAGATTCGATGACGATGAAGTCGATGGACTATGCAAAAAAAAACCCCCAAATTTTCCAACAACCATCAAACCGTCATGACTTTGTGTGTGGGTTTAGTGACATTTTTTTATCAAAGGAAAATAGCATTTCATCACCTACTTTCAATATTTTTCGATATGGTTTTGATTTAAGTGCAAACTTATTTTTGTATACATTTAGATATGATGTTTTCAAAATGTTTTTTAATAATTTGATAATTTAAAATATCGGTGCTACATGATGTGTATTTTGTCCGGTGTCTCGTCCCATTGATTTTGAAGACCTATGCAATACATATGAAAGAGGTCATTTATATATTGGTTTATAAATAAGATAGCATTACAGACTCGTTGAGGCAGTTTAACAAACACTTAGAGTGCATAGTTTTAACCACATCCGAAATCGACTAACAGCAAATATCAAAATCACTTTTACCGGCACTTTTGTAAATTTTATATTCTGGATTGTAAATTTTATTTCATCAACGAGGACAACTAACAAATAATAGTAGTCATAAAAAGAAACAAAAACTTGGCAATGTAAAAGCCTAACCTGATGACTATTTGCAGATTTAGATTCGTTTGATTTTGCTCAGTCTTTCTTGTCGCTTGTTAAAATTTATTCACTTTCAATTTTCATTGTCAATAATAGCATACCTCCAAGTTACAAACTTTCACCCACTGACTATGCTGAAGAATGAAAGTAAAGATTGAAATCGTTGATACATCAACTAGGATTCCACTTTAGCGATTGTTCCATTGTTGTCTGCACTCGACACCTCATTAAAATAGATCTTCAATTTTGAGTTTCCAAAGTCCACTCTCCGATTTCCCTTTTGCCACTCTAGAGTCAAATGTCGCTCATTTTTTTATAAGGGACTGAGTGAGAGAGCTTGGACTAGTCTAAAACAACACCTGTGCTGATGAGGTATGATAATGTACACCGGAATGTTTATCCGCTATGACTTAATAAATATCATTGATTGGATAATGATTTTCTATTTGATAAGCCTCAAGATTTATATGAGATAAGCATCAATAAGATACTCCAATATCTTAGGAATGTTAGTTATAACTATTTAATTATGATAGAGATATCTATTCCATAAAGATAGATGTCTACGAAAGTTTATAAATAAGACTGACAGAGATTTCACAATGCAATACTCTTAAATCTAATTCTCGAGTAACCTACTGACTTGAGCGTCGGAGTGTCTTCCCCAGGGAAACCTCCCTATGGCTTTGCAGGTAACCAGGCGATCGGAAAAATCTATCGGACGGCAGCGGTTTCTCCACACTTTAACACGTACCTTATCGTCCACATGAACTCTCTCCCGCTCAATACCGATCATGAACAGCACCCGTACCTTATTGAATCTAAAACACCATCCCGATCGTTCTTCTCTCTCTCATGACTCCTAATGTACTCCAACGATCAAACTTTCGACCGGTTTTTTAACGAACAAAAAAATTAGATCTTCCATCTCATATATCATTACCTCTCCATTTTATTTATTTTTCACATTTATTTTTTTCTCATACATAATAATTTCTCATTTTATGGCTTAATTTTTTTCCTAAATGAATATATCATAAAATTCATCTTCATCATTGTCATCAAGTTTATCTTCTTCATCTTCAGTGGAGAGTGATAATGTCATTTTCTTACTCATGTAGCTGACGTAGTCAACTAAATTTGATTTATTATTTGAAAATATATGTATTTTTTATTCTAGTTATTTTTTAACTATTGCAATATAAAATTTAAGAGTTTATGTTATTTTTATTTTTATGTTTTTCTTTATTTTATTACTGTAATCATTTAAATAACAAATTAAAAAATCAATATTTTATCTTATATAAAATATTTTAATATAATTTGAAAAATAATATCAGATAAAATGATAGATGTATTTTTGATAAAATGGGATGAAAGATTTTGCATCATTGAGGTGCCAAGTGAGAAAGAATGGAAGAGAATAACCATAACCTATTTTCATAGTTTTCTTCTATCTTTTATGTTGATCTTTATTTATGTGTAACTATTATTAGGAGAGACAGGTCTACTAGTATTTGAGGAGTAGTATGTGCAACACATTCCTTCATGAAAGAATCTCTTTTCATAATATAAATTTCTTAAAAATTTGTTTGTACAGTTTAATATATTTTAATTAACTTGTGTTCTTCAAATATTGATAATTTTTTAAAATAATTTAATTAAAAAGTTTTATATCCTCAAACCAAACAAATCAGTATATAGCATGATACTTATATAAATAATAGATAATATCCAAACAAATTTAAAAAACAAATAGTCATTTTGTCTAGGAATGGAATCCTCATAATCCAATTACTAAACTCAATGGCCTAGTACTCTTAATTTAATAACTTTTATACCCAATTAATTCCAATTTTGATTTTTATTATAACGTTGTAAATTTATAATAATGTTGATGTAACGATTTAAAAAAAAGAAAGTATTGAAAAGTGAATATAACGTTGAACAATCTTCAAGAGTTAGAGAAAATAAAACTAACAAACCTATAACTCAACAATTAAAGATGTTCGTTCAATCATAATTAAATATGTTTAATGTTTAAGAGTTGGATGAAACGAAAGTAAGTTATCTTTTTTAGTTAATAGCACTTTTACTTATAGTCTTTGAGTTTATTTGGTACTTTATGAACATCACTTTAAATTAATGGATAATTACAAAAATAGCCAAAAAAAAAAAAAATGTCCTTTATCAAGTTTTTACCAAAAACAAGTCACATTATCAAGATACTCAACATTTCCGTTATCATATTTACGTGACGAACAATATTTACGTTCCTTTTATTTTTTAGGGTTAAGTATCAATTTGATCATCCAACTTTCAGATTTGTCTCATTTAGCCACTATACTATTTTTTGTCTCGATTTAACCATTAAATTTTAGTTTACTGTTCTACTTTGGGAAAAATGAATAAACCTAATGGTTAAATCGATACAAAATATGATAGTTTAGTGGCCAAATCAGGACAATTTTCAATGGTTAAATCTGTTAAAAAAAAACATTTCATGGCTAAATGTGTATGTAAAAAATAGTTTAGTAACTAAATCAGGACAAAAAGTAATTTAGTGGCTAAATTGAGATTTTTTAAAAAATTAGATGGTCAAAATAGTACTTAACCAAACTTTTTATTATTATTTTAATGCATTTTATTACAAAAAGTTGAATTATCACGCAAAGTACATCACTTTACGTTACAAAAAGTAATAATTGGAAATGAGCATAATGAAATTTGGTAACGTAAAGTAAGGTTACTTTACATGATAATTTACCTTTTGTAATGAGATGTATTAAAAAATAATAAAAGTACAAGTAACGTAAATATTGTTCGTTACGTAAACGTGGTAACAAAAACGTTGGGTCTTTTTGGGTAACGTGACCTTTTTTTTGTAAAACTTAAGAAATGGATAGCTTTTTTGATTATTTTTGTAATCATCCCTTAAATTAAATATAGTTATTCGTTAGTTGAACCGCCAATCTTATCAATTGGATTTTCAAAACGAATATGTGACGAAATTATGAACAGGTAACCTCAATAAAAAGCTTATAAACAAAGACGATTTCATTTTTTGTGATATCATCGTCGCCCGTTGTGATAAACTCTCATAAATTTTACTGTAAATAAGACCGATCGGATCCAAATTGCCTTTTTTTTTTTTGACTTTTTAATTCATCTTTTTTGTTGGTATTTGTTTCCAAAATTGTTTTTATAATAAAAAGAAATTGATTTAGTAAATAAAAATATTACAACAAAATTAAAATAACATAAATTTGTATTTCAAGATTTGAATTCATTGAATGATCGATCATAATCCACACCCTTGTTGCCTCAAGAGATGGTATCAAAAACTCGATATAATCCGAATCTATTAGTTATCAAATTCCTCTAATTGTTCTTCAATTTCTTTCTTCTAGCCATCAAATTCAAGACCCCTCATCGACAGATTTTCAACCATCCATCTCCAGGTCAAGTGTTCGAAACCGATTTAAGAATTCTCTTCATCTTTTTGGGGATCATCTTCAACACATTTCTTCGGGTTTTTTTTTTTCTTTTTTTCGACAATCGATAAATTGATCATGATTCATGATTCAAGATTCATGAAGTCTCTAGTTGCATAATCTAACTGTGCAAGCCACTGCTTGTGCCCAAAATTTAAGTCTTGCTTTCACATCCTCAGGATGATCACCTACACCAATTTGAATAAACAGTGTTAGATTAATACAAAAAAAAACCCGAATTTGTCCGATCGACTTACAAAATCCAAAATAATTACATAAAAAGGTAACTTGCTTAAAACTGATTTCTATTTCAGTGTTTTAGGTAACAATTAAACCAACGCGTTGTTCGTTTTTTGAAATAAGGGTCTGTTCCAGAAGAAGGGAAGGAACAGAAAAGAAAGAAAGGAATAGGAAGGGAATAGAATGGAAAGCTTTATAATCAATTCTTTCCTTTTCTTCCCAGTTTTGGGAGGACTAAATTAGAGCCAAAATCATTGATCTTTCCATCCATTTCCTTCCTAAAAAAATTAAAGGAACACAACATGTAATTGATTTGCTTTCCATTCCATCCTTTTCCTTAGTTAAGTTGTGTTGTGGAACACACCCTAAGCTCTTTTGAATGACCTATATGTTCACGAAAGAGATTATGTTCTAACTGCAGACATAAAAAAACTTCAGACATTTAATCTTTTAGAAAACAAACATCACATGTAAAAAAAATAATTTTGGTTATTTAGTATGAAAGATGTAGGTAATGTCATAATAATTGCTAAACACACAAAGTGTCAAAAACCCAAATAATTACGTAAAAAGACCAACATACTTTTTGTATTTCAGCTTTTTAGGCAACAAACTAAATTTATAATGTACAAAAAAGTTTTTTTTTTTTTTTTTGTATGAAAGATTAGGTTGTTAAAAGTGCTAAAATAATGGCTAAACACAAAAAAAAAAAAAATTACATTTTTTATAAGGTTTTTTTAGAAGTACGATACCATTCTATGAAGTAGTTACAGACTGTTCATGAATTTCATGTAAATTGACTAAATCCAAACACCCAATTTACAATAATACATCAAAACATAGAAAAACACTCACCAGGGCTAGAAATCTTCCAATTAGCAATCGGAGGTGGGGAGGCGGTTTCATCAACCACCGGAGACTCCGGCGACTTCTGCTGTTCATCAAGAAACTTCTGGCTCATCGAATAACACAACTCTAACGCCGGCAAAGTGTTGCAAAGTTCAGGGATTTCATCGTAACTAAACCCAAAACCCAAATCCAAACACCCTTTAAGTTCATCAAGATCTTCATCGGTTAAGCTTTTAGCCCTAACAAGTTCATCTTCATCAGATGTCTCCACATACCCTTCAAGAAAAACTTGATTTTTTCTGTTGGTTTTGGGCCAGGAATCTTGTTTCTTGAAGAACCCAGATGGATTTTCGTGATCAAAAGTAGATTGATCTGAAAATTCAAGATCTGGGTATTGATCTTCTTGAAAAATGGTTTCAGAAAGGGTAGATCTTGGTTCGTATGAATAGCTCCCCATGGCTTATTTGTTTCAAAGTGGGTAAAAGTGATTATGTGAGGGAAAGGGGAGCGTTTTTATAGAAGAGAAAAGTACACTAACCACCCCTTATATTTTAATAATGTTACAAATGACTTAAAACAAAGACAAAAATGGCCATGGACAAGTGTTCGAAAATGAGTATACTTTAAATCTATAATAATAAATATGTTGCATCGGAGTAAGTTAGCCTACCAGAAATACCGACATTTTCAATTTATTCATAATTTTAAAAGAAATTTGATATTTTAATTTTCACTAATTATATATTTCGTTCTTATTTGTTTATTAACGATACTGATTGTGTAACTCATTTATTAATTTTTGGGTCTTTCTTTGGCCCAATCAATTTGCTTGAAACCCTAAAGCTTATTTCCCTTGCGTATAAATACTCATATCTTTTATGAGAGGAAAAACTTTCTCCACGGTGCCTCTCTTGCTCCAAAAGCTCCACCTTAATTTTCTCCTACACTTTCAGTTCCAGGCGGTTCTTCCAGGAGGTTTTCCTCCCTCAACGTGTCTTGCTTCTTCAACAGCAGCACCTGGACTACTTACCAGAAGGTCTCACTTTCTCAACACGACTTGTTTCATCAACAGCAGCACCTGGACTGCACCACCATCAGTTCCATGCGGTTCTTACAGGAGGTTATCATCCACTTGACGGGAACTTATATTCCCTCATATGGATCATTTCTCTCTCTATTTATTCACTTATAACATAAACTGTTACACATATACACACGCACACGTTTATTGTGATATATTACATCAACGATCATATTCTGACTTGACTGTCGGAGGTGGCTCCCGGGGCTCACGCACTGGGCCCAATTCTAACGGGATCCTACACGTTTCAGCCTTGTTCCAAGCTCGGGTTAGACAAAGAACGGTCACATCTCACGTCTGAACCAACCCGACAGAATAAGGTATGAACATATACAACACCCAAAGAATGTATTAATCCCTCTTATATAGTCATATTGATGTTGTGTTTCTTAAGACAAATGGGAAGCAATGGCAAGCAAAGTAAAGCGAATGGAAGGTGAGCCAAGTTATTTCTGTCTTTTTCCTTCCAGCTGGTTTTTTAAAGAAGATTAGACTAAAGTACCTGCAAATTTTAATTGGTTCCCTCAATACATAAACTTACGGAACATGACAATTCTTCTTTTTCTTCTTAATTGCATTGGTTCCCCTATGTTATTAGGGTCGTGCATTTGTGCGCGACACATCACAAGAGAGGACTGTGTGATTAACAATGAGGGGTGACGTATATAATTAGTTTTTTTTTTCAAAAGGGTTAAATGTTTATTTATATAATAATGTTTTTTTCTTTTAGAAAACAAACCTATTTAACCAATTAATTATCCTATAATATAATCTTGTTTTTATGTAATAATGTTTTATATTTAATCAATTTAGGCGATTTACGTAATCATGTTTTAGAAAAAAACAAAATAATATTATATGTATCCTGTAACTTGTTCATTTATACTAGAGATGAAACTTGGGATGCTATCATGAATAATTGAATAAAGGTTGCATGCTTTATAAATGGGTTATAAAAAAATATTGTATACATCATGGGAAAAAAACGATTTTATTACCTAAATTAATAAAATAAACATAAATCGGTTAGGTTGATGAGTATACATGAGTTGATGTCTCATTGGCGTGGTCATGTTTGCACGCCCTTGCGAGAACACCGTCTCCCACCCCAGCGGCCCTGTCAATTTTACCCCTCCCCGGCCTTTCATCCTCTCCTCGACCTTTCACCTCTCTCTCTCTCTCTAAATTTAATGAGTTAATGATATTAGGGTTAAAGTCGTATAATGGTTGCGTACTTTTTAAGATGTATCGATATGATACATGAATTTTTTTAATCATCCATATCGTACCATTCGTACGTGTACACTTTAAATCATTCCGATATAATATTTATATTTTTTATGACCAGTTAGTTTGTTATAAAAGTTTACATGTCACATTAAACTCTGATTTGGAATTTAAAATTTTTATTATATTTCTGAAATAACATTTTACTAATGAGATGTCATTTTTCATAATCTGGTTATGTATTATTTTTATCATTCTGATTTTAATGTCCATGTTCTTCGTCGACTTTATTAGAGCTTTCATGCTTCCGGCCACCGTCTCCCACCACTACCGTCGACTTCATCGGAACTTTAAATCATGAAGGGCCCTTGATTGAAGTCCATAAAACATTTATTTTCTATTAATAATAATAATAAATCTAAGTCAATATTATTTAATAAACTGAAATTTCACGTTTTATTTTTTTACTGGTATAGTCGGTTACAAGTCAACAAAAGTACCATATAAATAATAAAAAGATAGTAGATGTACCATATGGATAATTAAAAAAGTACACGTATCATATGAATACACTTTAAAAAGTAGACAACTATTGTATGATTTTAGCCCATGATATTACGATATAATTGTGAGTATTTCCAATATTTTAGAATGAAAATGGTGGATAGAGAAAAAAAACGATATGACGTTAAAGTGTCTAAAATTGTGATTTTGGGAGAGGTTGGCATACTAAAATTTAAAATACCCAAAAATTTGGATACATGTTTAGATAATGAAATTTTAATATCCATAAATTAAGGGTGCGTTTGGTTCGCGGATTTCCTGGGATTCCCTGGGATTTGCATTTAAAATTTTGTGTTTGGTTCGCAGATTTCAGTAAGGATTTGAAATCCCTTCCTTCTTTGTTATTTAAAAACTCAGCCTCACCCCTAGGATATTAAACCCAGTTACCTTGCATTTTTCAGATTAACAAATTTTTCCTAAAAGATAATGTAGATTCTTTGACAAAATCCTGACAAATATAAATGCTGCATAATGCAAATCCTTTGACAAAATGCAAATCCCAAGGAAAAAAAATATGCGAACCAAACGCCCCCTAAGACCATCTTTATCCACAACCTTCTCCAACCCAACCTTTTAATAAAAAACTATTTTCTCTTTCTTCAACCTACACAACCCAATCCAACTCAACCTTTAACTCACAATAACAACCCATTTTAAATCTATTTTATTATAAAAATATAATTTTTGGTGACTTTTGACCACCAATAAACTTATGCCATGTGACAATCAAAACAAAAACAAAGAAGCCAACCTTGGGTTGGTGTATCCACCAGGTTGGAGTTTTTTGGTGACTTTTTTTTTAAATATTAATCTTCAACCCACCTATGTAAAAGTTCACCAATAAAGATGGTCTAAAGGGTTAAGTATCATTTTGACCATTTAACTTTCAAATTTGTCACATTTAACCACTAAACTTTTTTTGTCCTGATTTAGCCACTAAACTTTAGTTTAGTGTTCTATTTTGGGGAAAATAAATAAAACTAATGGCTAAATCGGTACAAAATATGATAGTTTGGTGGTTAAATCTTTAAAAAGAAAGTTTAGTGGCTAAATATATACACAAAAAATAGTTCAGTGGCTAAATCGGGATAAAAATAGTTTAATTGCTAAATTAAAAAAAATCTAAAAAGTTTGATGGTCAAAATGACACTTAACTCTAAATTAAAATATCAACCGTTTGGTTAGTAGATTTGAAAATGAACTAAGGTGTTTTGGTTTTAAATTTGCATTGAAACCAATGTGTAGGGGTGTTTGTTTGACGGATTTTCATGGAATGTAGGGATGGCAACGGGGCGGGTTCGGGGCGGGGAATGGAAATACCGTCACCGTTTAAAAAAACCGCGGGTATTAAACGGGGATCCCCATTGGGTACGCGAGGAAACCCGCGGGGAATCGGGTAACCCATTTATAAATCAATGATATGAAATTTAATCACATGGTTCATAATATAAGCTTTAAATGTTCATGTATGTTAAAATTACATTAGTAATATTAAATTAAAGTTGTATCCCTATCAAATGATAACGAAAAAAACATTATTTCAATAAATTATATGTAAATAAATAAGTTTTTTAAATTATACATAATAATTTTTATGTATTATATATAAAATAGATAAAAATATTCATCTTTTATATATAATATATATACAATATAAATAGCATGTTGCTATTAAAAGTAATCAGGGATTTAAACGGGTTATGTAATCGGGTATACGGGACGGGTATTATCAATACCATCCCCGCCCCATCCTCCGTTTAACTTAATCGGGTTCGGGGAACCCGCCCCATTTAGATCGGTTTTCGGTTTTTTTGCCATCCCTAATGGAATGGATCATGTTTAAATATGAAAATATTTTACAACTATGATAAATAAAAACTAATAAAATAAATGCTATTAACACGTAAACATTCTTTCTTTGTTGTTGTAAACGAAAATACATAAGTTTAATGTTATGAGTAATAAGAAAATGACATGTTCATTATATAGGATGATAAAAAGAAATAGTCGGTTGATATTGATATGTAGCATAATATAATAAGTTAAATAAGATTAAGATATTAAAAATTCAATTTATTTTAAAATAGGATCGTCTCGGGTTTTTTTTTTTTTCAATTTTTAAGGGCAATTCGAATCCAAATCTACCAAAAATCTAAATTCATCTACTCTCCAAAATTAATTCATAATTTTAAAAGTTTTTCTAACTATTTAACAGATTAAGTTAAAAAAACTCGTTCTATCCAACCTTCAAACCAATATCCAACTCCCTATGACGATGATAAATCCAACAGTTCTCGAATATTCGACCGGATGATTAATAGGTTGAGCTGATTGGTTTTTCGAGAGAATGAAGATCAATTGTCTGTTATGTGGTCTAGTCCTTGAAAATGAAGATCATCTATTCCGTCAATAAGGGTTAATCGAAGGAGCTATTTGAAGTGATCAGAAAGTGATAGGGGGTAATTGTAGACCTGTCAATTTGGTACACGACACGACAAACACGACACGTATACGACACGAGTTTTCTGTATATGGGTTTTGCAAATTCGTGTTTCGTGTAAATTCGTGTCGATATGAATTTAAAATTCGTGTTTCGTGTCTTATACAGGTAAAACACGAATTTACCTGTATAAACACGTGTAATAAACGAATAAATATTGTGTTACACGATGACACACATGAGACACGTATAAACCAGGGTTTCAAGATTTCTAAAATAAAAAAAAAATTGAGTCCCACTTAATTTGAAATATTTGAAAAAGTTTGGGTTTGTCTCTCACATTGATGATATGATAAATATAATTGTCGACTTGGATATCAATAAAGAGTCTATTTTGGTCAAAAGTTCCTCGGTTACGACCATTAATAGTGGTTTTAAATATGACTTTTTGTTGGATACTTGGATTATCATGTTTTGGATTTATAATTATATATATTTTGGATTAAATTCGTGTTGTCGTGTGTCACGTGTTTTATGTGTGTCGTGTCACGTGTCACACGAAAATTTTGTGTGTCGTGTTCGTGTTTCATATCTAAACACGTTTTATAATTTGTGTCGTGTTCGTGTATTACAAATTCATGTCGTATAAAATTTGTGTCTGACATGACACACGACACGGTTACACGTATTGCCAGGTCTGGGTAAATGCTCCATTGGATGAATCTGCTACAACTTTAATTGGATGGAGGTTTAACTTGGCTCTCAAAGGGATGGTCTCAAAGCATTTAAATTAGTGGTACAGATAGCATGTTGGACGATCTGGAAGTGACGGAGCGCAAAGGCTTTTTGTTTCAACTCTTGTGATCCCTCTAATTTATTAAATTTTGTCCAAGACATGTCTTTTTTTTTTTTCTGTAAAGCTCTAGGAGAATGTTGAATAAAAAGCTGAATTTGTATAGATAAGTGTTGCATCTTTTGTTCGAGTCTCTTGTGTAGATCATGTTGTAGCCTCGGTTGAAGGTAGGTAGTGTTTTGTAACTTGGACGTGTTCGAAGGCGGATCCAGAAAAGATTTTCGTTGGGGGCATGAGGTTTTATAAGATACTCGCCGTGTTAATTTTCCAGAACACATAGGCTAAAATTCGTCAAATTTACGCACATCGTTGGGGGCCTTTCCCCCAGCTTCTTTATATGTGGATCCGCCCTTGGATGTGTAATCTGCATCTAACGTCTTGTCAGAGGTTTGTTGATATAAAATTAACCGGTGTTTAAAAAAATCTTGAATATTCGTTTTTTTGTCATAGTTAGATACATCTTATAATTACTTTGAGTAAAGAAAAACATTTGTTGAACTTTATATGACATAACATACCCGTGATAACTGATAAGTGATAACAGATTTGCAGGTTTGAATGATCTTTGGATTGTAATGTAAAAGTCTTGTCCTATCAATGAAATGGAATAATAATTTAAAAAAAAAACAAGAGGAGGAGGCCAAATGTAATAAGATAAAACTTAGAGGGGGTAAAGTGTAAATTTATTACGTGGAAGGTGGGACAGTTGACAGCTGTAGTGACTGGTGTCAGATGATTGGGTGAGAGAACGGCATCACTTGACAATCATGAGGACCAAAATGACACCTGGCATCGGAGCGTGGGTCCCACCATGTTTTTTTGGTTCCCCTTAAATTTGTCTTTTTCTGCTGATACTACAAGACAAAGACATGTTTACCCCTTATCTTTTGATTGGTCCTGCTTTTATCCATTTATATATTATATATATATATATATATATAAAATATTATAAGACCCATGGAAAATTGGAAATAAAAATTTATGAGGTGTAAGGATTGGATTTTAAAATTAGTTCTTTTTATCATAAAAGAAATATAAAAATATTTAACAACCAAGTTATACCTCTTACTTTCTGTATTTCAGTTTTATTAATTTATTTGTTAATGATCCGTGTACCCGTCACAAAACATGATGTGTTTTACTCGTTATAGATATTATCATCAAACATTTATTTTTTTCTTAAATTATAGAATTTATTATATATTTAAATAATTTTTATTTTATTACGTTATTATTTTTTAAAAAACATTTACTTAACTAAACTATTTAGTATTTTGTTTAACAGTTTATTATGAAAAAATCAATATGTTTTCACAGATTTTACGTTTTCGTTCTATAATATTATTTTATTTTCCTGAAAAAAATCCTCAAGGTAACTTTTATTTTCTAGTTTTGTGAAATTTGACTATTAGATTCCGGTTATAATTGGTAAATTGAGTTTTGTCACTAATATGCTATTAATGGGTTATTAAAACCCGATACTTATATAGCTATGTCGCTATCTATATGTTTGGGTCGGGTGATCCGAGGATACTAGCTGGACATGGCCTCCTTATAATGGCACGTAACAGGCAGGCTAAATAATTATTAAAAGCCTCTTGAAAATTCTGGATTGATTACGTGGGCGGAATCCTTTTCAAGGGGGGAGAAGTTGTAACATTCTCAAATTTGATATAATAATTAAATTACTAATTATGCATTCAACCAATGAATTGAGTGATTTATTTACGTTAACTGATACGTAAAATTTATATTCTTAATCATTAAAGAGAATATATGTATCTTAACGCTACTTCACAAAACTATAAATAAATAAATGAGACTTACATGTATTTGAGTTAGTTGAACTCATACATTGTTATAATACCTTCGTATAAAGATACTAATTCAATTTATCAAATTTTCAAATTACCTATTAGTCAATAATTTAATTATGATTATTGTAGAAAAACTAGCCACATGTGTTACTCATTTGTATGATGCACTCAAAGCCTTGTAAATTGCAACACATATCCTTATGTACAAACCCTTAAAGCCTATGTGCTTTAGACATTGTAAATGGGCAAATCATACAAGTAGGTACAAGTTTCCATGCTAGGTGTACAAGTGGTTCATGCATGTATTTAACTAACACTGATGAGAAGTGGCCAAAGTCTGAATAATGAAACTTATGGGGGGCTTAAGTGAAATTATTGACCAAATAAGGGTCCTAAAGAACCCGAATCGCTGGCCATCCCTTTTCTCCATTTTTCCTTACAAAAAATTCTACACTTATGAAGAAAGAAAGCAAAAAAAAAAACTAGGGTTGTGGGTTTTGGTTATGAAATTGAAGCTTGTGTGCAATCAATCTCATCAAACTTAAGGTATGAACCTTCCTCCCATGGTGTGCACATCTCTTTCTTTTCCTAACATAGTAACCATATATATAGCAAGTAGATGATGAACCATAATATGGTGAGCCATGGATTAATAGTTATGACTTAATGTATTTTTGAACTTGCAAATGCAAGAAATCACCTAAAAACTATAAAAATTGAGTTGATGGAGTTTTGAAATCCTTGGATTAAATCCAAGGATTTAATTAGTGAAATAGTTGAATTATTGATGTTTAGATGTTAAACAATGTTCCTATATGTTTACATACATCAAATATTGCATAAAATGAAGTTTTAGGGTGTTTTTACATGTTGGAATTGACTTTGGGACGAAGAAATGCAAGCAGGACGTCAAAAATCGTCGTTCTGGAGTATAGGGCCTATGAACTCGCCGAGTATAGTGTCTGAATGTACCAAAACTCGTTTCCAGTGTGTTAACTCGTCGAGTAGCTTTTCTAACTCGCTGAGTTGAGCCTCTGTACACCTAAAACACTTGTTTTAAGCCCTATAATGGTATTATAACCTCATAGAGTCATTCCATACTTTATAACATGTAAATAACTTCAAATGTCGCCCAAAAGTAGGGATGACAATGGGGCGGGGCGGGGATCTCAATTCTCATCCCCATCCCCACTTCATAATCCTCTCCCCCATCCCCGGCCTCATCCTCATCGGGGAATGAGTTTCTAAACCCATCCCCGTCCCAATCGGGGATCCCCATCGGGTTTTTCAGGTTTTTAAAGATTATTTAAATTTAAACTATAAATAGTAATTTAGTAGAAAAATATATGTAAATAACTTTAAAAAAATTAATTCAAACATATTTGAGGTATTTACATATGTAATGTATAATTTATAACAAAACTAAAACTAAGAAATGGATGCAAAACATTTATAAAACCAATAAAATGAAAAGTAACAATAGTATTTTAAACTATAGAAAAGTATTTTAATATAAATTATATTTTAATATAAATTATTATATATATATATATATATATATATATATATATATATATATATATATATATATATATATTTAACTTTACAATGTAAATTATTCATTACATTTTATATAATATATTAAGGGCAAATGACCAAAAATAGTAACAAGTTTTGACATTTTTATCATTAATAGTAACATTATTTATTTTTTATCATTTATAGTAACAACTTTTTATTTTTTCTATCAATAATAGTAATGGGTGACCTGCAAACTTGTTTAGCAGGTCACCATCAACTTTTCAGTTATAAAATAGCAACAATTTTTCATATTTTTATCAATAACAGTAACATATCAAATTAAACCAAACTTTTTTTATTTTTTAAGCTTTATAAAGATTTGATAAACACCAAAATAAACTCAATTTGTGTATCACTTTATTTAATTACATTACTACTATCTTTAGTGACTATTTTTTTTAATTTCATTAAATTTATTTATTTACAATTTTTATTTTTTCATAACCTTACAAATTTTAATATATATTCCGAATATTTATTTACAATTAGATAATATTTGATTATTTATTTACAATTATACATAATATGAACGAAAAAATACTACGAATCATTTCAATTTCACTTTTTCCAAACGAAAAAACCATGAATTATTCTATTTTTAGTTTAACCAACAAAATAATAAGAACTATTTTGGTTTTTTTAGTTTTTTTGATCTAAATGGGTTGTAGTTTTTTATATAAAAAACTAAAAATAAAAATTGGTTGCAATAATTTTCAAGCAGAATAACTACAAACCACAATTATTCATACTTTTTTGGGTTGTTAAAATTGTAACACCCCGTCTTTGAGAAATATTACGTGGATTTAATTTATTAGTTGATTAAATTATTAATATTGCGTTGAGGCAATGGTACGACGATTAGTGGAATGAACACGTGTCGGTGTCGAGCATACATGTCACCGGGTTATAATTCTAGCGGATTATTAATAATTATGAGACCACAGAATTAAATGGGAATATTGATATTAATTATGAAATATTGATAACGGGGTCGGGTATCTGTGTTGAACTCACGTTATAAACGATATGTTTTGCAAGTGGTTATGTATCGTTTTTATGGGTTGCAATATTTTCACTCCGCAAAATTATAAACTATAATAATTCATAGTTTTTTTCGTTGTTAAAAACACAAAAATAAATGAGTTGCAATTATTTTGTACGAAAACTCAGAATAATTTATAGTTTTTTGTAAAAAAAATCTAAAATTTGGGTCGTAGTTTCTCATACAGGATAGCTAAAATTTATATGGTTTGTGATCAATTTCGTTTGGAATTTACTAAAAAATCGATCAATTTGTAATTTTTTTATTCCAAATGAAAAGTACTACGAATGAAAAAATATTGCGACCCATTCATTTTATAGTTTTTCGATGAATGGAAAAACCATGACTCATTGTGGTTTATATTTTTATGAATGAAAAATATTGAGTCTCATTTTGATTTTTTGTTTTTTAAATAAAAAAACTATGACCCATTTAGTTCGGAAAAAACTAAAAAATGGAACGATTTGTATTATTTTATTTGGAAAAACTAAAAAACGATGGTTCATAGTTTTTTAGATGGAAAAAGTGAAAATTGAAATGATTCAGAGTATTTTTTTCATTTATATTATTATAACTGTGAATAAATAATCGAATATTCTCTATCCGTAAATATTCGGAATATAAATTTGGTTTATTTTTTTGTTTATGAAATATTAGAAAAGTTAATAAAATAAAAAAATTATGTTTTAATTTGATATGTTACTATTATTGATAAAAATCTGAAAAAATATTACTATTTTTGATAACTGAAAGTTGGTGACCTGCTAAACAGGTATGCAGGTCACCCATTACTATTATTGATAGAAAAATAAAAAGTTTTGTTACTATAAATAATAAAAAATAAATAATGTTATTATTAAAATATTATTGTTATTTTTCATTTTATAGAAAAATATAATTTATAACCGGGGTCGGGTTCGGGGTCGGGAATTAAGTGTCTCCCATCCCCGTCCCATCCCCATTATTTTAATCGGGGATTCACCATCCCCATCCCCGGTCAACTCACGGATTACCCGGTCAAATCGGGGTCGAGTTACGGGTTCCCTGTCGGGGATGTGTTTTTTTGCCAAGCCTACCCAAAAGTCTATAAAACTTAATAAGAGGCGCAACGGTGCCGGTAAATTCGGAAACTAAAACCGAAAAAGCTTAAACACTTCAAATGACTTCCAAACCTTATGATATACTACTATGAGCTTATGAATACTTTGAATATCCTTATTTGATAGGCTTGGAGCTGGAAGGAGTGCCGGTTATCGGTTCGGGGGCGTTAAGTGGCTTATTGGCCGTATTGAGCCTTAAAGACTATTTTTAGCCTATTGTACTGTGAGTTCTAGTATTGATATGTGTGTTGCATACATAATTACATGTTTATTTTATTTATGACATTGTGCATATCTATTTGGCATCCTCCTCTTATATGATGCATTGCACTGGTTGGCGATTTTTATCCTGTACTAGTTGGCAGGTTATGACATACTGCCCTAGTTGGTAGTTTTATTATTTGATCATGGTCTATGGCCAACATACCTTATTTGATACCTTCAGTCACATACATTGGCTTTCATGCTACACCTAATGATGATTATTCATCTCATGCTTCATATGATTAGACTTGATTAACCCATTGTGAGCTATGTTCATTTCATTGACCTCACTGGACGTCCAGGTTATTATTATTATCAAGCGCCTTACTATGTGTTTGTGTGTATAAATTCCTGCTTCCGGAAGCTTACGGAGTCGGTGCCCAACATGGAATACGGTTGGAGTTGCACAGCTGGACATGGAATCCGGTTGGTTGGCAACGACAGGTTAGCGGGTTATGCTCGTGACCTATGCATCATGTGGGCTATGCCCACCCCGTTTTATAAAATAAGATATTGCACTCATCATTTTATAATCATTTTAACATTAATACATGTTGTATGTTTTGCACTCCATATCGATCTAGTAACTCACTTAGCAAATTTTATTTGCTAACTCCTCACTTTTATATGTCTCAGGTGGTGTTAGTAAAGGCAAGGTGATTGCGGACTCTGGTCCTAAAGTTTAAACGAACCGTCTCTGAAGCCTTAACTTTGGTAAAGCTAGTGCTTTTATAATTGGGAAGTAAGTGGGCAGTTGTCTATCATTATGCTTGACATGCTTATATAATAACATGTAATGTCTTTTGGGTTGATGATAGATCTTGTAATTATGTAGAAGTATCTTGCAAATTTATTATATATTCTAACTTTGGTTTATAATCAAACATAGATATTGGCTCCGTGCAAACGGGTCATTCCCGATTTCTTTAAGAACCATGTTAATTATGATTAATCTACTGTAACCCCATTAATGATTATATTATGTTGAAATGAGTGTTTCATATACGCTACAAGGGCATTCTATGTATAATGAACGTAGAATGTTATATGCTATAAAGTCACAGTTAACAACTTGATCTTCACACATGCTCTACAAGCTGCTCGCCCGCTTTTCCCTTTACGGTGTTTCGACTCAGATGCAGGATTGCCCTCTTTGTTGCATAAAATATATTTGATTGTAACAACTCCGTCACTGTTCTTTTTTTGTTGTGGCTTTCCTAGTGTCAAACCCATATAGATCAACATATTTCTCATATCTCCCTCCATTGGAAGTCGTCTCGTCTGAGCCCTCGTCGTTTAACAAGATCTTGAGCGTTTCAACTTTAACCGATTCTGTGAGTACAAAAGATTATATAGAATATAAAATATGAATATCATAAATCTGGTAAAAATATGATACATAGAATGTTCTAATAAATGAAAACACAAATCAAATAACCTAAAAGAGAAAACAAAATACCAGGTAAACATATGTTACTCTACATAGAGTGTTGAGACACTCTGTGTAGAAGACATATTACAGAATCCATAATCTATATAGATTACAAAGAATCTATATAGAAAATAGAAAAAAAGTATATAGATTACAGAAAATTTATAACAAACTACATAGAATCCAAAATAATCAACATAGATAGAACATAGAATAAAACATCTGAGTAAAAAAAACTTCAAACAAGTATCTAAAATCTACATAGACAGCTGAGACACAATGGGAAGAATAAACTAAGATTTAAACTATTATCTAAAACTTAGATTAAGAATTATAAAAAACCATGTATACTCCAATCAAACATTTGATAATGGGTAAGGAAACATAAACATAACCTGGATTTGCAAAAGTACCATCATCGATCTCCTCATCGGCTGCAAAACCATTGGGATCTAAGATACATGGGGTCTGTTGAAAAAACTCTGTCGAAACAGAATGAATTTGGATGAACAAGATGAATTTTGCTGCTTCTCGCCGGAAAAAATGGAAAAAAAAAGAGTTTATCTTGATAAATGGATGTAGTTTGGAGAAGAAGATTTGCAACGCAGACCATTAACTTTTTTGAAGAGTCACATGAGAAAAATGATTGAGAAAAGACGATTTTGCCCTTAGATTATCTTGATCCAAAGGTTGAAATTGGATCATAGGTTCCCACAATATTTAAGGTTCTCTCTCTCTCTCTCTCTCTCTCTCTCTCTCTCTCTATATATATATATATATATATATATATAAAAAGTACAAAAATAATATTTTATTTCATATTTGTCATATTTATTATTATTTATTTTTTAAATATATGTAAATTGTAGTTATTTTTGTGAACATTTTTTAAATTTTTTTATTTCTAAATTTATATTTAATATTTATAATCTGTATTTATTTGTATTATGTTTTGATAAATTTATAAACACATGACACATTTTTTAACTATATATATATATATATATATATAGATATATAGATATATATTATTTTTGATAATTTTAATATTATTTTTTAGTTTTTTTATATATTTATATATGTTTTTAATTGATATAGTTTAAGATATTTATTTTATGAAATTATTCAAAGATTATAAATAAATTATATAATTTAAAATGTTTTAACTTTAGATTTAGATTAGCTTATACATTAAATTAACAAATGTCAAATAGATAATTATGACAAATAACATTATTGGATGATGTCAAATAGTGAACAGAGTTAATTATATATTAGTATTTTTAGATTTTGAAAATAATTATATTTATCTTTTATTTAATTTTAAATATTAAAATGCATTTATCTTTTCTGATTAAACAAGGTGAATAGGTTAGCTAATAAATTGACGAATGTTAAAAAGATAATAATGTCACTTCATTAGATAATGGAAATAATGGTTAGAAGTAATTATTTATTAATATTTATAGATTTTAAAAATAAAAAAGATTATACTCATCTTTTATTTCATATTTAATATAATAAGTTGTATTTATAATGATTAGACTTGGAGATAACATGTGACGTTATGTGTTTTCCTTTATCATATATATATATATATATATATATATATATATATATATATATATATATATATATATATATATATATATATATATAGATTATCTTCACAAAAATGTTTTTGTTTTACATAAAAGTCCATATTTATTGTAAATCTTATAATTGTTTTTTAGTTTTAGTGTGAATAGTTTTGTGAGGAATATTCAATATAGATAGAACCTAAAGAAAAAAAAAATGAAATGAACTAAAACGAAATAATCAAAATGATGAATTAGACGAAATTAGTAAATATTTTAACACTGACAATAATAAAAATTCCATCAATTTAAAGATTTAATTAAACGTAATTAGGGGTGTTATTCGGGCAGGTTAAATGAGTATCGGGTTATTCGGGTTTGAGAGTGTGGGTTCTTTGGCCGAACCCGAACCAAATAAGGGAACGAGTTAATCGGTTTCGGGTTAAATGGGTATCGGGTTAATTAGTTTGGGTTAAACGGGTTATTCGGTTTTGGTATTAAAAATGAAATACTTTACAAATTTGTTTAAACGAGTTAAATGAGTTTGGTAATTTGGGTACACGGGTTAAATGGTTTGACTATTAAATTGGGTATGTAAATCTTGACATTATTATATATAAACAATTCTAATTCTAATTAAAATTGAGAATTTAAATAATTAAACGGGTAGTCGGGTTATTTGGGTACCCCAATAAGCATGAAGCCTACCCGATACCCGAACCGAAATTGTTATTCGGGTACCATTTAACCCGATTAACAAAACCGAAAACCGAATAACCCGACCCAAATAACCCGTTGAAGATTTGGTTCGGGTGAGTTATTCGGGTTCGGTTATTTTGCACACCCCTAAACGTAATGATGATATTCAATATAATTATTTTTTAATTGATACGTAAGTGGAAAAAAAACACAAACATGTTAAAAAAATGAAAGTTTTTTATATAATAATTTTATTATCATTAATATGAATTAAGAAAACTCTTCAAACCACAATGTTTTAAAAATCGGATCAAATCTTCATATATTTGTATGAAACATGAGTTATTAATGATTAAACATATGTTAAGATGATGATAACTAATCACGGTTTGACACATAACTATATTTAGTAGATGTAAATATTACTTTAATTTATACTTTATATAAATTTTAAAAGATAGTTAGAATCCTTATAAAATTATGTAGTTTTTTTAATAAATAAACTGTCACATCCCAAATCTAAGTAAGGTTCATGTAATTAATTGATTGGGTTTATTTACAAAATTATATCGAGCTGAGTCAATTATTGAGTTAATCGTAGAACTGCACGTGAAGAGGTTTTGAGTTGACTAGGTTGTGGGGATAAGTTTTATAAAAGATTACAATCTTATTAATTGGTAATTAAATTGGAGATTGGTGATAGTGATTTGTGATAACGGAATCGAGAATTGGGTATCGGAGTGACTTTTGGAAGAAAACGTATAAATATGTCTCCTACTGGCCTGCTTGGTTCATATTTCCATTCCAACATTAGAAAGTCTGAAGGGTTTGTGTGTAATTCTATTGCAGCAACAACATCAGACGAATTAGAGGTTCCAACTGTGGAATTCATTAATTTATTTTTGCAATTGTTACTAAATCCCTTCACTATTAAGGTAAGTGTGAGCTCAAATTTTGTGAGTGTCGTATTGTTAATCGTTATCAAATGTCGAAATTTCATTGGTGTATATCTCGATATTGGTTTGGAGTAAATTCACGAGTTATATGGCGCTGGGGATCGACTGGGGATTAAATGCCCTGGCTGTAATAAAAACAGAGCAACTACTGTTGCTGTCCAGGGAGCGCGGTTGCGATCCTTATGATTGCGGGCCGCGATGTTCTTGAGGCAGTTAGGGTTTGAGCTCGGGCAGAATTGAGATGAGCACGGGCCGCAATGGGACCTCGACCGAGGTCAATGGAGCGTTATCGCGACCATCCTAAGCGCGGTCCAAGCACAGGGGATTAGGGTTTGGGGTATTCGAGTCAGGGTTCGGGTTTTAGGGTTTATGCAGGATACTAGATGATTGTGTATTGAGTTTATTGACTTGTGTTAGTGATATAAGGTTATTAATTTGTGTTTCTAGGGTTTCGTGTTGGTAGGGTTGGGTTACGGGTAGAAGACTAATACTTGAGGAGCGATATTTCCGAGTCAGGTGAATTTGCAAGTTTTTCTGAGATATATGTACGATTATTTATTATACACTTGCATGATCTTTAACTAAACTTTGATTATGAGATTCTTACGAGTTTAATTCTGAGTCTTATTATCATGCACGTATGACTAAGTTTTAATTGAGAACTGAGTTTTATAATTTAAGATTTGGGACACATGCGGTCTAAGGATTCGGGTACGTGGATTATTCCACCAGGATGAGTACATTCTTCAAGCTATTTATGTGGAATCTCATACAATGTATATGTAATTGTTACATCATAATTTATTGTTCCTCAAAAGGTATATATTGTTACATCATAATTTTTGGTATTGTTGATAATAGAAACACTCAAAAGGTCAAAACTACCAACTGGACGCTTTGAAACATAAGTTCCAATAGCAACAAACTCCACTAATTTATACCAATATGACAGAAAAAAAAACCTTTTGATCTTCCAATGAAGTGCCTTATACCGCAACAAGTGCATTAACGGGAACACTTCCTGGGTGTGATGGGAGTGTTGCCAATGAATGCAACAAACCAACCCTGTCCTCTTTGACTTCACCAAGCCCAATTATTCCTCCTATTAGCACAAGATACGTTATTATCAGAAAGTGAGAAGTCTATGTCATATCTTTTCTGTTTATAAGAGGCAAAGATAAATATCTAAAAGATAAAGGACACAATACCCTGCAACATAGTAAATGCCGAGTTAGGTTCATGAATTACACACTTTCTGTCAGGATCTAAAATATGAATAACCAAGATTAACTGATTTGAAATTTATCAGAGTATAAATCAATAATCTTGCTTTGAATCAAAGTTATTAGATTTTCAGAAGACAGAAGAGCAGTGTTGTGATTATAAGAAAAAGATTTCTTTTTAGCATCAATCTCAGTCTCAAACACTCTTAAACTGTTATACAGATCATCCAATTCTATCTCATCAATTGTGTCTTTTGTTCTCCACTGTGCAGCATAGACTGTCCATTCTTCTCCAAGAGATCTGAGAAACTTTCTGTTGACTTCATCTTGATCCAGATTGACCTTTGCACTTTCCTGTTCACTTATCAGTTTGTTGAACCTGTCAAAGATTTGAGTGAGGTTTTCATTCTTGCCACCAGAAAAGTTTTCATACTGCTGTTTCAAGAGGTCTTTTTGATTTCTTTTGGTACTTGCATTACCAGCAAACCTCTTCTCTAAGGCATTCCAAAGAGGGTGAGCAGTATAAAACTTTTTGAACTGATGTTGATAAGCATTAGGAATGGCTATTTGTAATAGTGTGAGTGCTTTCACTTCATTCATTCTAGCCTTCCTTTCAAGTTCAGTTTTTGGAGGAGTTTTGACTGGTTTTCCCTCAGCATCAAGTTCTGGATCAACTACAGGAGGGAATTCAACAGCTTCCCATATGGCATAATCAATGAATTGAATATGCTGTTGAATCCTGAGTTTCCACATCTCAAACTCAGTGGGCTTGAGCATAGGCACTATGAGTCCTTGCCCAGATCCACTGCTGCTATTTTCAAATTCCATTGTAAAAGATTAAAAATTTTGAAGAAAGTTTTCGACTTTGAAAAACAAAGAACGACCTGTGGCTCTGATACCACTTGTCAGGATCTAAAAATTATGAAAATTATGAATAACCAAGATTAACTGATTTGAATTTATCAGAGTATAAATCAATAATCTTGCTTTGAATTAAAGTTTAATTAAGAAGTTTGCGGAATAACACTTAATTATTTTAACAAAAACTTTCAGAATCAATAAAGCATAAAACATAAGAAGTAATCAAGACTGTTTGTATTGCTGAATTCACTGATTACAATCACCTCTAATCTGTTTTGATTAGACGAAGAACACAGACTGTTCTTAGGGTTTTACAACCTTAGAGGCTTAAGAAAACTTAAACAATAAAGCAATTACAGACTCAAAAATACGCAGAAAACTTCTATATACTTCTATACAATATTCTGTCTATTTATATTGCTTTTTGGACTTGTTTCCTTGAAGGACTATGACTTCTCTGATAGTAGATATGCTGGAATCTTCGTGTAGATATCTTTCCTGAAAATCAGCACTTTCTGTTTATGAAACTGTTGAGCAGCTTGAATCTCTTGACAGCATGAACTGAGCAGCTTGAGTTGTTTTGCTCTGCCAGCTTGAACTTTTACACTGGCAGCTCGAGTTTCATCAACTAGCAGCATGATGCGAGTGTCGTTAACCCGTCAAAAATACCACTAAATACCTTAGAAGCTAGGGTAAGTAGGGATCGTATCCACAGAGAGCGAGAGGTTAATTGCACGTATTTAAGCGATTAGCATTGCAAAGTAAGTAACTTAGAAAGATTGAGTGGTTTGTAAAAAGGTGATTGCTTGATCTATAAAACTAATTACTTGCGAATTTTGTGAAAAGAAAACTTAAGAAGATTGTTTGATTGAATAAAATACGAAGATAACCATTCCCGGATTCCACACCTCGCTTTGTGTTTAATTTATAAAAACGATTTGAAGATTACATAGACATAATCCTTGTTATAATTATTATTAAAACCATTACGTGATCTTGGGCATAGCGCGTGACACGTTTGATTACTCGTCTTAATTAAATAATTAACTCGGCACGAATAATAAAATGTCTACGAACTATCTTGCGAAACGCAACAACAAAATAATAATCATTCGTTTACAATCAAAAAATATAAATAATAAAAACCATGCAAACTTTAAAGTAATCGTTCATAAAGTAAAACTTAGCGATGTGCTTTCTCCGAGAATGATTATGGTGAGCTTAGCCGGACATAGTTGATGCAACGTTCAAGAGTTGTTGATCCATCACCGTAGCTCGACTCGTGTGTTCTTCGTACGTGTTTTCGCTCAAACAGGGTTCTTTTCCTTAGCCTTCTCCTCCAAAAAACGATGTTGAACTCTGAAATATGACTTGGTATTTATAGGAAAAACTGGAAAAACCCTAAAAACGGCCGTCTATTAATTTAATGGGCTGGGCGCAGCCGTAGGCGCAGGCCTGCGCCCCCCCCCCCCCTGCGCCCCTCTGTAAAATCCGTATTTTTGTGAATTAATTTCTTCTGTCGAGCACTCGGTCTGGGCGCAGGGCTGCGCCCCTCTCTGCGCCTGGCTCTGAAATTTCGTTCTTTTTTCGCAATTTTAAACCGGATTTTGTTTACCTGCACAAGCACAGAATTTATTCAATAGCGGCACATTCTATAACACTTTTGCATTAAAAACAACTCTTTTATGCTTAATAAACATGGTAAATTATAACCCGATCAAACTTCCCCAACTTAATTCTTGATCGTCCCGAGCAAGCAACGAGAATCAGACTTTTAAAACATCGGGTTTATCAAGCGTGCAAAACATAATTAACTTATTTAAACAAGCACTAGCCTTCATAGATGTGATAAAACTCGCAGACACGAACAGAATTTAATTCAGATATATCGTGATGTTTCTCGGATAGTTATTCAAAAATTCCTCACCACTATCATCCTTTTAGCTCAAGGTTACAGAATTGAATTCACGTGGGTCACTGGACCATCTTTTTCCTCGATGCATGACTTGAGCTACTAATTTTTCTTTTCTTTTCATTCTTTTCATGCAATGTCCATGTTTTTTCGTTCAAGTTTTTACCATGACTTTCTAGATGATCCGTGTAGCAGGATTTGGGTCAGCCACTCCCAGACCAGTTGGTCTTAGGGGACTAGGCATGATGGTACCCTTCAGACTTAATCTCCTGAATCAACTAGGCCACACTTGAATTGAGGCTCTATTCGTGTTCGCTTCCTCCCCCTTATTGCATGAATAATTAGCGGCTATTGGAATCCTTGTTAATTACCACTCGCTACAACATAATATATCCTACTTTCAACCCGGTTCACTTCTTTGGTTTTAAAACATCTATGACTCTTTGTGTTATATTTAAACTCATATAATTACGTCTTTTTGCTTGAAACCGACCTAACTAACATCATCATATATAAGTTGCAAGCTCAACAATAAAAATTTATCGGGATAATTGATCGGATCTTTTACGGCTCGCTTTTCACAAAATCTTCTTCAGAAGAAACACATTTATTCAATCAAACTAATGCATGCAAAAACACACACTAATGAAAATAATAAAGCATAAAAACGTCAATTCATCCTACTTAAAGATAGGAACGGAAGAACCTGACTACTGCGGTGGTGGTTGTCCGAAGTTGCTGTCGTAGAACTCACTGAAAGGCCCATCATCTTCTCGTGCTAGTAATTTTCTTCAAACTTCCCCAACTTGAGTTGAAAACTCAAGTTTAAATGAGATCAACACTAACAATGGCACCTTAAATCTTTATAAGTGAGTTATTTGACCAAAAAGTTGTCATTTTTTCGTAAATTGTTTTTCTCGGTTTCACGATATATAACATATAAAGCATAGTGTGAAGCATAATGCGTCCCCCTTCCCCAACTTAAAGAATTGGGGCGTCCTCGGCACACAAATAATTATGAAACAAGAAACATTTACGAAGAAATGAAACAACACATGTAGCATCTAAGTATTGAATATTCAAGCATGTGCAATATAGTATTGGTGCAACACACATTTTGCTAGGAATTGCCCCTCCCTAACGTAAGTATATTCCTTTTAATTTCCTCAAATCTCAATGGTCCCGAATGTGCAAATTCTTTCCCCAACTTAGTTGGTTGCGATATGTACCACCGTAATATAGGATGAATTATTATTTTACTAACTAATTTAAAAGAGCAACAAACTAAGGCATAATAAACTTTAATCTGCAAAAATTAAAACACACTTTCGTGGTGAAAACGATTGCACTTAGCACGTGCAACAAGCCTTTAAACCCCTCAGTAGCCTGAGTGGACGAGTTATAGTCTCGTGAGGGTTTCTATGGAACACACCCACAAAGTTCTTTGGGTTGCCTCCCAAAAAGCGCTAAGTTTAATGTCTTCAGCCAGACATTTTGGAGCTCTTACATGTTTAAGTTATATCTTCCAAGACCATTGTCTCAGATGATATAATTTCATTGTCAGCCCATTGTACAAATAATTTTAATCTGTGTCCGTTTACTTTAAATGGCTCACCACCTTTTTGATCTATTATTTCAACCGCACCATAGGGGTAAACATTAGTTACTGTGTATGGGCCTGTCCACTTACTTTTTAATTTGCCTGGGAAGAGCCGCAGGCGTGCGTTAAATAGCCAGACTTTGTCACCTTTATTAAACACCTTTCGTTTAATTATTCGATCGTGGAAAGCTTTTGTTTTTTCTTTATATATTTTAGAATTTTCATAAGCTTCCTTGCGAATTTCTTCTAATTCATTCAGTTGGTGTTTTTGATTTATACCGGCAGCTGTGAAGTTAAGGTTTGCATTTTTAATGGCCCATAAGGCGCGGTGCTCTAACTCCACCGGAAGATGACATAATTTCCCATAAACTAGTTTATAGGGAGACATACCAATAGGGGTTTTATACGCTGTACGATACGCCCAAAGTGCATCATCTAATCGTATTGACCAATCTTTCCTATCGGGTCGTACTGTTTTTTCTAATATTCGCTTAACCTCCCTGTTAGATACCTCTACTTGTCCACTAGTTTGTGGGTGATATGGGGTAGCTATCTTATGCGTCACTCCATAATGTTTAAGTAGTTTGCTAAAGTACATATTTTTGAAATGAGAATCCCCATCACTAATTATGGCTCTAGGAATTCCATGACGAGAAAATATATTACGTTTAACGAATTGGCAAACTACTTTGTGATCATTGGTTCTTGTGGCTTCGGCTTCTACCCATTTAGAGACGTAATCAACTGCCACTAGGATGTATTCGAAACCATATGACTTAGGAAAGGGTCCCATAAAGTCTATGCCCCACACATCAAAAATCTCTACTATAAGAATTGGTGTCATAGGCATTTGGTCTCTTTTTGAAATACCTCCTATCTGCTGGCATCGTAGGCATGACTTAACAAACTCGTAGGAGTCCTTAAAGATGGTTGGCCAAAAGAATCCACTTTGTAGGATTCGATGTCCTGTCTTTTTAGCACTAAAATGGCCTCCACATGCATACGAGTGACAGTGATTTAAAATATCATAGTGCTCATTATCTGGAACACATCGCCGGATAATCTGATCTACTCCTATTTTGAACAAATCCGGCTCCTCCCAAATGTACTGTTTAGTTTGAGAGAAGAAATACTTTCTTTGATGTGAATTCCAGTGGCTTGGGGTTTTCCCTGTGACAAAGTAATTTACTAAGTTAGCGAACCAAGGCACTTTTGCGACGAACAATAATTGTTCATCTGGGAAATTGTCCCGAATGGAGTCCAGCATATCAGTGGTGATTGCTGGCAGTCTCGAGAGATGGTCTGCTACTACATTTTCTGAGCCCTTTTTGTCTCTGATTTCTAAATCAAATTCTTGTAGCAACAGTATCCAACGAATTAGCCGTGGGTTAGCATCTTTCTTAGCCAAGAGGTGTCGTAAGGCACTATGATCGGAATACACAATTACCTTAGCTCCCCAGACGTAAGATCTAAACTTATCTAGCGCATACACTACTGCAAGCAATTCTTTTTCAGTGGTTGTGTAATTAATTTGAGCTTCAGAGAAGGTTTTACTTGCATAGTATATTACCACTGGCTTTTTGTCCACTCTTTGACCAAGGACGGCACCTACTGCATGATCGCTGGCGTCACACATGATCTCAAAGGGTTGAGACCAATCAGGTGATTGCAGAATTGGTGCCTCCGTGAGCTTCATTTTTAATGTGTTAAATGCCTCTGCACAGTCTTTATCAAAATTGAACGGTGCGTCTTTTAGGAGAAGGTTACATAGGGGTTTGGATATGGCACTAAAATCTTTTATGAATCTCCTATAGAAACCTGCATGTCCTAGAAAAGAACGAATCCCCTTGATATTAGTTGGTGGTGGTAGCGAGGAAATTATTTGTATCTTAGCTCGATCAACCTCCATTCCTCTTTCAGAGACTATGTGTCCTAAGACTACTCCCTCTTTAACCATAAAGTGACTTTTCTCCCAGCTTAGTACTAAATTAGTTTCAGTACAACGCTTAAGAACTTTTTCTAAATGAGAGAGGCACCCTTCGAATGACTTATCAAATATCGAAAAGTCGTCCATGAAGATTTCAAGAGAACCTCCGACCATGTCTGAAAATATAGCCATCATACATCGCTGAAATGTGGCTGGAGCGTTACATAATCCAAATGGCATTCTTCGGTAGGCGAATGTGCCATACGGACACGTAAATGTCGTTTTATCTTGGTCCTCTGGGTGTATTGGAATTTGGTTATACCCCGAATAGCCATCTAGGAAACAATAGAATTTCTGCCCTGCTAGCTTCTCTACTATTTGGTCGATGAATGGCAGAGGAAAATGATCTTTTGAGGTTGCGGCGTTTAGTTTTCTGTAGTCGATACATACTCTCCACCCCGTCACAGGGCGAGTTGCAATCTTTTCTCCTTCAGGAGTATCGACGACAGTGATTCCAGATTTTTTTGGAACCGTTTGTGTGGGACTAACCCATTGGCTATCTGATATCGGATAGATAATTCCAGCATCTAGCCATTTCAACACTTCTTTCTTCACTACCTCTCTAAGGTTAGGGTTTAGCCTTCTCTGAGCATCTCTGCTTGGCTTGGCTGTTGGATCAGTTATAATCCTATGCATACACAGCGTCGGACTAATTCCTTTAAGATCTGCTATGGTCCAGCCTACCGCTTCCTTATATCTCGATAACACTTCTAACAAGGCCTTTTCTTGTGCAGCAGTAAGGTCTGTTGCGATGATTACAGACAGTGTATTCTCAAGGCCAAGAAAAGCATATTTGAGATGAGATGGAAGTGGTTTCAACTCTAGCTTGGGTGGTTGCTCTAAAGACGGTTTTGCTGATGGTGGAAGGTCTGTCGGAAGTTTTTCGATCTTATGTGTCCATGGTGGTTGATTAGAATCTACTGACTGAACACTTTCAAGTTCAAACTCCTTAGCTTCAGGCATATTATCTAGCATATGCGCATTATAGTACAGGAGCAGCTCCACTGGATCTTTACATGTTATTGTTGATAATTGTTGTTGTGTTAAATCATCAACTAGATCGATCATATAGCACTCTGAATCCAATGGCGCATTGGGTACATTGTTAAAGACATTAAGTCGGAGTTTACGATTTCCGAATGCTATGTCTAATGCACCTGTCCTGCAATTGATTTGAGCGTTGATTGTGGCTAAGAAGGGACGTCCTAATATGATTGCCGGTTGGCTTTCTTTGTAAGCGCTATCTGAATCCAACACTAAGAAATCTACTGGATAATAGAAATCTTCGACCTTAACGATTACATCAGATAACATTCCTCGTGGTACTTTGGTAGACCTATCTGCTAATTGTAGGATGACATCTGTTGTCTGTAGGGTTCCTAGATCATGTTGGTCAAATAAATTACCAGGTAGAATATTAACACTCGCCCCTAAGTCTAGAAGTGCTTTTTTAATTTGAATATCGCCGATAGTTACCGGGATCAAAGGTGATCCTGGATCTTTTAGTTTAGGCGGCAGTGAGCTCGTGATAACTGCACTGACTTGTTCAGTGAGGTTGATTTGCTTCGGAAGAGTTATTTTAAATTTTCGCTTCTGAGTACAAAGGTCTTTTAGGAATTTAGCGTAAGAAGGAACCTGTTGTATAGCTTTGATTAAGGGAATGTTAATTTTAACTTGATTAAAAATATCCCATAACTCTTCGTTTTTAGGTCCTTTCTTACCATAAGGGAATGAAGCTGGATTTTCTAAGGCCGTTGGGTAGGGAACAGTTTCAGTATTGGAACTCTCTTCCCCAACTTTAATCTCTACTGGTTTCTTGGCTTCTACTTCCTTAAAAGTTACTTTCTTAACTTTTGTTTCAACCTTTGACTCCGATTTGGGTGGCTCTTCTTCATAAACATTTTCTACCTCGTCGTCAGTCTCACTCTCCTTAGGCATTTCTATTTTGTTATCTACTTCCTTTCCACTCCTAAGGGTAGTGACTTTGTTAACTTCGTTCACTTCATTAACTTCATATTTCTTCTCTTTTCCATGGTGGTGCGATGGGTTAACTGTGGTGTTGCTTGGAAGCTTCCCTTCTTCTCGTTTAGTTAAAGATTCTGCAATTTGTCCCATCTGCCTTCCAAGCATCTCCATAGTTTTCGCTTGAACCATGGTTTGCTGCTTCATGAATTCCATAAACTCGGAAAACTCTTTCGAATTCCCCGACACTTGTCGCGAATCATTTTCTTCTTTAGGGTCTTGGCGTTTATAGTACCGATCATCCTTCGTAGCTGAGGTCGATCCATATTGGAAATCTCGGTTTTGTTGACGAGGTTGCTCATATCTTGGCTTCGGGGGAGCATCATTGTCTTGATTATCCCTCCAACTAAAGTTCGGGTGTTTTCTCCATCCCGGATTGTAAGTTTCCGAGTATGGATTCTCCCGTTCTCTTCGTTGCCGAAATCCAAAAGCTTCGTTCACATACTCTTCGTGCGTGAAGGTATGTGGGCAATTCTCGGTTGGATGAGAAGGGTCTCCACAAGTGACACAGCAAACCTGTGCCGCTGTAACCTTTCCCATTCCTTTCATCAACAAGTCCATCTTTTTGCTTAGTTCGGATATGTCAGATTTAACTTCTTTCTTCCATGCGTTGTCTATGCCCATAACTTGGACACCAACACTATTATCCGAACCCGCTTGAACTTTTAAACCTTTGCTTAATTGGGTTAATAATTCCCAAGCTTCATCATCTTCCTTGGCTAAAAAGGTTCCGCCTGAAGCAGCGGTGATCATATTTCTACTTTCTTGACTAACCCCATCGAAAAAGGTTTTAATTAGCATCCATTTAGGAATTTCATGGTGAGGGCATGTTCGTAGTAATTCATTCAACCTATTAAAAGCTTCGTGAAATTGTTCTCCAATTTTCTGTTTAAATCCAGTGATTTCTTTACGTTTTTCTGTAGTTTTACTAATTGGGTAATATTCAGTTAGAAATTCTTTTTTCATCTCATCCCAGTTAGTTATACTATCAGTGGGAAGTGACACGAACCAATTTTTCGCTCGTTCCTTCAAAGAGAAAGGAAAGAGTCTGAGTTTTAGAGCATCTACGGTCATTCCCCTAACGTGATTGGCCTTACATATGGCAGTGAATTCAGCTAAGTGCTCATACGGTTCTTCGCTTGGTGCTCCGCGAAAAACGGGTAATATGCTAAATAGCTGTGGCCTAATTTCGGGTTCATTCTCATTAATTGGGTAGAGAATGGGTGATGGATCAGGGATATCACCCGGCCTATAATGGGATTCTACGGTTCTACGGTCTCCCATCGGTCTTTGGTTTTGTTGGACGTCGACAAGAACGTTTTCGATGTTCTCGTCTTCCGAATTAATTATTTCTTCCTCCACGTTTACTTTAGGAGCAGTATTTTTAGTTTCGTTTGTTTGAGTTGTGGCTCGCCTATTAGATCTAGCGGTTTTTTCGATTTCTGGATCAAACTTCAAGGGTGAAATTCTACCAGAATATCGTGTGTGCATAAACTTATGAGGGCTAGATGAAGAATTCGAATTAGTTACTTTCTTTTTGGTGAGAATCGATGCTTGCGCCACGATTCCCTTTTTCTTAATAAACTAAAACAATAATTAAAACTTAAAACTAATTAAAAACTAATTAAATAGAATATAGCAACATAAGGAAACTTTAACTAATTTAAGAAAGCAAATAAAAGCAAATAAGCAATTAATTGAAATTAACTAAATTAACTAAATTACCTAAATTACTCTAAAGAAAATAAGGCAACTAAATTAAGCTAATTACTAAAATACGTGATTTAAGCGCAACCGCTCCCCGGCAACGGCGCCAAAATTTGATGCGAGTGTCGTTAACCCGTCAAAAATACCACTAAATACCTTAGAAGCTAGGGTAAGTAGGGATCGTATCCACAGAGAGCGAGAGGTTAATTGCACGTATTTAAGCGATTAGCATTGCAAAGTAAGTAACTTAGAAAGATTGAGTGGTTTGTAAAAAGGTGATTGCTTGATCTATAAAACTAATTACTTGCGAATTTTGTGAAAAGAAAACTTAAGAAGATTGTTTGATTGAATAAAATACGAAGATAACCATTCCCGAATTCCACACCTCGCTTTGTGTTTAATTTATAAAAACGATTTGAAGATTACATAGACATAATCCTTGTTATAATTATTATTAAAACCATTACGTGATCTTGGGCATAGCGCGTGACACGTTTGATTACTCGTCTTAATTAAATAATTAACTCGGCACGAATAATAAAATGTCTACGAACTATCTTGCGAAGCGCAACAACAAAATAATAATCATTCGTTTACAATCAAAAAATATAAATAATAAAAACCATGCAAACTTTAAAGTAATCGTTCATAAAGTAAAACTTAGCGATGTGCTTCCTCCGAGAATGATTATGGTGAGCTTAGCCGGACATAGTTGATGCAACGTTCAAGAGTTGTTGATCCATCACCGTAGCTCGACTCGTGTGTTCTTCGTACGTGTTTTCGCTCAAACAGGGTTCTTTTCCTTAGCCTTCTCCTCCAAAAAACGATGTTGAACTCTGAAATATGACTTGGTATTTATAGGAAAAACTGGAAAAACCCTAAAAACGGCCGTCTATTAATTTAATGGACTGGGCGCAGCCGTAGGCGCAGGCCTGCGCCCCCCCCCTGCGCCCCTCTGTAAAATCCGTATTTTTGTGAATTAATTTCTTCTGTCGAGCACTCGGTCTGGGCGCAGGGCTGCGCCCCTCTCTGCGCCTGGCTCTGAAATTTCGTCCTTTTTTCGCAATTTTAAACCGGATTTTGTTTACCTGCACAAGCACAAAATTTATTCAATAGCGGCACATTCTATAACACTTTTGCATTAAAAACAACTCTTTTACGCTTAATAAACATGGTAAATTATAACCCGATCACAGCATGAACTTTGTATTTACATGAAAAATCTACTAACAGTCTGAGAAGTCTAACTAACAGTTTGAATGTTTCCCAACACTTTCACATTTCATCTAAAGAACTTGATGCACCAGACCACTAAATGACTACCTTTAATTCATTAAAAGCATGCACAGGTAGGGTAGATTTATAATTTTATATCCCAATCATTCAAATGATTCATTATGCCTAAGGGAATGTGTGTGGCATAATAAATAAGCATAATAAATTAAATGAGTAATTAGGTAAAAATGCACCTATTGTGTTGCCTCTGGAACAACATCCTTATTCATGAGCTTTTGTGATTTCAATGGAGTATCATACCTAGAAGATTGAGGGCAATATGAATAGTTCTCACCAGACATCCATCTATCTTTATAGATAGAAGTGTGTATTGCTAAACTTTCCTACATATTTTGAGCATGTCTATGAACTTGAGCCTATAAGAAAACATATTCGTAAGGAAAATTACACATCAAATCTGCCATTCTAACAATGATAGCAAGAACTATGTACGACAAACAATAGAAGCCAAAGACGATAACTAGTATTTGTTGTATGAGGCATACTACTTTCACAGTTAAACTATTAAAGGCATCACATAAATTTTCATTCCGAATAGCCAACAACTTATGATCATTACTAGTTAGTAGTTATGTAACATTTCCTTTCAATTTCTTGTTTTTTTTACCCTTATGGTGCTATAAAAGTTATATGAGCTCAAAGCTTGTTTACATAAAACTTAAGCTCACTCGTGTTCATGTAAGAGGCAGGCAACAAATACTATAGTTTGTGTCATCGGCGTATGATGAATGTTCATCGGAAACCCTCTTACTGCCCTTCCACAAATCTAATATGCTAGTCAAACAATTCAGCATTACATATAAGGACCTTCCTCGTTTAAACAATAAAATTATAACAGTGTAAAAACTTTCATCTGAATGTAAAAAGTAAAGGTTCTGATATGCAAAATCCACATAGATTTTGTTAAAACCTATTAAGCTTAAATTTTGTAGTCGTCACACTTGATATAACGTAACAAACATAAAAGCTCCATAACGAGTAGATGAATCGTTCACAATGTGCAAGATGAAAAATTAGAGAGAGAGAATGTAGTCCATGAAAGAGAAGATCGATCAAGAAGAGGAAAATCGTAAACAAATATAACTTTTTCTATTTGCCAATTATTTCTCGGACCTTCTTGTATCGTTCGCTCCGCTTCCATACTCGCCGCCTACGAGGAGTAGTAGAGCGAGCGGGGTTGCAAAAAATCTAACATCAACGAAATGGTCCGTCGATTCGGACGGATCCACCTTATTAGAATCATCCTCTTTCTCATTCAAAAGATAGCACGGTAGCACCCTCATGGCCTCAAGCACAATGAAACAGTCTCTTTGGCCGTCCGTTTCACACTGATCGACTGCCTAAAGCAATCAAAGAGCACAGCGGCCGGAGTGTTGCCCGGCACCCTACTTCCGATTAATCACTTTTCATATTCTCAAAAAACCGTTTTTTTTTTGTTCTTTAATTTTAATTTCAAAAGTTGATAATTATTTTCAAAATTTTGTGGCTTCAGATAACCATTGTTACGTGTCTAGATCATCATCATTTTTTCCCAATCATCTGTGATTCCGTGTGCTTCACAATCTCTTTCAACCCACTTTTTTTTTATATATATTCAATCAGTTTAGTCATACGCTAAAACCTAATTCATAATCAAATATGGGAAACGAACACAATGGAACCACCACCACCGCCGCCGCTGCCGCCGGTGTCGGAGAAGAAGCTGCTACTGCTGCCTTTAAGTTAGTTGGATTCAGCAACTTCATTCGAAAAAACCCTATGTCCGACAAATTCTCAGTCAAAAGGTTCCACCACGTTGAGTTTTGGTGCTCTGACGCCACCAACACCGCCCGCCGCTTCTCTTGGGGCCTTGGCTTTCCTGTCGTTGAGAAATCCGATTTATCCACCGGAAATTCATCTCACGCCTCTTACCTTCTCCGTTCCGGCCAAGTGAACTTTCTATTCACCGCTCCTTATTCCCCTTCCATCTCCACCGCCACCACTGCTTCCATTCCGACGTTTTCCCACACCGATTGCCGGAACTTCACCGCCTCTCACGGCCTTGCAGTCCGAGCAATCGCCATTGAAGTCGATGACGCCGAATTAGCTTTCTCCGTCAGCGTCTCTCACGGCGCTAAACCCTCCGCTGCTCCTGTAACCCTTGGAAACAACGACGTCGTATTGTCTGAAGTTAAGCTTTACGGCGATGTCGTTTTCCGGTACATAAGTTACAAAAATCCGAACTATACATCTTCCTTTTTGCCCGGGTTCGAGCCCGTTGAAAAGACGTCGTCGTTTTATGACCTTGACTACGGTATCCGCCGTTTGGACCACGCCGTAGGGAACGTCCCTGAGCTTGCTTCGGCAGTGGACTACGTGAAATCATTCACCGGATTCCATGAGTTCGCCGAATTCACCGCGGAGGACGTCGGGACGAGCGAGAGCGGACTGAATTCGGTCGTTTTAGCTTGCAACAGTGAGATGGTCTTGATTCCGATGAACGAGCCGGTGTACGGAACGAAAAGGAAGAGCCAGATTCAGACGTATCTCGAACACAACGAAGGTGCCGGAGTTCAGCATTTGGCGCTGGCCAGTGAGGACATATTCTGGACATTGAGAGAGATGAGGAAACGCAGTGGAGTTGGTGGTTTTGAGTTTATGCCGTCACCACCTCCGACTTATTATCGGAATTTGAAGAATAGAGCCGGAGATGTATTGACCGATGAACAGATTAAGGAGTGTGAAGAATTAGGGATATTGGTTGATAGAGATGATCAGGGTACCCTGCTTCAGATCTTCACCAAACCTGTTGGTGACAGGTATGTTGATCGATTTTTCACTATTATCTTCATCAATGTTCTTGAAATCTCTTCACTTTCTGCCATTTTCATATTAATTATGAACCTAACTTTCACCATTAGAGAAATATTGTTTGATGACTTTGATCAGACCAATGCCACAACCAAAACTGGCATCTGGCTCAAAAAGTTAAAGGCTTGGTTGCATATTATGGAGAAAATGTTAAGAAATTAGGTGTAGTTCTAGAAATATATAGTTCTTAATCAATATTTTGTAAATTGCAAGAACTAGAAGTGTTTCTTGAACAAAACGTCGAAAAACTACAAATGAAAGCTTGCTTGATATTGTACAATTCTATCGATTGATATTAGAGATTTAGGTGTGTAAGAAATTGAAAGAAACCAATTGCGATTACGACGAATTTTAATTTTGTATACTAATTGTTTGAGCAGGCCGACGTTATTCATCGAGATAATTCAGAGGGTGGGATGTATGCTGAAAGATGACGATGGAAAGGTGCACCAGAAGGCAGGATGTGGAGGATTCGGCAAGGGCAACTTCTCGGAGCTTTTCAAATCTATCGAGGAATATGAGAAGACGCTCGAAGCACGAGCCAACCCCGAACCAACTGCTGTTGCATGATGACCGGAAAACCATTAGGTAAAACCGTAAAAATGGCCATATCTTCGTGAACAAATTCGTATGTTAGCGTCTGTGGATTCTATAGAAAATGAACCCTGAAAATATATGAAGTTGACGTGAAGATTTGTAACTTGTTTTTATACAAAATAAATGTATTCTGGATTTTCATTTAGATCTTGTTCGTGGGTAGTTCAATATAATGCTTAATTGTATGATATCAAGATTGCGTTTTTATGGTATTTATTTGATTACCATGTTTTCGAAACACTGGTGAAGTGATTCTTCCAAATGCATTATCTTTTTCGAAAACGCAATCCAAATTTTAACTAGTTTTTCACTTAGCGATGATTCTGCCTTCGTCCTAATTGAAGAATTGATGTTGCCGGTTGGAGTTCTCATCAGAACCTTAATTACAGGTCAGAATTCACATGAAGCATTAGTCTTGAAAATATTTATTTGAAACGCTGAACCTTAACCTTAAGGGGCGTTTGGTTCGCGTATTTTTTCCTCTGGGATTTGCATTTTGTGAAAGGATTTGCATTATGCAACATTTGCATTTGTCAGGATTTTGTCAAAGATTCTGCATTATCTTATATAAAAAAATTTCTAATGTATCTATACTATTAAAAGAGCAACTAACATGTCACATGACATGCTCTCATTAATTTGTCACATGTCGTCTCCTTTTGCCACGTCATTTATTGAATTTATTTTAAATTTTAAAGCAAATCAAATATTTCTAAGTCTAATATGGATCAATTTAATAACTAACTAAATTTAAGCAAACTTTATTATTCACATAATTATTATATTATACATATTTATAAATATTTATTTCTAAAATTAATCCATGTAATACATGGGTATTAACCTAGTATGAAGAATGCAAGGTAACTGAGATTTAAAATCCTAAGGGGAGGCTGAGTTTTTAAATAACAAAGAAGGAATGGATTTATGAAATCCTGAGATTTTAAATCCTACTGAAATCTGTGAACCATACACAGGATTTTAAATGCAAATCCTAGTGAATCACAGGAAATCCACGAACCAAACGCCCCCTAAGCTTTTTTAGATATAAATCATTTTTTTTTCATTTGTTTAGCTTCAATGTTGCACTTGAAGTGGTAAACGTAAATCTCCAACCAACTGTGGTACGTCGTTATGATTCATTTCGGGATCCTGTATGTTTTTTAGAATGCAACCGTCGAATTATTACTCAAGATCTATCACGTTTTTTAGAAATAGCTTAATCACGTTTTTGAAGTTGTTTTTCTCAGTTTAGGCCACCAAGTTTTTGAAATTCACTCTTGTAATCAGTAGGTGAAAAGTTAACTTTTATAGTAATAAAAAGTTTTTGTGGTTTGAAGTACTGAATTCTTTTAAGAGGGAGGTAGATTGTTACATCATAATTTATTGAAGTACTTAATTCACATTACCAATATTTTCAATAAATTTTGAGTAACTAAGTTGTTTTGTAGTATCAAATTCTTTCAGATTAGCACATTTAGACTAAAAGATAATACAGATTCTTTGATAAAATTCTAACAAATACCAATGCTGCATGATACAAATCATTTGACAAATTACAAATCCCAAAGAAAAAAAATCTGCGAACCAAACGAGTCCTGTAAAAGTACTTTAGGGTGAGGGTTACATAATAACTTTGTACTTTTGTAGACATTGTTGAATGCGTTTGTGGTACAGGAGCTGTTGTTGAAAAATTGTAGTACGACCCGTTCTAAACGTAAAAAAGAGATTTTTTAGAAACTCAATCCAAACAATTTTAAGTCCGTTCTCTTGATTTTTGGGGTCTCGGACGAAAACGTATAAAAGGGCCTCTACACATACACATATACATAAACACACACACACACACATTTATATGTACAAACATACTTTTTGTTTTCTTTCTGTCCATAAGTTAAACAAATCGACTGTATATATATTATTTACGTTGATAACTTATGAAACTAGGGGTCTTATAAAACCTTGGGCCCTGGGCGGTCGCCCCTTTTGGGCGCCCTCAGGGCTGGCCCTCAACATTTAAATAAGTTATTTGCGTCTTGTAATGCAATAATTTAATAATCACCTTTAAAAATCAAAACCAAACACATTAAATGGTTTTAGAATTTTTGATTATATGAAATACGGATAAATGAGTGACAATGTTATCACTAGAAATTCGATAAATCACACATTCTTGTTTGTGTAAAGAAATAAGATCATGTTGGTTACAAAGAACATAGGACACTTTTAACAATCGTAACATACTTTAAATTTGAAAGAAAACCAGTTCCTATAATCCTAATAAAACAATCACCCAATTTATCGAACCTATTTTTGTATAAAGCTTTATAAATACGTTTCAAGCCATTGGATATTTTTTAAAATAACAATTAATTGCAGTTTTAAAAAAAAGAAAAGATAACTCATATATTATGGGTCATACCAACCATTTTTATAACTAACATAAACTTTTACCAACAGAAAAGTGTGAGAATTTTCAAATGAATCTTGTCATTATTTTGGATTAATAATAATATATATTGTTTGCGGAGTAGAGAGAATGTTTCAATCTCCACCGTCGGATCTATCTACTTTTAAGGATAACCCTTGATAAGGGGTATTTCTTGAAAAGCACACAGTACAACTTTTTTATGCAACAACTAAATTCACAACTACTAACTACCCACTAGCCCACATCCACGTCTCAAACCACCCATTAATCCAAGTTCACTTCTCAAACCACCCACTATATATAGTTGAAAAATATATTTAAGTAATAAAAAAAATAACATCTTACATTAATAATAATAATATGCCACAATTAACACGTATTTGATTTAACATAAAATAAAAATAAAAAACAAAAAATAGGTTTTGTCATATTATGTTAATGCACTTCAAATTACCATGCTTTTAATAACATAATCCGAACGAAAATAGTTATACATATATGTTGATTTAGTTGATTATTTTGTATATTTACTTTTGTTGATATAGAAGAATTTAATTTTTTTACGGTAAATCCGGGCACCGCCCGGGTAAAAAAAAACTAGTTATATGGTTTTCATGGATAAACAAGAAGGTTTAAAATTGATTAATAAAAGTGATAATCTTTGTTTTTTAATATTATCTAGGGTTAATATTGAAAAAAAACCAACAAACTTTTATTAAATTCCTCTGTCCAAGTGTCATCCGTGTCATATAGTGATGAACACATGGCATATACACCTGGCTTATTTTTGTTGCATGGAGTACACATGTCTTATATTTTTATTGATATGTTTGTTTTTATTATTAAATTAATAATAACGATAAGCCATCTAATTAGACCACCACCACCGGTGAATTTGTTCTTCGGTTTCATGCCAATTGACTACCAAAACTGCAACAACATCATAGGGATCTTCTTACTAAACTCAAAGTTTAGAACAACACTTTCCCATAAAAATCGATACCCGGATGTTGATCAATGAAACCAAAAATGGATTTATAAATCAAATAACAACATATTGAAAAGCCAGTCTGGGTAAACAACAACCCATATCGAAAGTGGGTTTATGGATTGAAATATGCAATACAAATAGAACAATCGCATTAATCATTTAATCGGGGCTTAAAAACACAAAATGTGACAAATCAAACACAAATCCGAACAAATCAAAACTGAATCTAAACAAATTGAAACAAAAAATGAATCTAAAAATCGTACACAGATTTTAAGAAATCAAAACCTGGAGTAGTTGGCAAAACGAGCGGCACATATCAGAGGCCATGGTCGAAAATCAAAAGCCACGTAGCTTGGACATGGAGACGATGTACGTCGTTCACAAAAAAAAAATACAAGAAATGCTATAATTTTTTTTTGGGGGGGGGGGGGGGGTTGGTGGTTTTGTGTGCAGGGCCGGTCCTGAACAATTTAATATACCGGACGAGATTAGAAAATAATGTCCTTAAATATGTTAAGATACAACATATTATTTTTAAAGACCCATGTAAAGATTGTGTGAGTTCTTGTTGTCTTTTCTTTTTTTCTTATTTTGGGTTCCGAAAGCTGTGACCGTGGAAACATGCAAATCAATAGTATATGCTATACTAAAATAGTATTTAAAACAACTATATAAGTTATAAGCATCAAAAGAAAACACCTTGAGTTAGGGGTGTTATCGGGACCAAACCCGGACCGGACCGGACCGAACCCAGTTAGGACCGAACCCGAATGAAGCAAATATATGAAACCGAGGACCGGACCATTTGAATATTCTTGGTCCCGGTTCGGTCCCGGTCCCAGTTCCGGGTATTCGGGAAAAACCCGGTAGGACCAAACTAAAAATCACTTTCTTTTTTTTTTTGGAATAGCAACTATAAATCACATAACAAAGTAAAAGAAACATTCATGATATTTAGTGTACAAACATTCAAAAAAAACAATAACAAACCAACCAAAAGTTTTGAATTTTGACAACCATTCAAAAAACCGAACCAAGTCAATAACGAAAAAAAAAACATCGATCGCCCTTTATTTTTTTCCTTTTCCATCGGGGTCGCGTATTGCTTCTTCAATCTCTACAAAAAAAAATAATAATAAAGTTAATATATATTATATAATGTTTGATTTCTAGAAAAATATATGGTTTTACCCAATGCGATGTCATCGTATTTCAAAATGTCGTCAATATCATCTCTTCGATTCCATCGACCTCAATCCACGGCAACTCTTTGATTCCATCGACCTCACAGCGTCTCTTCCACTTCGTCTTCGTCTTCTGGTCTCTGGAGTTTGTGTTGCGATGGAGAACTGGACTACTGGAGATCCTAAATCCTATTTCTAAATTCTAATTGGCTTTGCATTTCGGTTCCGGGTAATTCCCGAGCCCGGACCGGACCGAACCCGAATGAAACAATTATATGAAACCGAGGACCGGACCATTGCTTGGAAATCGGTCCTATTCGGGTTCGGGACCGGTTCGGTTCGGGTATTTGGTCCGCATATAACACCCCTACCTTGAGTATCGTTTCTTCGATTCAGTGAAGCTTCAATCAACATTTACACCTACAAATTAAAGAAATAAAAAACTGATTATTCACATAATCACATAAAGTCAGAAACAAATACAAATACAAATACTTGATGAATAATTTGTATATTGATGAATGATGAGATTATTGATTTTGTATATTTGCCTACAAACATAAAGTCATAAAATCATAAACCAATATCAGATTGATGAGATATTGATTTCATAGATGATAGACCAGTACCAAAAAAAGCATAAACATATTTCACAGAATCACAGTCCACAGACCAGTACTAGAACTGAATTTCCATGGACCAATCAAAGAGTTCATAAACATAAAATGATCAATAGCTTGAAATGTTATACCTCTAGCAGACTGTTGAGGCAGATAGGAGGGAACCGGAGGAGAAAGAGAGTCAGAGAAACAGGCAAACAATCATCGCATGAAGAGAAAGAGAATCAGAGGCAGATCCGCAGATAAGAGGTACCAGCATACCGCCACCGGAGGAGAAACAGAGACAGCCAGTCCTGTCGTCCGTCGCCGTCCGTCGTCGACCGGTTAAGAGTTTGACTGTTTGAGACAGATGGTAGATGCAAAAGAGAGTTTGTTCGTGAACGATGACTGTGAGTGGCTGGTCGCCCATCCATTTTCTACGGTTGTTGTGTGACCTCTCACCTCTGCCTTGGCTCTTAGGATTTTGCTCGCGACTTTTCCTCTTCCTTGATTCTAATTCACCGATTCTCCTGTCGTGGGAACATGGGAGACGCCTCAGTTCTGATTCATCGCTTTAGGATCTTGGGAGACGCCTCAGTTCCACGGGCAGACACACAGAAATTAAGAAGTTAATCGACTGATCATTTGGTCAAGTGCGCTTGTGTAAATGTATTAAAAATGGGGCTAAAAAATGAACCTAATATAACTTGAATTGGACTAAAAAATTGTTGCCCCTTTGGTTTTGCTGCACTGGGCCAAGGCCCAGCTCGCCCTGGCCCTGGTTGTGAGAGATGGATGATGTCAATGCCACACTTCTTATACCTTTTTAACCGGTTTAAATAATAAATCTATGTAAATAGAAAGTCAGGTTCAAAAAAGCGAAATTAAGTGCACCCGAAGGTACCAACCTTAAAAACCTTTTTAAATTTTTTTTCCAAACCATATTTAAATTAACGTTATACACATGATATATCAATTTCACATATATTCATATTTTCCGTGTCTTTAAAAATTATGTGAATGTTAATGGACATTTATGTGAATGGTCATTCACACCATTCACACGACCATTTTTTTTAAACATTTTAGATTTATGATGTTGCTACTTTTGATAAACAATATTATAATGTTGTCTTATACATGTTTATGCAAAAACATTTATGTGAATGATCATTCACAACAGGGTACGCTAAAATCTCATGATCCGCTGGTAAACTTGATTTTATATATATATATATATATATATATATATATATATATATATATATATATATATATATATATATATATATTCTATAAAAATGTTTTAATTAACGTTGTATTATTTTTTTAATATTTAATATTTTTATATAATTATATGATTATTTTAAAACTTTTGTTTTATTTATATTTTATTTAAAATTATATATATATATATATATATATATATATATATATATATATATATATATATATATATATATATATATATATATATATATATATATATATATATATATATATATATAGGGTCAGCTTCTATGGGCACCTATATGCATTGTGCACTTTGGGAACCTGTATGCACCGTTAGATTTTGAATTTTAATGGTTCAGATTGTAGTGGCAAAATGGTAATAAACTTGAAAATGGGTGCACGGGTGCATAAATTCTCGCGCGCGGAAGGGCAAAATCGGAAGATGCTTGAATTCAGAAAATATTCTATCCGAATCTAAACAAACATGATGCATCTTCATCCAATTTTTTGGATTCGTCTTCAAACACGATGCATCTTCATCCAATTCAATATCCGCAGGAGGTTCAATTCAGGTTGCTGTTCAAATGAGTGAAGTTATTGAATTCTAATTAGACCTAACAATAACAGAATCACGCTCTGTAGGCGTTAAAATCACCCGCAACCCTCCATGGACCTTGTATGTCTTAGGACAGTAATGGAAGTTTTTCCCATTTCAAACATGATGCATTTCGACCATATTCATCCCCGTCTTTGTTCCATCCTTATGCATCACCAAAAACGTGATGCATTTTGGCCATATTCATCCTCGTCTTTGTTCCATCATTATGCATCACCAAAATCGTGATGCATTTCGACATTTAAACGTGTTAATTTCGTGATGCATCTCTGAAATTTAAACGTGTTCATCAACGTCTTCAATGTGTTCATCATTGTCGTGATGCATTGCTGTTGTGCATCATGTTTGAAACAACCAATACCATATGCTCCAACTATTTCTTGGAAGCAATAACCACCAACATTAATAAAGAATCTTAGAATTCTTTGACTAGCCATAAGCATGATACAGAATCGTAGAATGAACTGTTTGTGAAAAAACTAATACTCAAAAACCATGATCAACATACGCAAGCAAATTCTCGTCAACATCGATGCACAGGTATGGTGCAGAGTTGCATACCGACGGTGGACAGCGATGATGGTGCTGGGTCTGGCGGTAGTAGTAGTGGTTGTCTTGTGAAAACTGGTTGAGAGAAAGAGAGATGGAGAGAGGCTAGCCATGAAAGAGAAAGTGAAAGAGAGAGAAAAGGGGATGGATTTATGGGAAGGTGGTTGATCATTTTATTTAGTTTCTAAATAAATGATAAATATTAAATTAAATCTTATAATTTAATAATATATTATTAAGCATTCCCAAAATGCCCTTAATGCACCCTTTGTAAACAAGCAATGCATTTTTGGTTCCCATTTGGTTCCCGATGCATATGGTGCCCCATAGAACCTCAATCTATATATATATATATATATATATATATATATATATATATATATATATATATATATATATATATATATATATATATATATATATATATATATATATATATATAGGGAGGTTCCATTGAGAACTTTTGTGCATTGAGGCACAAAAGAACCTTCACTGGCCCTTGGATGAAAAGAATGTGTGGGTTAGATCAAATGGCAAAAGGGTAATTAAATAGAATGTTTTATGCATCAAGTGCACATAATGAAATTCGCAGAGGGGTAAAACAGGAATTATGCAATCCTTATTTAATTATTACACTTCCAAAATTAACAACAATAATACAATTTCAAAATACATCAAAATACATGCATATCGTTCATCTCTTCCAAAAATAAATCATGCATATCGTTCATCTCTTCCAAAATCAAAATACAAACATGAATCGTTCATACAAACATAAATCATGAATATCGTTCATCTCTTCCAAAATCAAAAGGGGGTTAAGAGAGAGGAGAGAGAGATAGAGAGAAAGAGGGAGTGGATTTAGGAAAGAAGTTAATGGTGATTGTCATACCAAATTTAACTATTAATTATCTTAAAAACATTTAAATTCAAAAATAATTTTCATACATTTAATATCCCCTAAATGCCCTTTGTGCACCCTTGGTAGATAGTCCGATGCACAAAAGTTCTCAATGGTGCCTCGATGCACAAAAGTTCTCAATAGAACCCAATCTATATATATATATATATATATATATATATATATATATATATATATATATATATATATATATATAGGGGTGGGTTCAATGGAAAACCACTATGCACCTGAAAACTATGGAAACCTACGCCTACCGTTCGATTTGGTGCATTTCATGAAAAACGCGGTGACATGATCGTAAATAAGGTGATGCATCACGTGGGATTTTGATGCATCACGCGGGAAATTTGATGCATCACGTGGGATTTTGATGCATCACGCGAGGAATTTGATGCATTTGTGGTGGTGCAGTGCGGTTTTCACAAGTTTTCCGGTGCATGGTGGTTTTCCATTGAACCTCCCTCTATATATATATATATATGAAAAGTATGAAAGTTACATAAATGGTCCCTGAAAGTTTGAAAATTATATAAATGGTCCTTGAAATTCAAAAAGACCAAAATACCCCTGAAACTAACGGCTCAAGTTAACTGCCGTTAGTTTCAGGGACCAAAATGTTACAACTTTTCGATTTTTGGGACTTATGGTGTAATAATATACTTTCAGGTACTAAAACCGTAATTTCATATAAACCACAGGGACCATTTATTAAACTAGAGTGAGTGACCAAAACTAAAATGAACAACAAACTTGAAGGACCAAAATGTTTTTAAAGAAAAGGGCAAAATGGTCATTATAAAAGATTTAACCATTTCATGGTTAAAGTTAACAGCAGAAGGACCAATTTTGCAAGTAAACAGTGAAGATAAGGACCGTTTATGCAAAATTGAAACTACAGGGACCGTATCCAAAGTTTTATGTAAACCACAGGGACCATTTTTGTAGTTTACTCAATCTTTTATAATGACCATTTTACCCTTTTCTTTGATAACATTTTGGTCCCTCAAGTTTGTAGTTCATTTTAGTTTTGGTCCTTCAAGTAAATTTTTTTATTTAACTCTTTTTTTATTATTATAACTATTATTATTTATTATTATTATTATTATTTTAACTTTTTACGTATTATTTTTTTGTTTATTGAGTTTCCTATATTTTTATATATTTTATAATTTGAATTACAAACTTAATTATTTCTTTTTATTATAAACAATTGTATCAAATTAGAATCCTTTTCCGTTTTTAGCTTTTTCAAATGGAAAATAAAAAAAATTTTATATTGTAGTTTCCAAACCAAAAAATTTTGAACGTTAAGATTTTATTTGTTTTTTCAAACGAAAAGAAGTTACTAAAAGCTTAAGATTCAACGTTAAACAATTGAATGATTAGTAAATTTTTTTCGTTTGTAAAAAGAAATAAAAGCTTAAGATTCAAATTTTTTTGGTTTGGAAAACTACAATATAAAATATTTGTATTTTTTTCATTCGAAAAAGCTAAAAAATGAAATGGATTCTAATTTGATACTATTGTTTATAATAAAAAAAAATAATAAGTTTGTAATTTAAATTGAAAAATATATTAAAATATAGGAAACTTAATAAACAAATAAATTAATATGTAAAAAGTTAAATCTATAATAAATAATTATAATAATAATTATAATAATAATAATAATAATAATAATAATAATAAAAGAGTTAAATAAAAAAATTTACTTGAGGGACCAAAACTAAAATGAACTACAAACTTGAGGGACCAAAATGTTATCAAAGAAAAGGGTAAAATGGTCATTATAAAAGTTTTAGCCATTTGATTATTAAAGTTAACGGCAGAGGAACCATTTTTGCAAGTAAACAATGATAACAAGGACCGTTTATGCAAAATTGAAACCACAAGGACCGTATCCAAAGTTTTATGCAAACCACAGGGACCATTTTTGTAATTTACTCTAATTAAAATTTAGTAAAAACTTCTTATTTTAATAAAACAAATAAGTATAAAAATATAATAAGAATATTAATATTATTAACCATTTAGAAACAAAAAATAATTAAAATTAAAAACATCTACACTTGTATATTTGATTAAATATTTATATATTAAAAGTTTTTGCTTCTACCTCAACTTGAAGAATTGAATAACTGTGATTCATTTTGTTTTGTTTTTTGGCTTTTACTTTTGTCCAACTTTGTTATTCATAATGTTTTTGCAAAAGTAGAGGTTTAATATTAAAAAAAACCAACATGTTTTTATGTTTTTACGGTATAGCCTCTCCCTGTTATTTTTTACCAATAGAATTCTCAAGTTATTTGTGAAATTCAGTGTCTTTCTTTTTTCGCCAAAATAAGTATGACGTCCTCATGAATTAATGGTATAATTGAAATCACCATGATCAACAATAACCCAATGATTAACATGATAATTAAAATTGATGCTTAATTCAGATTTAAGCAGTTCCACACTAAAGCAATAGATATAAGTGTCTACAGTGATAAAGTCTAACTATTACAACATCATATAGTGTTTTTAAAGTCATGAAATCCCAGCCCCAAAGCTATATCGTCCATGTACCAAAGTAGCTACTAAGACATCGAGATGTAAAATGAATTACTTAGGAGGAAGGTCCAGCTACACCTTTGCCTTTGCCTGAAAACATTGAGAGTCAACAGTAAGCTAATTTGCTTAGTGAGATAACAGATTATACATTCAACAAATACTTTTTTACAAGCATAGTGTGAAATCTGGCAGTGTAAGCCCCATAGTATGTGAAAAACCATGCAGTGCAAGCATGGGGTTGGCAGTTCAAATGCTGATCGGGGATGTGCCGACCTGACCAGGATAACGAGTGGGATGATTAGTCCCCGACAGTAGGCTGTTGTCAGCCCCAGTCCAGGTCGCATCAGATTGTGAAGTAATGATCATGCAGTGCAAGCATGATGTAAATAGATGCATTTTCAAACGAACGCAGGCTACATGTTTGTTACATGTCAAGTACGAGTGTGCATCATAACAACAAATCATTCATGAGTGTCAATTGATGTATATGAACAATGTGAACATGACATTGAATATGTAAAACGTGAATGCAAAGACAATAAATGTTAGAATAATAATCTATTACTCACAGTGGTTTGTATAGTGATAATTGCATCTGAATCAATGTGTGTTAGATAACACCACAATGATCTGTCAAGTCAGTGTAATAGTGATATTATGTCAGTAATTGCTTAAAACTTAATTCTGAAAATTAAGTGAAATTTGAACTGAATTCGGACCATATCCGAATTTCGGATGATCCGTAATCCGAATGGTCCGAGATTCATCCTTAGTAATTTGTTCTATACTATTCATCCGAATTCGGATGACACATTGGTCCGAAGTTCGGATCAACAGTGCATCCGAAGTTCGTTTCATAACTTAATGATTTTTATAAGTGTCCATCCGAAATTACATATGGTCCGAAGTCGGTAGTGGGTCCGAACTCGGAGGGTCCGAATCGTGTTCATATGGTCCGAGTTCATACTTATATATTTTCCAACATTTTCCAAAATATACTTTTTGACCATTTTTACATGTTTTTGTATCTAAAATTGCAAATATGAACTTAAATGTACTATTTTAACTTAAAACTTAACACCAATGTTCCAAAATAGTCCATCTTTGTCCACTTTTCATCAATTATCGATGAACACACACACACACTAAAACACACACTTGATTCCAAAATCATACTTAGAATTGGAATTTGAATCTGAAATTTGGTATACTACATTATCATCACTCGATTTAAACATATCCATAACAACATTCAACATGCATTAACTTTTGCAACTTAATCCTTCGATTCAGTTTTTTATGAAAACCGAACCCAAAACATCAAAAATTCGTAATATAGAATGATTTTTACCTCGAATCGTTGTTTGCAGTAGCTATAGTCCTTTGTTTACAACTTAATTCCAACTTTTGCACTTCAATTTGGTGTTCTTTGGGGTTATTGATGAAGAACCCGTAGGTTCTTAGAGAGAGAAGGAGAGAGGCGGGAGTGAGAGGGTAGAGAGAGAAAGTGATTGTTAAAATGAAGACTTTTCTCCCTTTTATTTGTTAGTTCATCCTATTTGCACATTATACCCCTCAACTTCGTATTTTCTTATTTAAACCGATTTTAAGTGTCCGGATCGATTTCTCATGGTTATGCTCGCTCAAAAAAACAACGATGAGGATTTCTCCTCATCATTTCTCATTTTTAAAATTGTGAACGAAACTGAAATAATAATTTCATCAATGCATTAAATTGAGTCTTAAATGGTAAATTACAAATGATTAAAAAGTTGATATGTTACAATAAGTCATTAAGTTTGAGGGATTTCCATGGAAGAAAAGTGAAAACATGTTTGTTTTTTGTGGAAAATACAGGATTAATTATGAGAAAATAATAATTTTTTCTGAAACTGCAAAGAAAACAATAAGCTGAGAAATTTATTAGGAAAAAATAACATGAATAGACGAAACCGCAAAATACATGAAAACATGTTGTTTGTTCATGTAAAATCCTAAAAAAAATAATATACTTTAGACATCATCAATGGAGTCAAAGCAAATTCGTAAATAAAACATGTAGCCCACTAGTGCTTAGATTCACAAATGCACTGACGTTGTTGTCAACATTAAACATGTTTCAATTTATTAAGGTCATAACTTATCTTAAGCGATAAAAATACATATACATAACGGATACTCGTAGCAACGCACGAACAACCATAACACTCGTTATAATCAAAATAAATCTTATTTTCAAAATGTCTAAGAATTCATTAGTATTTAAATAAATTAAATTATAAATCAAAAAATATAAGATCATGCAACGTTCTCATTACATAATTTACATATAAATAATAAATAAATAAATAAATAAATATATATATATATATATATATATATATATATATATATATATATATATATATATATATATATAATATGGTTCGTGTGAGTACCTAAAAAATGCAGAGTACCGTGAGTACCTGTGAACACACGAGTTTCAGATGTGAACTTGCTCCGAAAAAAAGTTTTTTTTTTTTGAATTTTTTTTCATATTCATTTAGATACAAATAATATAAGGCTATTCATAAAAAATTATATACATTCACACTTTCTAACATCTTAAAAGTCATGTGAACGTGAAAAAATTCATGTGAACATGCTTAGTTGTGAACACACGTTCACAACAGCAGAGTTCATGTGAACACACACGTTTCACATAGTTCTAGTGTGTGTTTATGTGTGATTTTTTGCAAATAGTCTTGTATTATTAATTTAAACATGATTATGAAAAAAAATTTCAAAAAAAATGATTTTAAGCGAAGTACCTCCGGTACTCCGCAAAACTAGTGGTACTCATTTGAACCCAAATATATATACATATATATATATATATATATATATATATATATATATATATATATATATATATATATATATATATATATATATATATATATATATATATATATATATATATATATATAAGCATACTTTAGCAAACCCCACCAACAAATAGTGTTTTACAAAAGTTTCTTCTAGTGCATTTTAGCACAATAAAAATACAATTAATACTTAGAAGTCCATCTCTAGCACATTATAGCAAATCTCATTTATAAATTATTTTTGTTTGTTGATTTGAGAGGAGCAACATAGTAAGACTCACTTATGAATAATGATTTCATTAGTGAATAATGTATAAATGTGTAATAGCACAATAAAAATATAACTAATACTTAGAAGTCCATCTCTAGCACATTATAGCAAATCTCATTTATAAATTATTTTTGATTGTTGATGTAAGAGGAGCAAAATAGCAAAACTCGCTTATGAATAGTGATTTCATTGGTGAATAATGTATAAATGTGTAATTTATATTTAAAAAATATTAAATGAACGTGTATGTTGGTAATTGGTGGAGCTTAAATGTTATTTTTTCAATATTGTAAGTGATTAAATATTATTGTATATTTATTGTTTCTGGAGTTATAATTCTAACACAAAAAAATAAAAAAAATAAAAATTATTTAGAGTATTACTGGAATTATATATGCTTATATTTTATTTATTATATATGCTTATATTGTAGTTACTGTTAAAAAGTTATAATTTATATTAAAAATCTTGTCATAGATACTAATATGTTTATGCTGTTTTAAAATATAACTTCTTGTTTTTATAATTGTTGTAAAAACATAATCATAAATGATTATAATAGCTAAAAAAATTTTAAATTATTAACTAATAAAGCATTAATAAAAAATAACATATCATAAGGAAAAAATAAAAATTAAGTTGAAATATTTCATTACTAATCTATAATCCATGCATAACATGAGTAAAACTTTAAAAAAATATTTTTAATATTTCATTACTAGTGTATAAACCTAAGTATAACATGAGTAAAACTTTTGGAAAAAAAATATTTTTAATATTTTATCCTCATAGGTACACTAATAAACCTGATTATATATATAGAATCAGGTTTATCAGCGTACCTATAAGATTCCAGCGTACCCAACGTACCCTAATGTGAATGATCATTCACATATATTTTTTTTGAATAGACATGTATAAGACAACATTATAAGACTTTTTTTCAAAATAAGCAACATCATAAATCTTGTGAATGATAAAAAAAGATCATGTGAATGATCATTCACGCCATTCACATGGTGTGAAATGACCATTCATATGGATGACCATTCACATAAATATGCATTGAGCATTCACATAATTTTTAAGGACATTGAAAGTATGAATGTATGTGAAATTCATATATCATGCGTATAACATTAAATTAAACATGATTATGAGAAAAAAATTTAAAAAGTTTTTTAAGGTTGGTACATTCGGGTGCACTTGATTTCGAGAGGTACTTTTTTGAACGTGACTCTCTCTCCTCTCTCTCTCTCTCTCTCTCTATATATATATATATATATATATATATATATATATATATATATATATATATATATATATATATATATATATATATATATATATATATATATATATATATATGTATATGTATATGGTTCGAGAGAGTATCACTCATTATGCAGCGCACCAGAAGGTACCACCTTTAAAAAAGAGAGTATCACTCCTTATGCAGCGCACCAAAAGGTACCACCTTCAAAAAACTTTTTTAAAATATTTTTTTTCGTAAACATGTTTTAATTAGCATTATGCAGATCATATGTAAATTTCACATAAATTCACATTTCCTAGCTCCTAAAAAATGATGTGAACACTCACTTATATAATTTTGAATATACGTGAACGCACATTTATGTGATGCGTGATTTCATGCACTTAGAGTGTTCGGATTTGCGTGAAATTCATATATCATCTGTGTAATGTTAATTAGAACATGTTCATGAAAAAAAAATTCAAAATTTTTTTTAAGAGTGGTACCTTCTGGTGCGCTACATTAGAGGTGATACTCACTTGAACCTAAATCTATACATATATATATATATATATATATATATATATATATATATATATATATATATATATATATATATATATATATATATATATATATATATATTTGTGTGTGTGTGTGTGTGTGTGTATAGATTTAGGTTCAAAAGAGTCCCTTTAAAAATCCAGTACCAAGGGTACCCATCCAAAGCCATAAGATTAAATAAATCAATGGTTGAGATCAAAAATTCAAATTCCATGCACGTCCCCTTTTTTTTAGCTGGAAGGGTATTTTCGTAATTACAGCGATCATTCACAAGACATATAAAATGATCATTCACATTACTTATTTCATCATTCACATTACTTAATTGATCATTCACATTACTTAATTATTCATTCACAACACTTATTTGATCATTCACAAGAATTATTTGACTATTTACAATTCTTTTACACTTATTTGATCATTCACAATAATTATTTGATTATTTACACTTATTATATAATTATTTGGTTATTCACATTACTTAATTGACCATTCACATTACTTAATTGATCATTCGCATTATTTAATTGACCATTCACATTACTTAAATTATCATTCACATTACTTAATTGTTCATTCACAACACTTATTTGATCATTCACAAGAATTACTTGACTATGTACAATTCTTTTTACACTTATTTTAACATTCATGACATTTATTGGATCATTCACAATATTTTTTTTGACTATTTACACTTCTTCTATAATTATTTGACCATTCACATTACTTAATTGACCATTTACATTACTTAATTGATCATTCACAACAATTATTTGATTGTCACATGAATTAATTGACCATTCACAATAATTATTAATTATTCATTCACAATACTTATTTGATCATTTACAAGAATTATTTGACTATTTACAATTCATTTACACTTATTTGATCATTCATGACATTTATTTGATCATTCACAATAATTATTTGACTATTTACACTTCTTCTATAATTATTTGACCATTCACATTACTTAATTGAACCACATTACTTGATTGATCATTCACAACACTTATTTGATCGTCACATGAATTATTTGACAATTCACAATAATCATTTGACTATGTACACTTCTTCTACACTTATTTGACGACCATTCACAATAATTACTTGACCATTCACACTTCTTCTACACTTATTTGATTATTCACAACACTTTTATGATTATTCACAACACTTATTTGATCATTCACAAGAATTATTTGATCATTCATAGTATTTATTTGATCATTCACATTAATTATTTGACCATTTATAATAAGTTTAGAAGAAGTGTGAATGATCAAATAATTATTGTGAATGATCAAATAAGTGTTGTGAAAGATCAAATAAGTGTAGAAGAAGTGTAAAAGTCCAATAATTATTGTGAATGTTGAAATAAATACTGTAAATGGTCAAATAATTCATGTGAATGATCAAATAGGTGTTGTGAATGATCAAATAAGTAATGTGAATGGTCAATTAAGTAATATGAATGGTCATGTAAGTAATGTGAACGATCAAGTAAGTAATGTGAATGATTAATTAAGTAATGTGAATGGTCAATTAAGTAATGTGAATGGTCATTTAAGTAATGTGAATGATCTACATTTGTTTAACTAATTATTTAGATCTACATTCAAATAATTATTGTGAATGATCAAATAAGTGTAGAACAAGTGTAAAAGTCCAATAAATATTACGAATGATGAAATAAATACTGTAAATGGTCAAAATAATTCATGTGAATTATCAAATAAGTTTTGTGAATGATCAATTAAGTAATGTGAATGGTCAATTAAGTAACGTGAATGGTCATGTAAGTAAGGTGAACGATCAAGTAAGTAATGTGAATGGTTAATTAAGTAATGTGAATGGTCAATTAAGTAATGTGAATGATCATTTAAGTAATGTGAATGATCAATTAAGTAATGTGAATGATCATTTAAGTAATGTGAATGGTCAATTAAGTAATGTGAATGGTCAATTAAGTGTAAAAGAATTGTGAATGGTCAAATAAGTGTTGTGGATGATCAAATAAGTGTTGTGAATGATCAAATAAGTGTACAAGAAGTATAAATAGTTAAATAAGTTTTGTGAATGATCAATTAACTAATGTGAATGATCAATTAATGTGAAGGGTGAATTAAAGAATGTGAATGGTCGCTGTAATTACGAAAATACCCTTACCTTTGTGGGGTACGCAGGATACACAGGATTTTTAAGGGGACGCTTTTGAACCAAATTCTATGTGTGTGTGTGTGTGTGTGTGTGTATACAGGATCATTGCAAAACTTAAATTTGGTGCAGAACCAACTATAAAATTAAATATCATACGAATTATTAATTTTTTGAACAAAAAAATTATGCCATAAAAACAAGAATTTTATCTTTTTTAAAACGTGACTGATGATTATATATTTTTTCAAAATTTTTTTGAATATTCAACACTGAATATTCGACATTGAATATTCAACATTGAATTCTCTGAACTTTATATGTTCATCGAATAAACGATATAAATTTAAACATTGAACATTGAATATATGGTTCTACAGTTCTGCACCAAATTTAGGTTTTGGAATGATACCAACGATATATATATAGAATAAGGTTGATTAGCGTACCTATGAGATTACAGTGTACCCTATTGTGAATGATCATTCACATATTTTTTTTGCATAGACATGTATAAGACAACATTATAATACTTTTTATCAAAAGTTTTTATCAGAAGGAGCAACATCGAATGATAAAAAAAAGATCATGTGAATGGTGTGAATGATCGTTCCCCTGGATGACCATTCACATAAATGTGCATTGAATATTCACATAATTTTTAAGGACACAGAAAGTGTGAATGTATGTCAAATTCATATATCATGTGTATAATGTTAATTTAAAAATAGTTATGAGAAAAAAATTAATAAAGTTATTTAAAGTTGCTACCTTCGGGTGCACTTGATATCGAGAGATTCTTTTTTGAACCTAACTTTCTCTCTCTCTCTCTCTCTCTCTCTCTATATATATATATATATATATATATATATATATATATATATATATATATATATATATATATATATATATATATATATATATATATATATATATATATATATATATATATATGGGTTCAAAAAGGTACCCATGAGAATTGAGTGTACCAATGATACATTTTCAAAGCCACAAGATTAATAAAAAAAGGGTTGTGGTCAAGTTGAAGAAATCATGCGTGCCTACTTTTTTTTTGAGCTGCAAGAGTATTTTCGTAATAACAGCGATCATTTACAATACTTATAAAATGATCATTCATAACATTTATTTGACCATTCACAATTCTTCAGCACTTATTTGATCATTCACAACACAGATTTGATCATTCACAGGAATTATTTGACTTTTTACAATTTTTCAACACTTTTTGATCATTCACATCACATAGTTAATCATTCACAAAGATTATTTGATCATTCACATTACTTATTTGATCATTCATCAGACTAATTCAACTGTTATTAATTTGACCATTTATTTGACAATTTATCATAGTTTATTGCTAATTTGACCATTCTCCCTGATGTTATATGATCATTCACAACACTTATTTGATCATTAACAACACTTATTAAATGATCATTCACAAGAATTATAAAATGATCATTCACAATACTTATAAAATGATCATTCACAACACTTAATTGATCAAATAAGTGTTGTGAATGATCAATTAACTATTCTAAATGGTCATTTTATAAATGTTGTGAATAATCAAAAAAGTATTGTGAATGATCAAAGAAATATTGTTGGGTATAAATATAAATAGAGATGAAAACAGTTATATTGTAATAGTTCAGGGGGCTTTATGTAAATAATCAATAGTTGTAGGTTGTATATAAATAGGTGTAGTGGTATTGTTGTTATATACGTATGCTTGCACAAATCTGAAAAAGGAGAATATGATTGAGAAGAAGTGTACCCCAAGAAAAAGGAACTTGATATCGCCATAATTATATACATTTTCCGGGCGATATCTATTATTTTTATAGTATTTTGTTGAGGTAAAACGTTGAATTTTGTTCCTCCAAGTGTTATTTATGTTAAATCATTATTTGTAGGGTTTGTTGGAAGAAAATCAAGATTTTAGGCTGTAAAGGGCAAGGCACGGCGTGCCCTCAAAAGAGCACGACGTGCCCTCAAAGGCACACCATGTCTGATTTGGCATGCCAGGAAGACTATCAGCTGAAAAGTGGAGGGCACGGCGTGCCCTGCCTGACACACGAACATTCCCTGTATTTTCAGAGCCAATAAGGAGGTGACACACAAGAGGCACGACGTGCATACTTTAAGGCACGTCGTGCCCTTCCAAGTCTATAAATAGAGCGTTTTCAGCAACATTTATTAACTCATGCTCGTTTCCTTCACACAAAATAACGATTTTTATACCATTTGGAAGGCAAGAAAGTCGGTTTGGAGCCATTTTGAGTGCAACGTTGAAGGTTTCAACAACACAACATCGTTTACCATCGTTAGGGGAGTTCTAACATTTCTAAATCTTTTGGTTATATTTAGTTTTTCTTTATATAAGATGTATATGTTGTGCAGTTCTATATATATGGAGTAGTTGTTTATTATAATCATTTGGGTTTGTAGAACCCTAAACATTGGATGATTTTATATCTTTTTGTTGGAATGAATATATTTATGTTCTTGTTTTGAAAGAATGTTTGTAATCGTTAGTTTAACACTTAAATGATTTGCCATGAATATTTGTGTTCCTAGATGTGAATCGGGTTTGCTCATATTTATTTCGAATAGAGTGATTTTGTTACTTTGTTTGATCTTTTAAGCTCGTGAGAGTAAAAAGGGTGGATTATTTAAGTGTTTAACTATGATTATAAATATGGTTGTATTTCGGTGTGAATCTTAATATAAACGAATGTTTTGATACGTGAGTTGATAAACAATATTTCATAACAAAAACATGATTGTGAGTATTTAGTTTGCTTTATTAATTTAAGAAAATATAGTTGAGTGATCTCTATATTTTCTTAGAGTTAATATTGGGATGATGATTTTAGTTTGAGTGATCTTGTAATTTCATCATCATTACTTGCATATGATTTTATGTCAAAGTATTCATTAGAGTGATCTTTGTTACTTTACGTAAAAGGTTGGATTTAAGACCATTCAAGCGTTATTCATTCCAAGCATGTTCATTGTTATTCATCCAATGTTTAGGGGGAAGCATTCCCATTTGATTACCCTTATCAAATTGCAATCTTAAAACCTTTCTTTCTAAGTGTGTATATCTCATACTTGTGTGGATTTGCGCTCGTGATTTTATACTTTTTTCCTGTTCCTTATTTTAAATGCAAACACATGACGATCTTAGCTATTTATTAACCGACAACCTATTATCATCATTACACCATTTTGTCCCTGTGTTCGATACCTGGACTTACTTATACTATAATAGCAAACGATAGGTGATACTTGCCTAATTGTCGCTAGTTTTAGTATATTTATTTCCATTAGATAATTAAAATTAAGGTGTGCTAGCGGCACATCAAGTTTTTGGCGCCGTTGCCGCGGAACAATAACGGTGATTTTGAGAACGGTTGAACGTTTCTATATTAGCGATCCTTTCGGGGATTTATCCCCGAGAGTTAATTTCATTGTCTTTATTTCATTGCATTATCAATTCTTGTTCTAGATTTACCCGTTGATTTCCCTTTCTCTTGTAGGAGTTTATGAGCCGAAATCTCCTCTCGGATCTAACCGACAGATCCGGAGAGATTAATTCGAAGAAAGAATAAGCAAAAGGAAGGAGAACCACCGTCCGCATCCCCAATTGTAGTAGAGAATCTTGAGGCTTCGGGACAAAGAACCGAACCAAAAGTCGAAGCCAAAATGGCAGAAGAAGATAATCGAACGATGAGGGAACGTTCCAAGGCAACCAACATCGGATCGGGATCGGCAATCATACGCCGCCCGTTCAAGCGGCACATTACGAGATCAAAACAAATTGTCTCCAATACTTGAATCAAATGTGCCCTTTTGATGGACTTGACCCCGATGATCCGAACGCACATCTAACTCGGTTCTTGGACGTTTGCGATATGATAAAGATTCGAGATTTGCCCGAAGAATCCTTGTACCTTCGTTTGTTCCTGTATACATTGAGGGGAGCCGCACAAACGTGGTTTGAGTCACTAGCGCCACAATCGATCACAACTTGGGAGGAAGTTGTAGACCGGTTCCTAATGCGGTATTTCCCTCCCTCCAAAACTGCTCGTTTAAAAAATGACATTAGTAATTTTTTGCAGGAAAGCGAGGAGTCATTGTATGAAGCGTGGGAAAGGTACAAGGGGCTTTTGAGAAGGTGTCCACATCACGGGTTGGACACCTACAACCAAGTTTACACATTCTACACTGGGCTTTTGATTTCAACAAGGTAAATATTAGATTTGAATGCCGGTGGAGGTGTGATGGACAAGAAGCCAACCGATGCTTACAAAGCAATAGAAACCGCGGCCACTAACACTCATGAGTGGCACTCCTCGAGGCATAGATTCGTACGCGGTGCTATAAAGCAAGGAGATGATGTGAGTTCACTTAAGGAGGAGGTTACTAAAATGGGTAAATAAATAGTCCAACTTCAAAACCCGAGATTAGCAAATCATGCGTGTCAATTGTGTTACGGTCCTCATACCGCAAATGAGTGCAACAAAAGGATGACACTTCTTAGTAGACAATCCACCATCAAGTCTATTCAAGAAGTGTGTCAACTTTGTGGAGGACCACACATGGCAAGAGATTGTGGGAATGACGACGCCGAGGAAACATTGGAAGAAGATGTTTTGTATTCTTACAGTGATAGATTTGACAATCCAAGGGGAAAGCTAGCTTTTCAACCACCACCTCAACAATACTACAATCCCGATGTTGACAATTGGAATCATCCAAATTTCCGATGGCGTCAACCAAATGACCAAGCTCCGGCGGTACCACCGGGATTTGAGGGTGCTAGTTCTTCCAACCCAAACCAAAGAAACAATTTATACCAACCTCGTCATCCAAACACCGCCCAATACCAATCCCGACAACCACATCAACCAACCAATACATCGCAACAACCACAGCAAGCTACGAATACCACCACTCCATCAACCGAAACCAAGCCCACCCTTGAAGATATAGTGAGGAGACAACAAGCGTCCATTCAAAATCTCGAAAAGCAAATGGGGCAACTCACTCAATTACTTCTTGATAAGGAAAGGGGAAAGGGTACATTGCCTTCCAACACGGAAGTCAATCCGTAAGAGCATGTTAAAGAAATCAATTTGAGGAGTGGTAAAATTCTTGAACCCGTTTCTAATTCGGTTTTAAATGATGTTGTTGTTAATGATGTGCAGGTTGAACCGGAAAAAGGAGGCTACAAAGGACGAGGCACAAACTTCAAGCCCACCAAGTACCGTGCAATTCCCACTTCCTTCCACCACACAAGTACCGGTCATGAAACCACGAGTCCCTTATCCAAGCAGGCTGAAAAAGGAGAAAGAGGAGGCTCATTTTGGTAAATTTTTAGAGCTCTTTAAACAGTTGCATATTAACTTACCGTTTATTGATGTTATCTCGCAGATGCCCACATATGCTAAATTTCTCAAGGAGATCATCACCAACAAACGGAAGTTTGAGGATGTTTCATCGGTGTTGATGAATGAAGGATGCTCCGCTCTACTGCAAAACAAGCTACCCGAGAAGATTGCTGATCCAGGGAGTTTTACTATCCCTTGTCACATTGGTAGCTTAGTTATCACGAATGCACTTGCGGATCTCGGGGCAAGCATCAATTTAATGCCCACCTCTTTGTATGCAAAACTTAATTTGGGAGATCCGCAACCGACACGCATGAGCATCCAATTGGCCGATTGGTCACTCAAGTATCCGAGGGGAATTGTGGAAAATGTTCTTGTCAAAGTAGATAAATTTGTGTTTCCCGTGGATTTTGTGATACTTGATATGGATGAGGATAGTCGTGTAACCCTTATATTAGGGAGGCCATTTTTGGCCACTTCACGTGCTATGATTGATGTGTATGATAAGAAACTCACTTTGAAAGTTGGTGAAGAGTCGGTAACTTTTTCAATTGATAAAGCTATGCAATATCCATCAACATCGGATGATATGTGTTACCATGTACATGCATTTGATAGTGAGTTTGATTTCGATGTGCATTCATTCATTTCAAAGGGGTCAAAGAGCGTGTTTTCGATTGATAAAGGGGAAGAGATTTTCGATTTTGATGAGAATGTGGACGAGTTAGCACCACCGCTAGACATGGATCCATCCCCTAGCTCTTGTGAAGTCGAGCCAATCCATGTTGATGAAAATCCTTTCCGTGTCAAATCCTCAATTGAGGAACCTCCATCTCTTGAGCTTAAAGAGCTCCCCAATCATCTTGAGTATGCATTCTTGCATGAGGAGTCCCAATTACCCGTAATCATTTCGTCGAGTCTAACGGGTGACCAAAAAGAAAGACTCCTCACTCTTCTTCGTGCTCACAAAGGAGCACTCGCTTGGAAAATTTCCGACGTTAAGGGTATAAGTCCTTCCTATTGCACGCATAAAATTCTTATGGAAGATGACTTTAAACTGGTTGTCCAACGACAAAGACGGTTAAACCCAAACATGAAGGAAGTGGTGAAAAAGGAGGTAATTAAGCTACTTGATGCCGACTTGATTTACCCCATCTCCGATGGTCCATGGGTTAGCCCAGTTCAAGTGGTGCCAAAAAAGGGAGGGATGACCATTGTGCACAATGAGAAAAATGAGATCATCCTGACATGAACGGTCACGGGATGGCGTGTTTGCATTGATTATCGAAAATTAAACGATGCTACACGCAAGGATCATTTTCCCCTTCCCTTCATGGACCAAATGTTAAAGCGCTTGGCGGGCAACAAATTCTTCTGTTTCCTTGACGGTTTCTCCGGTTATTTTCAAATTCCTATCCATCCGGAGGACCAAGAAAAGACAACTTTCACGTGCCCATTCGACACGTTCGCATATAGAAGAATGCCTTTCGGCCTATGCAATGCACCCGCGACCTTTCAACGGTGTATGATGGCCATTTTCCACGACATGATTGAAGGGAGTATGGAAGTGTTTATGGACGATTTCTCCGTCTACGGAAACTCCTTCGATTCATGTCTTGAAAATCTTGAGAGAATGCTCACCCGATGTGAGGAATCTAACTTGGTCCTCAATTGGGAAAAATGTCACTTCATGGTGAGAGAGGGAATTGTGTTGGGGCACAAAATCTCGGAAGCCGGGATTGAGGTCGATAAAGCAAAGATTGACACTATCTCTAAGCTACCTCCCCCATCCAATGTCAAAGGCATAAGAAGCTTCTTGGGTCATGCGGGTTTTTATCGCCGCTTCATAAAGGATTTTTCCAATGACCCAACTATTGGAGAAAGATACCCCGTTTGTTTTCTTCGATGATTGTTTGAATTCATTCAATATCCTCAAAGAGAAGCTCACGAATGCACCCATAATGATTGCTCCGGATTGGTCGATTCCGTTCGAGCTCATGTGTGACACGAGTGATTTCGCGGTTGGGGCCGTTTTGGGCCAAAGAATCAATAATCATTTCCAACCGATTTATTATGCAAGCAAGACATTAACGGACGCACAAGAAAATTACACCACCACCAAGAAAGAACTTCTCGCCGTCGTCTTTGCTTTCGATAAATTTCGGTCATATCTCGTGCTCTCTAAAACGGTTGTTTACACCGACCATTCCGCCCTTCGCTTCCTTTTCTCAAAGCAAGATGCAAAACCTCGTCTCATTCGGTGGATTTTGCTTTTGCAAGAGTTTGATATCGAAATCTGAGATAAGCAAGGAGCCGAAAACCTCGCCGCGGATCACTTGTCGCGCCTTGAAAACCCTCATCTCGAGCAACTGAATGAGCGTGATATCAACGATAACTTTCCCGATGAATTTCTTCTAAAGGTTGAGGGTGAACCCGAAACACCGTGGTTTGCCGATTTTGCCAACTACCTTGCTTGTGGCATTCTTGTAAAAGGAATGTCATACCAACAAAAGAAGAAATTTTTCTCCGATCTCAAGTACTATCTATGGGAAGACCCCTATCTTTTTCGGATAGGAGCGGATCAAGTAATTCGGAGATGTGTTTTCGGGAAAGAATGTAAAGATATTTTGAACCATTGCCACATTGGCCCTACAGGTGGGCATCTCGGTCCGAGCTACACCGCCAAAAAGGTGTTTGATTCGGGATTTTATTGGCCCTCGATCTATAAAGATGCCCAAGCAATGGTTCAATCTTGTGATCAATGCCAACGCACGGGATCTATCTCCAAGCGGGATGAAATGCCACAAAAGTTCATCCAAGTCTGTGAAGTGTTTGACATTTGGGGGATAGATTTCATGGGACCATTCCCACCTTCTTGTGGCAATAAGTACATTCTCGTAGCGGTTGATTATGTGTCCAAGTGGGCCGAGGCTCAAGCCTTACCCACGAATGACGCGCAAGTTGTACTTAAATTTCTGAAGAAGTTGTTCTCGCGCTTCGGAATTCCGAAGGCTTTGATTAGTGATCGTGGCACACATTTTTGTACTGCCCAAATTGAAAAAGCCTTGGCTAGATATGGGGTAACTCATCGAGTTGGCACCGCTTACCACCCTCAATCTAGTGGCCAAGTCGAGATCACTAATCGCGGTTTGAAGCGTATTTTGGAAAAAACCATTGGAAATAATCGAAAGGAGTGGTCGGACAAATTAGATGATGCATTATGGGCGTTTCGAACCGCATTTAAAACGCCCATTGGTACCACTCCATTTCTTTGGTGTACGGCAAGGCCTGCCACTTGCCGGTTGAAGTCGAGCATAAGGCTTTTTGGGCCCTCAAAACGTGTAATCTTGATCTTTCTCTTGTCGATGATCGTAGAAATGCTCAATTACAAGAATTAGAGGAGCTACGGCTCCACACATATGATAATTCTTGTATTTATAAAGAGAAGACCAAGAAATGGCATGATGCTCGTTTGAAAGATCGTTCCGACATCCGTGTGGGTGACCGAGTCCTTGTGTTTAATTCATGATTAAAGATTTTTCCAGGAAAGCTTAGATCTCGATGGTCCGGCCCTTATGTTGTCAAAAAAATCTTCCCATACGGCACTTTTGAGTTGACCAATCCAAAAGACGACAACACGTTTAAGGTCAATGGTCAACGTGTGAAAAGATATTTCGATTCGGATCCGGTTGTTGAGGAAGTCGAAGTCCTCGAGTTGCTCCCCTTTCTAAAATAATTGCGAGGCCGAGTCGAGCTTATGACTCGAAAATAAATAAGCATGTTCATTCTCAATTTTATGTTTTAATTTTTGCTATTTATGCGGTTTTCTTTTGTGTTTCGTAAGTTGCTTTCGTGTTTTAGTTCAATCCCGATCATCTCAATTTATTTCCGTAGCTTCGAAATGAAAATTTTTGAGTTTTTGGCTAAAAATTGATAGGCACGTCGTGCCTATGTGAGGGCACGCCGTGCGCACTTAAGCACGCCATATTATGCTTAGCACGCCTCAAACCCGAGAGAATCAAAATAACCCATCAGATAGGCGCACGCCGTGCCCTCTCCCTAGGCACGTCGTGCCCTTTTGGTCAAACCTGTACACTGAAAAAGTCAAGCGCACGCCGTGCCCTACCTTTAGGCACGCCGTGCCTAAGCGCGGCCAGTTCTAATTCTAGGTTTTCCTTCTTTTTCCTCAAACAAACTCAAAATCCTTTTTTCTCTCTCGGTTGGAACGATTTCCACCACCATCAAACCCCGTTCTTTGTCCTATTTCACCGCCAAATCATCATCTAAACATTCAGATTCACCCACATTCCGACTTGCAACAAGTTTTGGGGTGTATTTTGAGCGAAACTTCTCGTCTCCGGTCACCAACCGCCGTCGGCCGCCACCCTCTCCGGCGAGTTTTGGGATTTTCTCATTTTTCCTCTTCTCCTCTCGAATAAATCAAGGTATAAACGTCTAAAATCTCATAATTCTTCTGTCTTACTCATGGATTCATGCTTAAATCCGATTTTATTTTATTTTATTTTACTTTCTTGTGTTATCTTAGTTTTAATCTAGGTTGTATGCATTTTGTGTTCATTTAACTATGTATAAATTTTTGTTGTGTTGAAATGTTTATTTTCGATGTTTATGTTCCATGTTTTTAAATTTCTTCCTTTTTATATGTGTGTGAATTGTAGGTTTTTTTTCGGTTATCAATTGCATGTTATTTTTTTTTTAAATAAAAAAATTAGTTATTTGGTCGTGTGGTTGAGTTGTAAAAAGTGTTTAGATTGTGCACGTGTGTTGTCTTTTTGCTGTAAATGTGATGTTTAATTTGTCGTCTTAAGCTTTCATTTTGTCGTTATTTCTTAACTTTTTGTAGTCCTTGTTTTTTTTAATTGGTTAGTTTTTGTTTCTAGTTTAGTTAGTCGGGATTAAGCATGCATGTATGAACGATTTAGAGATATCGAAAAGTGAGATGTTGCGGAATGATTGAGAGATTTAACATGAGATTTTGTGGTTGCGAATTGGTATGAAATAATAATTCAATAAGGAAATCTTAAGTGTGGGAATGAGATGTGTGCTCTAACTTGATAAATAATTTTTTTTTGATTGGGTTATTTGTTCGGCTAAGTGCGGGAATATTGTTTGAAACTTACTTGCACAAGTGTGGGGATGCAAACTAGATCATCTTTTATATTAATCGCTTTGGTTGGATTTCCTTGGTTTAACTGTAATATGTTTGTGGCTTTCTAGGATGCCTCCACGTACACGACGGGGTGCCGACCAAGCTTCTTCTTCTAGACGCCGACGTGTCATAGATGAAAGCTCCGAATAAGAGCTTCCTGAGTTACCGCAGGTTCCGAATGTCAACCGGGACCACCCGTATTTTGCGTTTTCCGGGATAGCCTTGCATCTTCGGGAGGCTTATCGCGCCAGACTGGCTACCCTGTTAACATGAGCAATTGCGTCGGAAATAGTTGTGAGCTGGGAATTCTTATCAACAATCGAGGTGGGGCATGGTGAGTTAGACATCGCGTCAAGACTCCAAGATATGTTGGAGGTTTCCTATGGAAATTTCGTATCCCGAGCATGGGTGCACTTGCTTAGCGTTCAGGAGCCGATTTACACAGAACTGATATTGGAATTTTATTCCTCGTATGGCTTCATGAATCTTGGGTATGATGTTTTCGCGGAGAACGCGGTACGATTTCGTATGGGTGGAGTTAGCAGACAGATATCTCTGATGGAGTTCGGGATGCGATTGGGATTGTATCCGGATGTGGATCCTACTGACCAAAGTTTTCGAGGCTATCTTACTGCGGGATTGATGAGGCACCCGCCGGAATATAATCGCGAATTATTTTGGAGTTCGATAGCCAACGGTCCGTACAATCCGCGTCTTGCTAGGGAATCAAAAATCAGGAACCCGCTCCATCGCATAATCCATCACTGCATTACCATGTCTATCACCGGCTGGAAAGACGGCCAAGAGAGAGTTTCCACTGCTGATTTATTCCTCTTATATTGTATACTGACGCCTAGTATCCATTGTTCTTTACCTTATCACATGGCGCAGTATTTTTTGACAGCTTCAGGGCGATACGAGAGCAGCCCGATTTGTGGAGGGCGGTTTATCACGAGATTAGCTCGCTCGTACGGGTTATTGACGCCGGGCAATGTTCAGATGTTAAATGAAGCAGCGCCGATGAAAGTGTGTTCACAGAGATTTTTTTACCAAAATGAAAGTGATCACCAATCCCACTGTTTATGGGACGATTCATCTAGTCGGCATGCTACCTCCGGATAATGTCCGGATGCCCGGGCCCGAGCCCCAAGCTGTGAGGGATTCTAGTAGTGGTACTGTTATTATATACGTATGCTTGCACAAATCTGAAAAAGGAGAATATAATTGAGAAGAAGTGTACCCCAAGAAAAAGGAACTTGATATCGCCATAATTATATACATTTTCCGGGCGAAATCTGTTATTTTTAGAGTATTTTGTTGAGGTAAAATGTTAAATTTTGTTCCTCCAAGTGTTATTTATGTTAAATCATTATTTGTAGGGTTTGTTGGAAGAAAATCAAGATTTTAGGCAGAAAAGGGCAAGGCACGGCGTGCCCTCAAAGGCACACCATGCCTGATTTGGCATGCCAGGAAAAATTATCAGCTGAAAAGTGGAGGGCACAGCGTGCCCTGCCTGACCCACGAACATTCCCAGCATTTTCAGAGCCAATAAGGAGGTGACACACAAGAGGCACGGCGTGCCTACTTTAAGGCACAGCGTGCCCTTCCAAGTCTATAAATAGAGCGTTTTCAGCAACATTTATTAACTCATGCTCGTTTCCTTCACACAACATAACGATTTTACACCATTTGGAAGGCAAGAAAGTCGGTTTGGAGCCATTTTTGAGTGCAACGTTGAAGGTTTCAACAACACAACATCGATTATCATCGTTAGGGGAGTTCTAACATTTCTAAATCTTTTGGTTATTTTAGTTTTTCTTTATATAAGATGTATATGTTGTGCATTTCTATATATATGGAGTAGTTGTTTATTGTAATCATTTGGGTTTGTAGAACCCTAAACATTGGATGATTTTATATCTTTTTGTTGGAATGAATATATTTATGTTCTTGTTTTGAAAGAATGTTTGTAATCGTTAGTTTAACACTTAAATGATTTGCCATGAATATTTGTGTTCCTAGATGTGAATCGGGTTTGCTCATATTTATTTCGAATAGAGTGATTTTGTTACTTTGTTTGATCTTTTAAGCTCGTGAGAGTAAAAAGGGTGGATTATTTAAGTGTTTAACTATGATTATAAATATGGTTGTATTTCGGTGTGAATCTTAATATAAACGAATGTTTTGATACGTGAGTTGATAAACAATATTTCATAACAAAAACATGATTGTGAGTATTTAGTTTGCTTTATTAATTTAAGAAAATATAGTTGAGTGATCTCTATATTTTCTTAGAGTTAATATTGGGATGATGATTTTAGTTTGAGTGATCTTGTAATTTCATCATCATTACTTGCATATGATTTTATGTCAAAGTATTCATTAGAGTGATCTTTGTTACTTTACGTAAAAGGTTGGATTTAAGACCATTCAAGCGTTATTCATTCCAAGCATGTTCATTGTTATTCATCCAATGTTTAGGGGGAAGCATTCCCATTTGATTACCCTTATCAAATTGCAATCTTAAAACCTTTCTTTCTAAGTGTGTATATCTCGTACTTGTGTGGATTTGCGCTCGTGATTTTATACTTTTTACCTGTTCCTTATTTTAAATGCAAACACATGACGATCTTAGCTATTTATTAACCGACGACCTATTATCATCATTACACCATTTTGTCCCTGTGTTCGATACCTTGACTTACTTATACTATATTAGCAAACGATAGGTGATACTTGCCTAATTGTCGCTAGTTTTAGTATATTTATTTCCATTAGATAATTAAAATTAAGGTGTGCTAGCGGCACATCAAGTTTTTGGCGCCGTTGCCGGGGAACAATAACGGTGATTTTGAGAACGGTTGAACGTTTCTATATTAGCGATCCTTTCGGGGATTTATCCCCGAGAGTTAATTTCATTGTCGTTATTTCATTGCATTATCAATTCTTGTTCTAGATTTACCCGTTGGTTTCCCTTTCTCTTGTAGGAGTTTATGAGCCGAAATCTCCTCTCGGATCTAACCGAACCATTGACAGATCCGGAGAGATTAATTCAAAGAAAGAAGAAGCAAAAGGAAGGAGAACCCTCGGTTGAGCAAGAAACACCATCGACACCACCATCCGCATCCCCAATTGTAGTAGAGAATGATATTCTGGATGAAGATGCCCATATTTTCCTGAAGTCATAAGTTTTGAATGAATCTGAGCAAAGTGAATCTGCTATGCTGACTAAAAGGATTCTAATTTCGAGAATGAAAGAGAAGACATGGCTTTAATGGCTACAGGAGCAGCTGGCTGCAACAAAGAGCAAGAAGATGATGGGTCAGATTCAGATGCCTCAGACCAATCAGAGACACCCGAGGTACAATCTAATCCTGACTCTGATGAAGATATCTCCTGTGAGCTAGAACAAAAATTTGCTCAGATGGCTTACATGCTAAAACGGTTTGAAAAATCTTTAAAAGCCGAGAAAAAGAATGATATTCTTTGGAAAACAAATTGAGACTCGAACATGCTTTAGTGTTAGAGTTTTCCAAGGATAAGGCATTTGCATTGCAATCTATATCTAACATAGAGGAAAAATACAATGACATTCAACTGCAAAATGAAAAGCTGAGTAACACTAATTCTGACTTAACAGAAAAACTAAAATTAGCAGAATTACAATCAGCAAGTTATTCTGTAGAGTATAATTCCATCTTTGCTGAAAGGACAAAACTATATGAGAAAATTAAATCCTTAGAAGATATATTACTTAAAAGAGGTCAAACAGATCAAACTATTCATCTAAATCAACCAAAAGATACCGATTTTTGTATTTCTAAAACTGGTATTGGTTGTGATAATCCTAAGTATCTAGCAAAATCCATTTCGTGTTCCCCAACTTTGTATAGATACATGAATTTAGGATTAAAGATGGTATTTTAAAAGCATCAGATGATGTAGAATCAGCTGAAGATCTGAAAAGGTTGAGACAAGATAAAAAGCAAAATACTCTGGATTATGACAAGCTTAATGAAAGTTATCAAAATCCATGTAAATCAGAAGAGTTATTCAGACATATTCTGACAAAGATTTGTTGTAAGGTCTTGACTCTACAAAGATCTATCTAGACGCGACACCGTCAACGAGTGCGGAATCCTCGTTAACGGCTTGACGGAAACAACTCTCACACGGAACACGGAGACTATCACAACGCTGTACGGATGACGACGAACGCACCTACGAGATGATTCTCTCCGAAACAACACTCAGAATACTGATAAACTCGAGATCGCCCTTTTTCTTAATCTCACACGAATTCTGCAAAAGTCTGCTAATGATTCGAGTTAATCCCTAATTATAGAGGTCCATTCGAGTTTGTCAATGGACAAACTCGAATCCAGGCCCAAGGCCCATTCGAGTTTGTCTATAAGACACATTCGAATTTACCTCCATGTTAAATTCAAATTTGTCACTAAATTCGAATTTCTCATGTTCAACTTATATTTGATTATATGATTCAACTTATATTTGAATTAATCTTTGGATTTTATGTTTGAACTTCTTGTAATACATTACATCAAGTTCAAACATACAATCAATAACTATCAAACATATATAAACACATAAATCAAATATCCAATACTTTGTAATATTACTTGAACCAAAATGCTAGTACACTTAGACTGCTATCGTCACACAGGGTGTACCAACAGACTCCCCCTTGACGATAGCTTCTAACTAACTAACTATTTACATCTTGATTAAGTACTAGACCCATATATACTACTACCTGCATATAACCCTACATCTATATAAACTTTCACTACCTTCTGGTACTTCCTAGCATCAGATCTCCAACCTTCATGAAAGAAGATAGGCTGATCATTCAGCTTCTGTAGGTCGTCCTTCGATCGATTTATCAAATGCAGTGGATCATATACCTTCAAAATGACCTTCTCGTCTTGATCCTCCATGATTGCTTCAGCAGTTTCATTATCAATGTACCACCACTTCATGTTGCTCAAAACATTCTGTGGCATCTTCTTCATTGGCACCCTTCTTAAGCATTTAACAGGTTTGTAAACCATTTTCGCCCATGGTCTACCTGTATGAGGATCTATTCTTGATGCGTCCTCGACTCTTTTCCCAGTTCTTGGCTTGAGCCTTTCGAATTTCCCTGACCGACCCTCTTTCTTAATAATTCTAGCAATTACTTCAGCATAAGGGTCGTCACCAATATTTATCAGCTCTTTCCATGCCAATTCTTTCACTTCAACCTTCGGCAAAGTATTGAAAACTTTAAGCTTTCGCCTTAGGTATTGTAGACCATCTCTCCTCTTTAATATGAACAGCTGCAGTTCTCGATCAAAGAACCAGCTTATAATGCCTCCAGAGAGATTTTCTGCACCGGGAGTCCTCGTCTTCTTCTTCATCTTTGGCTCAGTTTTCTTTTCTTCCTTACGGAACCACAGATTTAACAATTCAGCTCTGCTTGGCTCTCTTTCAGCCTCCTCCAGTTCTGAATCATTTACCGAAGCCAATTTGACGTCATCAATAACGATTACATGTTGATCGTTTTGCTCATATTGTTCTGTGACAGGCTGTGATTGAATGATTACTTCATTTACATTGTCATCTTCATCTATCACAACCTCCTCATCAGACTTCCAATCAACAACATCTTCTGGAACAAACTCTCCTTCTTCCAGATCCTCTATATCATCTTCAAAATCAAAATCAAGTTCTAGAGGGTCTTCTTCAATGTCCATTAATGCTTCGATCATCTCACGTACTTCACTTTCTGAGACCTTTGAGGAACTAGCCTCACCTCCTGCAGCTCCTGACTGACCTGGCTCCCCCTGAATCTCAGCATGCTGAGCAGCAGAAAAATCTACTGGCTCATTATCTCTTTGTGCACTGGGATCATTGCCGTCATCATCTCCATCCCTGGGCAGCTCTTCCTGATCCCGACAACTTGTCTCCCCCTGAGCCTTTAGGTTTTTCAATAATTGCTCAATAAGGGAGCGCATTGATCGTATCTCGGCCGCCTGATCGGAAACAAAGGTTTTGAGCTCTAAGTTTTCTTCCTCGATCTTGCCCACAACTTTCTTCAACTCAGCATTCTCGATGTCGATATGTGCATTATGCTTCTGTATTTCGTCGAGAGCCTTTGTCAAACCAAAGATTTGGAGTTGTTGGAAGTCAACCTTGCTTTTCAGCTCAGAAAACCTTTGATTTTTCGTGAAAGTGGATGAAGTGGATGGTATGCATTGTATGGGGGTTGGAATGATTGGCGATGGAATGTATGGTTCAACGGGTGGTGGTGGTGGTGGAATGGTTGTTTGAGCGGGTGGAGGTTGAGGTATTTCTGGCTGGGAAGCAGAGGCCGAGGAAGCTCCCTGCATGAACCTATGGCGTTTGGCCCTTTGACGATGTACTAAAGGTGCTACCTCTTCTTCTTCATAATCTGAGTCCTCTGACTCTTCTGAAGCTCTTTTCCTCCTAACTTCTTCCTCAGTCACCACTAAATGTGAGCTATATGTCCCTATTTGGATGGACGGATCTTCGGTTATAGTTTTTGGAGCCTCAACCTCAATCTCTTCGGTTTCTTCAGAATCAGAAGTGGTAGCGACTTCGCCTTCTGGCTCAGGTTGATAGTCCTCTATTTGTTTGAACACATCAACTTCTCCTTCTGGAGGCTCCAATATATTTCCAACTAATTCAGCCGTGATTTCCTCATCAGCATTGGACCTGCTGCCCAGATCTCTTCCAACGTTTGAAAAGTCAGATCAGATATCGATGGTGCACTTGAAGGTCCAGCCTCTTCCGGCTCTTGAGGTTGGCTTGTTGAAGGCCTATCTGCCTGAATTTGTCTCGCGGAAGGCCTTTGTCTTCTCCTCTGTTGTTGAGGCCTTGGTTATTGTTGTCGATGTTGCTGTGGCTGTTGCTGTGGTTGCTGTTGCTGTTGAACTTGCACCTCCCCTGCCTAGTTGGCATCTTCAGGGGCTTCAAAATTAGGATCAACTACAGCACCAAACATTGGTCCTTCCACTGGAATGGCTAACCTTCCTCGATGAGAGGAACAATCGGCAAATATTCTTTTATCGATGACCGCAACACTCTGAATATCATTAAGCTGTGGCAGATTTGGCAAGAAGTGCCTGATTAGCATCATCACGAAGCGAGGATATAACAAAAATCTTTCTCTTTCTGGAGCCGTTATTTGATGAATGAACTCAGAAAAGAACATTCCCAAAAAGCTGAACTTCTGATTATAGACTAACGCAATCATCCCAGACTGGATTTTTGAAACAATGTAGTCAAAACCGGCCTTCTTTGCCGCAAAACACACCATGAAGACATGAGCTAGATATCTCCATTGACCAATAAGTCCACTTTTCATATACGAAGACTTCGTGACATCCAGACTATATTCCATTCTCACAAAAGCTGCTTGCCTAATGGCTAATGGGAAATCTATTGGGCCGTTCTCTTGCTCTTGAGTGCCTAGCTGTAGCACTTGGCGTAGCATATCAACAGAAAATACCAAAGGATGCCCGACAATCCTTGTTCTCAAAACTGTCAGAGTGACAGTACAATCCACTTGCAAATGATCATAAAACTGTCGAACATACGGAATGACGATCTGGATATTGTGAGACAGCGCATACGAAATCCTGGATCCCACAAAAAAATCCACCATCTGGCGGAAGGCTTGCGCCTCTGGAATAGCATGGTCAGGAGAAATGACCATGTTATGCTTTGGAACAAAAATTCTGTCCGCCATGTCTGCACAATATAGCAAATAAAATATTAGAATTATTAAAAAGAAATAAACTTGTTTAAATTCAAATTTGTTTTATTTTGAACTTGTATAAGGACAAAATCCAACACTTATGAATTTCTACAAGTTTAATTAAAATTTTAATTAAATAATTCAAAGATAATGTCAAACTCGAACAACAGTTTCGAATGAACATCCATTCGAGTTTACTGACCATTTCGAGTTTAGTGACAAACTCGAAAATGGCCAAGAACAAACTCGAAGGAGTCGGCCACTATCATCACAAAAATCCAAGATTTTAACCATGTTAGACTTAGAAAATCACATCTATTAGTCCTACTAGGTTCTAATCAATGATATTTGTAGTTAATTTGACTTTTCACCGGTTCAAAATTTGTAATTTTGAAAAACAAACTTTCTACCAATAAAACTTCAAAATCCAATGTTTTTGGCCTAAATGGAGTATAAAACTACCTAAATCTTGTACAATACACTTGGTTATACCTAGATCTACTAGTAGTATCGAACACAAACGAACAGAAACTCGACAAATAGCAGGTGTATTGAAAACGGCAAACTCGAAGAATAGACTCGAAATCGCTCAGACAAACTCGAAGGTATAGATTCGAAAGTAGGTGGTTAATGACCATCACTGTTGACCTATTTATACCAACAACATTCGAGTTTGTTGCCATTCTCGAGTTTACTGACAAACTCGAGGCCTTGCCATATTCGAGTTTGGCTTAGACTCGAGTTCTGAAAATTTCGAAAATATTTGAAATAAATTCAACTTTTTCAACATTTTCAACCTTTTCGAGTAACGGAATAAACCATGCCAAATCTTTTACCCTAAGCACAAGATTTTCACGCAATGTTTATTTTATTCAACTAGGAATGCACCCTCAGTAATTTTTGACCTTTTTCCTAAGTAAAATTAAAATTAAAATAAAATAAACATAAACATAAAATAAAATTAAAAAATTAAAATAAAGTTAAAATTTTGAACAAAAATTGAACTTAGACTAAACTACATTACTTAGAATTTACAACCTAAACTAAACACTTAACAAAATATTTTTGACGAGCATAGTCAAAGAAAGGTTCAATCAGATAGCTGTGTCAGATACGCACTTTCAGTATTTAAACTTTCACACTTAGGAATTTTTGATCCCTTTGATTGTTTGGCGTGACATACACTTCTAGCCGATTGTTGGTATTATTTCCCCTTTAAACATGCTACAGTTCGGAATATCCCTTGACATTTTTATTTATCATGAAATTATCTTACGTGACTCAGACATAGACATACTTTTATGATCAAGGCATACAGACAATGATTCTAACTTTTGGTATTTGCAAACTCTCTTTAAAAGGCAAACATCGGACACAGATCTGTATTTACATACAACAAAGTGTCTTAGTTTGTCTTAAAGTTTATTTTTAAAGCTAGCAAGACAGCGGTGACAGGTCTGTACCGACGTACAACAAAGCGACTTATCTTGCTAACCCGAATCAAAACAGAGGCAACAGGTCTGTACTTACGTACAACAGAGTTACGTGTTTTTGACTCTCACTTCTGTATGATTTTTCTATGCTTTCCATTTTAAGATGTATTTGATGTTGCTTTACATCCCCAGAAAGTTTGCATACCTCATTTATAATCAAAGTTTATATGTCTCGTACATAAAAATTAAGACCGATTGGTCATACATCTAAGTTAGTGACACGTTTGACTTTTTCTTGAATATTTTATTAGCCTTGAGACTCCCTATATGTATTATGCCTACCAACACATTGAACTAAAGTAATGTATAACACTTAGAATTTTAGGTCCATTATATGTGAAAGCCTAAACACTTAGAGTTTGTAACTACTGTGCTAATTTTCGTCACTTTGAACCTATGCATCTAAGACTTAACTCTTTTTCTGATATTCTTTTTTTTTTTTTTGAATTTTTTATGGTTTTCTCTCTTTTTTCTTTTGTTTTTTATGAAAAATAGCAAGAAAATAATATAACCTACTAACTGACTAAAAATAGAAACTATCCTAATTTAGCAAACTTACTATAAAAAGAAAGAAAGACTTTTGCTATAAACGGAAATAAAAATTCTACTAAGGTCAATTTACTCTGGGTTGCGCATTCCATTTAGTTGAATCAAATATTCAAACCGTGACTTATCAAAGGCTTTGGTAAATAAATCAGCATTATTATCGTCCGTTGCCACTTTTACCAACTTGATTAAGTTCTTTTCAGCACAATCACGTATAAAATGATGTCTTATGTCTATGTGTTTCGTTTTACTGTGTTTAACTGGATTATTGGTTATTGCAATAGTTGACTGGTTATCTATCCTAATAGGAGTATGAGTATAAGTCAAACCGTAATCCCGCAATTGTTGTTGTATCCACAGAACCTGTGAACAGCAACTACCAGCAGCAACATACTCGGCCTCGCACGTTGACACGGCTACCGACGTCTGTTTCTTGCATTGCCAGGAAACGAGTCTCCCTCCAAGGAATTGACAACCTCCAGTTGTTGACTTGCGCGTCAAGCTGCATCCTCCGTAGTCTGAATCTATGAACGCCTCCAACTCTAGATCTCCCTCCGCGTGATACCAAAGTCCCAGCTTCGGTTTCGACTTGAGGTATCGTAGAATCCGCTTCACAGCTTTCATGTGCATCTCTTTCGGATTAGCTTGAAACCTAGCACAAATACACACAGCAAACATAATGTCAGGTCTTGAAGCAGTTAAATACATAAGTGATCCAATCATGGCCCGATATAACGTCGGATCCACATCAGTATCACTTTCAGTACCCGGTCCGAGATTGTGATTCACTTGAATCGGCGTGCTGAAATGAGCTGTCAGTTTCGTCCCTTCCATCCCGAAGCGTTCTAATATGTCGTAGACATACTTCGTCTGATGGATAAACATTCCTTCCTTCTTCTGGTCAACTTGCAACCCCAAAAAGAAATTCAACTCACCCATTGCACTCATCTCGAATTTTGACTTCATCACCTTCTCAAAATCCTTGCACATTTGCTCGTCTGATGATCTAAAGATGATATCATCGACGTACACTTGTACCAAGATAAAGTGTTCTCCCTTTCGCTTAACGAACATCGTACTATCTATCCTACCTCTTTCAAACCCATTCTCTAACAGATGGTTGGACAGAGTCTCGTACCACGCCCTTGGTGCCTGAGGCAATCCATACAGAGCCTTATCTAATCGATATACTCTGTCTGGATATTTCAGATCTGTAAACCCGGGCGGCTGTTCTACATACACCAGTTCCTTCACTTTCCCATAGAGGAAAGCACTCTTAACGTCTAGCTGATATACCTTAAAGCCCTTGAAGGAAGCAAAAGCCAGAAACAAACGAATTGCTTCCAACCTTGCTACTGGCGCGAACACCTCATTGTAATCGATTCCCTCCTCTTGGTTGAAACCCTTTACAACTAACCTAGCTTTGTTGCGAGTGACTATACCTCGATCGTCTCTTTTGCACTTAAAACCCATTTGGTTCCTATTGCTATTTCCCCTCGAGGTAATGGAACTAACTCCCAGACTTCTAGTTTCCTAAATTGGGAGAGTTCCTCCTGCATCGCTTCAACCCAGGAGTTATCCTTTAGTGCCATTTGCACATTTTTCGGCTCTACTTGCGAGATGAAACAGGAATAGAGGCAGGTATGGAAGGTCTCGGAGTCATTTATCATCGACAACAACACAGTGTTGTTATTTAAACTACTCCTAGTCCTCACACCCTCATTAGGATTTCCTATGATGCTTTCTATAGGATGGTTCTTGTTGATCCTAGATGTCTCTATCTCGTCAACTCTCAGATTATCTCCTAAGTTAGATCCTATTTCACCTAGTGGGGGAACAACCTCAGATTCCACATTTTCCTCCTCGTGGACAGTTTCCTCAGAGTTAGAATTTGTTTTCTGAGTTTGATTCTCAGTTGAAGGTGCTTCTGGATCAGTGACTTCTGGAGATCCATCTTCAGTTGAAGTAGGCTCGGATGTGGATTGAAATGTGGTCCTCGGAAAGGTATGACCTTCGTCATTCGGATTCAACGTCGCCATGTCCTTTTCAATGGTACCTGCATTTTCATCCATAGGAATGTTAAATGACTCAAACAATTTATCATAGTCAAATATCCATTCCGGACCTGTTTGGGGTTCATGTGTATAACTTGTGACTTCAATGTTATACACAATCTCTACTGTACCATTAGTTTTGTTAAAAACCCGTTTGTTTGGTGAGTTCGGCACATAACCTAGGAAGTATCCTTCGTCTGCCTTTTCACCAAACTTAGGTTGATGTTTTGTTCGCAATAAAGTACATGGTACCCCAAACGGTTCGAAGCCAGTTAAATTAGGTGGCCGTTTATTCAAAATTTCATAATAGGTTTTGTTCAAAGATTTGCCTCAATCAATGTCCTGTTCTTTCGTTCGGCCACCCCATTTTGTTGTGGCTCATAGGGTGCACTAAATTGATGCACTATGCCCTTTGATAGGCAATATACACCAATTACAGTGTTTTTAAATTCAGTTCCATTATCACTACGAAGCCTTTTAACCCGTGTTCCATAGGAATTCTCCACTTGGTCTAAGAACCCGATGAGCTTGGATGTTGTCTCGTCCTTTGTACCTGGAAAGAAAACCCAAGAAAATCGTGAGTAATCGTCAGTGATAACTAAATAATACCAACTACCACCTATACTCCTTTTGTTGATTGGTCCGAAGAGGTCCATATGCAGCAAATCGAAAGTGGTAGTGATGGAGTTCTGAGTCTTGGATTTGTGTGCCTTCTTATGTTGATTTCCCTTCTTGCATGGTAGACACTTATCCTCGAACTGAAAACTCTTCATAGGCACACCTTGCACTAACCCATGTTTTGTAATATAATTCATCTTTCTCAGGTGCAAGTGTGTCATGCGTCTGTGCCATAAAACCGATTCAGTCTCCGAAGCTTTAGATAACAGACAGATTGGACCCATCGAAGTTTCCGGCTTGTTCATATCGAGCATGTACAAGTCATTCTTCCTTGGTTCCCGCATCAATATCCACTCTTCAGGAATCTTGAACCCCGGTTTTAGCACCAACGCTTCAGTGTTAGTGAACAGCACTGAATTCTTCTTATCACAGATTTGAGATACACTAATGAGATTGTGAACCAGTTTATCAACGTGATAAACTTGATCCAACTTGATCGTCCCATTAATGACCACTCCAGTACCCGTGATGTTTCCTCCCTTGTTTCCCGCGAATGATACAAATCCCCGATTCCCACCCTTGAAGTCTGTAAGGAGACTTCTTTCCCCTGTCATGTGCCTGGAGCATCCACTGTCGACGAACCATTTGTTGTTTAGACCTGTGGTTATCTCCTGCACATGAAGGAAAATAGGTTAGTTATCACGGGGAACCCAAGCCATAACTGACTTGGTTATACCATTCTCGTCCACATACTTAAACTCTTTCAAATACCCATCTCGCCTTTCAGGTGACTTGGATCGTTGAACTGGAGTTTGTTGTGGTGCCGAGTGATTTAAGTTCACTCTTTGCCTTTGAGTAGGCATTTGTTGTGGAGCTCTTGAATAATTACGATTATATTGCATTTCAGATTGAGATCCCTGAGCTCTACCCGGTGTGTGATGTCTAGCAGGAGTGTGTGACCTAACCGGAGTGTATGCTCTGCTAGGTGTTGTGCTCCTATATTGTTGTTGAGGTCCAGACCTAGATTGATTAATGACTCGATTCGGTGAATTAGTCCTAATCACTTCTTTTGGTCCACCTTTCACCTGTATGTTTTTCACAGCCTGTTTTGGTGTAGCCTGCACAGTTTTCTCGGTACTCTGAGAACTACTAGTGCTCGCCACATTCGTTGAAGGCTTAGTTTGTGTTGGCTTCCCTGTCTTAGGTGTAATGTCAACTTTCCTAAGCGGACAGTTAGAAGCAACATGCCCCCTTTCGTGACATCTAAAGCAAGACATCTTGTCAATGCACTTCTTGTGTGTGCCCTTAGACTTAGGTGTCTCACTAGTGTCTGGTTCTTTTTGTGCATCTATAGTGACCGGTTCATCGTCCTGATCATTAAAATCAATTTTATGTTTTCCTGCAGGTGTTTCACTAGAGGAAGACACAAATTTGACTTTCTTAATCTTGACATTTGTATCAGTCACCTTAGGTGTAGTTTCCTTTACAGGCTCAGACACTGGTTCAGGTATTTCCTCTAAGTCTACTGATTTCTCAGTTTTCTCCTGAGGTTGAGGCACATAATTGTCATTAAAAGGTGGAGGAATCTCATGAAATCCTAGACCTACAGGCTTTTTAGATTGGCGTTGAGCATCCAAAACTTTCCCTAGGTTAAGACTTGAGTTCCTAAACTTTTCTAGTTTACTATTGGCCTTAGCTACCTTCACCTTAGATTCAGCTAGCTCTACTTCTTTGATCTTAAGATCTTTGGTCAAAGCCTCTACATGCTCATACATCAGTTCTAATCTAACACACTGCTCACTCAGCTTGTCTTGTAGAACTATGACATCTTGTGCATCAGCCTTAAGCTTATCCCTAAGATCTTGCTTAATATCAATCAGGCTAGCATTATCTGATTTTAATGATTCATTTTGAGCAGATATATTTTTATGTGATTCTAGTACTAGATTCAACCTGTCGTTAGAAGTAGCACATAAAACACATAATTCATGGAAAAGAGAGAAATTCAGACTTACCTTTGTATGATCTGATTCGACGTTGGCCATCTGAGCAGCAAACTCCAAAATCGTCTGATCATCCGACTTCTCCACCCACATCGGACTGCTTTCTTGTTGACTGCTGTCCCTTGTGTTCTGCTCTTCTCCTTCACATCCACTCTCGGTTACTTCAGCCATAAAGGCTCTAGCGTTAGATTCTGGATGTGTGCTCCAGTCGTAAGTACCGTCCAGCTGTCTGTCTAATGTGACGTTAGATAACAGACCAGCTATGTTTGCTTGACTGGTTGATGTGCTCGGAAGATATCTCTGTGAGATTGATTCTGATACTGTCCATGAGACTGATTCTGCCCTTGGTAATTTTCTACCTTCGGTCTCTGACACTCTCTGGCGAAGTGTCCCAAGCCTTGACAGTTGTAGCATTTGACCTTGTACTTATCAAAGCCAATCCCTTTGTTATTCATGTTCAGATTTCTTCCTGTCCGTTTGATGAATCGCTTAACCCGTTGGGTTACCATGGCCAGTTGCCATTTGAGATCCATCTCCTCAAGGTCATCAGGGTCTACCTGATCATAATCTCATCCCAGAGAGCAAGATCGTTTATTTTACCCTGAACGCAGTTTCCATACGCGGCCACAAATGAAGCCAATAAATTCAAATGTTCTTCGGCCGATTTAGCGCTCATGGGCATCTTAGAGTAGCCCTGAGATGTTGATGCCGGTGTAGCATGTTGTTGCTGTTCTTCTGGTCTACCAAACCCTAAGAAAGCTCTACTTTGTGCGTCTTCTTGCTCAGCTGGTGACGCCGTTTCTCCCGTGAAAAAAGGCTGTAGCTGTCTTCGTATCGGCTGCCACTGAAGGTTTTGATTTTCCAAAATACATGGCTGGATTTTGGACTTGTTCATAATCCGTTTCTGCCTTCAGTAACTCGAAATGGTACGCCCTCAGCGTTCCCACCACATCCTCCAGAGATTGAGTATAGTACTTATCCTCATCAAGCTTAATCATAGCCACGTACATCGCCCATTTGGCTGGTAAGGCATCCAGAAGCTTATTATTCTTTTCTGTGTCGCTATACTCAATATCATGACTTTCTAGCTCTGTCAGCAGATGATAAAAGCGTGTGATGGTGTCGTCCAGCTTTTCATCCTTCAAAGACTTGAAGATCGCAAACTGTTGCTTAAGCAACTCCATACGCTTCCTTCGAACCCTCGGATTACCCTCACACCTCTTTTCCAAATACTCCCAAAGCTCTTTCGATGTCTTTTGATTTCGGAAAGTGTGCAGTATGTCTTGAGGTAACGCCATTCGTATGATAGCGTATGCGCGGTTCTCAGCTTCAAACAGCTTTTTGTCATCATCCTTCATTTTAGAATACGTGACAACCTTCTGTCGTCCTTCTATCTCAGCTGTCGGTGGAATGTATCCCTCGTCGATACAGATCCGCATACGCATGTCATTGAATCGCACAAAGTCGGCAAACCGATCTTTCCACCGGTAATAGTCTTCAAGTTTCATCAGCTTAGGCGGAGTATTAGCTTTTCCGACCTCATGATCCATTTCCAGAAACCGTTGAAGATTTGTCATTGTTTCAAAGGTAATTGAATTTTAACTTAATTAATTTAATTCGAAATTAATTTAAATTAATTCTTTCGAATTTAGGTAAATTCGAATATAATTAACTTTAAACCTATTTGGGATTAAATTCGAGTTAAGTTCTTAAATCCAATTAAATTCGAAATATGTGACAAATTCGAAAAGTCTCCAAATTCGAACGTCCAAGCAAACTCGAATAATCAGTCAAAATCGAACTCCAGTCAAACTCGAAGCTCCTATTCGACTTTAGTCCAAACTCGAAGCAAACTCGAAAACTCTAAACTCGAAAGCACTCTTTAGCAAACTCGAAAGGAGCGTATATTTGGTCAGACTCGAAAATGAGCAAAACCCTAATGACTCCTAACAGATTCGAGCGCCGCAAATTCGAGAAACGGCTAATACCTCGAGTTTTTAATGTTTTTCAGATTAAATCAATATTTTTACAAGTAAAAATATTGATTTCGATTAAAAAAACGTGAAAAACAACAGAGTATTTCCCGGATTCCAATTTGATAAGCTCGAAAAATCCAAAAACTTGTGAGATTAACCGTCCAAAAGCGTCAAGAAACCTAGGATGTATCTTTATGAACACGAAGAACACCCACTAGGCTCTGATACCACTTGTAAGGTCTTGACTCTACACAGATCTATCTAGACGCGACACCGTCAACGAGTGCGGAATCCTCGTTAACGGCTTGACGGAAACAACTCTCACACGGAACACGGAGACTATCACAACGCTGTACGGATGACGACGAACGCACCTACGAGATGATTCTCTCCGAAACAACACTCAGAATACTGATAAACTCGAGATCGCCCTTTTTCTTAATCTCACACGAATTCTGCAAAAGTCTGCTAATGATTCGAGTTAATCCCTAATTATAGAGTATCATTCGAGTTTGTCAATGGACAAACTCGAATCCAGGCCCAAGGCCCATTCGAGTTTGTCTATAAGACACATTCGAATTTACCTCCATGTTAAATTCAAATTTGTCACTAAATTCGAATTTCTCATGTTCAACTAATATTTGATTATATGATTCAACTTATATTTGAATTAATCTTTGGATTTTATGTTTGAACTTCTTGTAATACATTACATCAAGTTCAAACATACAATCAATAACTATCAAACATATATAAACACATAAATCAAATATCCAATACTTTGTAATATTACTTGAACCAAAATGCTAGTACACTTAGACTGCTATCGTCACACAGGGTGTACCAACAGACTCCCCCTTGACGATAGCTTCTAACTAACTAACTATTTACATCTTGATTAAGTACTAGACCCATATATACTACTACCTGCATATAACCCTACATCTATATAAACTTTCACTACCTTCTGGTACTTCCTAGCATCAGATCTCCAACCTTCATGAAAGAAGATAGGCTGATCATTCAGCTTCTGTAGGTCGTCCTTCGATCGATTTATCAAATGCAGTGGATCATATACCTTCAAAATGACCTTCTCGTCTTGATCCTCCATGATTGCTTCAGCAGTTTCATTATCAATGTACCACCACTTCATGTTGCTCAAAACATTATGTGGCATCTTCTTCATTGGCACCCTTCTTAAGCATTTAACAGGTTTGTAAACCATTTTCGCCCATGGTCTACCTGTCTGAGGATCTATTCTTGATGCGTCCTCGACTCTTTTCCCAGTTCTTGGCTTGAGCCTTTCGAATTTCCCTGACCGACCCTCTTTCTTAATAATTCTAGCAATTACTTCAGCATAAGGGTCGTCACCAATATTTATCAGCTCTTTCCATGCCAATTCTTTTACTTCAACCTTCGGCAAAGTATTGAAAACTTTAAGCTTTCGCCTTAGGTATTGTAGACCATCTCTCCTCTTTAATATACACAGCTGCAGTTCTCGATCAAAGAACCAGCTTATAATGCCTCCAGAGAGATTTTCTGCACCGGGAGTCCTCGTCTTCTTCTTCATCTTTGGCTCAGTTTTCTTTTCTTCCTTACGGAACCACAGATTTAACAATTCAGTATTCTGCTTGGCTCAGAATACTGATAAACTCGAGATCGCCCTTTTTCTTAATCTCACACGAATTCTGCAAAAGTCTGCTAATGATTCGAGTTAATCCCTAATTATAAAGGTCCATTCGAGTTTGTCAATGGACAAACTCGAATCCAGGCCCAAGGCCCATTCGAGTTTGTCTATAAGACACATTCGAATTTACCTCCATGTTAAATTCGAATTTGTCACTAAATTCGAATTTGTCACTAAATTCGAATTTCTCATGTTCAACTTATATATGATTATATGATTCAACTTATATTTGAATTAATCTTTGGATTTTATGTTTGAACTTCTTGTAATACATTACATCAAGTTCAAACATACAATCAATAACTATCAAACATATATAAACACATAAATCAAATATCCAATACTTTGTAATATTAATTGAACCAAAATGCTAGTACACTTAGACTGTTATCGTCACACAGGGTGTACCACATTTGTCTGAAAATACATCTTCCACTTAAACGCCATACATTCCGAACTCAATTCTTGAAAAGATAAATTCTGATCTTGAATTGAAAGTTAAAACTTTTGAGACTAAAAAGGAAAAGCTTCAGGCTGAGATTAAAGATTTGGAACTGAGATTAAAAATCAGCCTGAAATCAAATCTCAACCAGATCAAAGATCTTCAATTCAACCTGCTTCTATTAATTCTGAAAAAGAGTTTGATCTGTATATGAACTCTGAATTTAACTCGTTGGAAGAAATGTTTGTTAAAATTTGATGAGTTTATCAAACCAATTCATGACAAACAAGATGATAAACCTAAAGGACCAGTAAGTATTTTGAAAAGAATGCCTACAGATCCTAAGGTTGAATCACTTCCATCACCTGTTTTACACAAAAAGGAGAAAGTAAAAGTTTCTTTTGTCACTCCTAAATTTGAAAAAGGTGAATCATCTTCATCTAAGGTAACAATGGAAAAGAAAGCAAATACTTCAAAAGGTAAGAGAGTTTTGCTTATTAAAGCCGATACTAAATCGACTAATTTTTGTTCTTCTATTATGTCAGATAATTCTGTGAAAAGGACATCGAAGCAAATATGGCGAAAGAAGCAAGTGGCAAAGAAATAGACGAGTTTTAGAAAGGAGTGGAGAGTGAAAGAAACTAGTATTACAAATAGTATTAGATCTGTAGAGAATTCTGTCTATAAAAAATCAACTGTTAAACAATGTTCTAAATACTCTCGTACTGAACTTTTATAGTTTAATACTGCCAAATGTCATGCGTTGAATGTTAAATCACTGCATAATTATGATATGTTTGTATGGGTACCAAAGAACAAGATTCCCATTAAACAGAAAAGGGATCCAAAGAAACAAGTTTCAAAATCAGTTCCAAAAAGAACTGTACAAAAATGGATACCCAAAAAGACTGTTAAAAAGTGGGTTCCAAAGACAAAGAAATCATATGTTATTCTACCTAAATAAATACCACATGATTTACCGAAATCCAAAGTACCCAACTATAAGTGGGTACCTCACGTTTTACTTCGTCTTGTAGGTAAATCATGTATGGTACCTTGACTCTGGATGTTCCAAGCATATGACCGGACACTGAGACACCCTTACGAATTTCGTGGACAAATTCTGTGGGACGGTCAGATTTGGAAATGGTCAGTTCTGTCCGATCAAAGGCTATGGAAGTCTGGAATACGACAAGATTACTATTTAGAAGGTATTTTATGTTAAAGGTATTGGCCACAATCTGTTCAGCATTGGCCAACTGTACGACAAAGGGTTGGAAGTCAATTTCAAGGCAAATAGATGTAGTATAAGATCTGGGGAAGGGAAGGAAATCTTAGCTGGAACTAGAAAAACAAATTTGTACTCCATAGACTTAGCAAACATTAATTTGAAGAAAGATGTCTGCTTACTGTCAAAGGCAACATCAAAAGAATCCTGGTTGTGGCATCGCCGTCTATCTCATTTGAACTTCAAAGAACTAACCAATCTTGCAAAATGTGGTTTAGTAAAAGGTCTACTGACTCTCCGATTTCAAAAGGATCAGTTATGTGCAGCATGCGAAAAGGAGAAGATGGTGAGAGCTTCACACAAATCAAAGGTTGAACATTCTTCAACTAGGCCATTGGAGCTACTTCATATGAATTTATGCGGGCTTATGCGGGTACAAAGCATCAATAAGGAGAAATATGTGTTGGTGATAGTCGATGATTATTCAAGATACACATGGATTTTCTTCCTGAGATCCAAGTCCGAAGCTACTGAGACAATAATTGACTTCATACGCAAGATACAAGTTTAGTTACAGCATGAACACAATTCATTAACACATAATGTCGAATGCTTAGATTGATTAGAGAAGAAATATTACATTGAGTTCTTCATATCTTGCTAAGCAATCCTCTATCTTCATGTACTGTTCAATTTTTTCGTATGTGAACAGTGACAATAACCCCCTATTTATACTCAAATACAAAGTATTGAGTAATTACAAAATACCCCCTGAACTTATACAATATAATTGATTTCAACTCTATATAAATTTGTACCCAACAAAAGACGAAATCAAACACTTGTGGAATCTGTAAGGACGATGCTTGCATATTCAAATCTGTCGTCGTTCCTCTGGGTTGATGCTGTGGCAACTGCGTGTTTCACCCAGAACAGATCTATAATAAATAAAAGATTCAGAAAAACACAATATGAGCTGATAAATAAACGAGTGCCTACTATTAAATTTTTCCATGTCTTTGGATGCAGGTGTTTTTATCTTGATCGATAAAGACAACTTGGGAAAATTTAATCAGAAAGCTGATGAAGGCATATTCATTGGATACTCAAAAGAATCGGTGGCATTCCGAGAGTACAACAAACGCACAAAGACCATAAATGAAAGCATCAACGTTAAAATTCGACGAAAAAATCGTAATGGCTCCTGGACATACTAGTTCAGGACCCGAGTCTAAACAGACGACTTCTGTGAAGTCACCGGAGCTGAAAGACAATATGAATGATTTAAATAAATTGTTTGGAAATTTTTATGAGGACTACTTTGAAAAGACCAAATCTGATGTTCCTATTTTGGTTCCTGACAGGGCTACTGAAGATCCTGTAGTAGTCTCAGATCATTCACATCAATCAATTTCTGAAGATACTGGAGAAGTTTCAACAACTGATGTACACATTCCTGCTAAAAGTGTACAACAATCTCAAGCTTCAGAATCTAATGATACTCCCTTGAATACTGAAAATTCAGATACCCCTATCTCAGTTGATATCCCATCAACATCAGAACCTATCCCTCGTATTCCCTACCTGGACTTGAATCTCAATCAAGACCAACTTCAACCTTATCCTCATACTTTCAAATGGACAAGGGACCACCAACCTGAAAATATCATTGGTGATCCCTCTGCTTCTGTAAAAACCCGGAGAGCTACTTTAAATGAATGTCTCTACTCAAATTTTTTGAGCAAGATCGAACCAAAAACGGTGAAGGAAGCTCTTCAGGATGCAGACTGGATTGTAGCAATGCAAGAGGAGCTCAATCAGTTTGAGAGGTTGAAAGTCTGGAGATTGGTGGAAAGACCGAAAGACAAATTTATCATTGGCACGAAGTGGATCTTCAAGAACAAGAAAGATGAACATGGTGTCATCATTCGGAACAAAGCACGACTCGTGGCCAAAGGATACAGCCAACAAGAGGGAATAGACTACGTGAAACATTTGCCACCGTTTCCCGGATAGAGGCCATTAGATTGTTTTTAGCGTTCGCAGCTCATAAGAATTTCACTGCATATCAAATGGATGTAAAAACTGCATTTTTGAATGGGGAGTTAACAGATGAAGTATATACATATCAGCCCGAAGGATTTATCGATCCTTTGAAGCCTGATCATGTATATATTTTAGACAAGTCACTGTATGGCCTTAAACAAGCACCACGAGCTTGGTATGATATCCTATCAAATTATCTTTTAAAATGTGGCTTCAACAAAGGTGCACTGGACACTACCTTATTCATTAAACGACAGGATCCCAATATCATAGTTATTCAGATATATGTAGATGATATAATTTTTAGGTTTACTAATCCTGAATTTTGTAAAAAGTTCGCATTTTTAATGTCCCAGAAATTTAAAATGAGATGATGAGTGAAATAATTTTTTTTCTTGGGACTACAAGTAAAACAACTGACTGGTGGAATTTTTATGATTCAGTCAAAATATATACAAGACATGTTGAAGAAATTTAATATGGTCAAACAGTACTCCCATGAAAACACCCATGGCTCCTAATTCTAAATCAAATCGATGAGGACATTTCAGGGAAACCTGTTGATGTAACTCATTATCGAGGAATTATTGAGTCATTAAATACTTAACCGCGAGTAGACCTGATATTATGTTTGCTACTTGTGTCTGTGCTAGATATCAGGCAATTCCTAAAGAATCACTTTGGACTGCTGCCAAAAGAATTTTAAGATATCTGAAGGGTACTCCGAACTTAGGTTTGGGGTATCCTAGGGAATCATCATTTACATTGACTGCCTTTTAAAATGGATCGAAAGAGCACATCGGGAGTAGTTCAATTCCTTGGTGACAAACTCGTCTGCTGGTCATCCAAGAAACAACATTGTGTCTCACTATCAACAGCAGAAACTGAGTATGTTGTTGTATCATCATGATGTTCACAAGTGTTGTGGATAAAGAGCCAACTGCGAGACTACAGGTTTACGCCTCAGAAGGTATTCACTGAGCGCAATTCCAATAGCGTCTAATCCGGTGCAACACTCCAAAACTAAACACATTGACATTCGGTACCATTTCATAAAAGGTCATGTAGAAAATGGTAATGTAGAATTATATTCTGTACCGACTGAATAACTAGCTGATTTGTTTACCAAGGCGTTGGATGAAAAACGCGTTAACTTTTTGGTATACAAATTGGATACGTTAAATCGGTAGATTTAAAAATTCAGCTGTTACACAATATAATTTTAAGTTTACAATTTTCTACTTGATTTAATTTGTATGTTAATCTCATGTGATTTAAATGTTTTTCATTTCTATGAGATTTAACTGAATCGGATTGTCATGTGCAGTGGGAGCAAACAGAAATTTTTTTATCTGATATGTGTATATCTGTTAATTTTTTATCTGATTGATTGCAGAGGGAGCAAGTTTAAAAAGGTGATATTAATCTGAGGGGGAGCATAAATGAAAATTTCAAGGGGGAGCAACATTTTATTTTATTTTATTTTTTTAAGTTCATTTTATTTTTTTTTGTTAGTTAAAATTCTTTTTAAGGTTCATTATATTTTTGTTATTTTTTTTAGTTAGTTAATTTTTTTTATGTATAAATTTTTTGTTTTGTTATGTTTGTTTTTTATTTTGTGTCAATTTTTTTTAAATTGGCTTAAGTGAAGAAAAATAAAGAATGGGCATAATCTTAAATATGGGTCGTGTTGAAAAGTTCAAAAGGAGTATATATTTGAATTTTGAATTTCAAATTTACTTTTTCCAGAATCTGAACACTGTACATCGTCTTCAACCTCTCTCTCTCTCTCTCTCGATTTTTCTTCATCCAAACACACAAGCTTCATTGAAATTTCAGATCTTAGAAAATTTGTGAGTTTTTATTGTGATTTTTGTTACTGTTTTCATGTTTTTCATTCGAGTTTGATGTTCATATATGTGCTACTGTGTGTTCTTTTGTGTGTGTCGGTGTGTGTAAATGTGATATTGTTCATTTGTGTTTTAATTTCTGAAATTGAAAGTATGGTTGTGTGTATAATGTTCATCTAAGCTTGAAAATCAAATTTCAAGTCATAGAACACAACATACGACATTTAATTTGAATTTAAAGATCAAGTTTTTTTCGAGTTTTGAACCCTACTGAAATTTGGCTTTTTAATGTTCAAAAAGCGGTTTTTAGATCAATTCAGTAAAGGGATGTTGTTCAAAACTTAATTTCGAGTAGGAACATGCAAAAGTTTAGGCTTTAAAGTCCCTAGAATTGAAATTTTGGAAATTCAGAAGTGAGTTGGGACTTAGAATAATTTTTATGATCAAACTCGATCAAAGTGTTACTCGACAAAAGTTTAGATTTGATCGAGTTTGATAAACAGGTGCTCGAGAAAACTAGCAGAGTATATCGAGTTTGAAAAAGAAGCTTTCGAGAAAATATTGTCTTTCAATCGAGTTTGACAGAGTGGGACTTGGAAAATTTTAACTTTCAGACTCGATTGAAACATCATTCGAGATATTTTAAAGTTTCATCAAGTTGGGCACTAAGTTGTTCGAGAAAATTCCATGTTTCTTGCTAGTACATGATAAAAGGGACTTGCAACTTTCTAAGTTGTTCCAACTCGATCAAAATGTCATTCGATAAAACTTTAAGTTTTTTCGAGTTTGATGCAACTTCATTCGAGAGAACTTAAGAGTCGTTCGAGTTTAGTGAAAGGTCACCGGAGAAACCTTAGGAGTCATTCGAGTTTGATGCAAGTTAATCCGAGAAAATTTTAGAGTCATTTGAGGAAATTCATTCTTCATTCGAGTTTCACATAATTTCATCCGAGTTGACTTCAGTTTTACCCGAGTTGGGTCATATGTCATCCGAGTTTTACCTTATACTATTCGAGTTTGTTTCAGCGTCACCCGAGTCTGTTCAAGTTTAATTCGAGTTTGTCCATTCATATATCGAGTTAGAGTCAAATTTTCAAAAAAAAATTTCTAAGTGTGGAAATTTTAATTTTTCAAAGAAATTTCACATTTTTCGAGAAAATTTTTAAAATCTGTGTTGCATTGACATTGGTCTCTTAACGATTGACTTTGGAGTCCTAACAATAATATTTTCATATTATTGTCTGGAATCCCGATGCTTTAAACAATGTAACACATATTTTTCTAATTTCTTGTTAAATGTTTTATTTCTCTATCTGTAGGAGTCAGTTTGTTTATCTGATGTATCTAACATGTGTGTTATTCTTACAGGTAACAAATGGCATCCCAAACACCCACCCAACACTCAAACTCTTCAGACTCACATTCCTCTTCAAATCATACTCTTGTGTCCAAACCCATCAAATCAGCATCAGTTACTAGACCGTCACCATCATCCCCAATCCCTGAAACCCAAACACTGCCTCACCCTGCTAGAAAACAATCACCGGTTTGATCCCAATTCCATAAAAGTTAGCCATCCGGTGATTGTGGAAATCTTAACAGGGCACCCTCTCGGTTACCTTTTGAAATATAAACTCTCCATACCTCAAGTATGCCTACATCAGTTTTGGCACACAATCAAATTTGTGTCTACTGAAGGAGATCATCATTTCAAGGTCACTATTGACCAGTTCAAATCCAAAATCACACTAGCCAGATTACGTCATAACCTATTCTTACTTAGACGCATTGACACTGTCAAATTCCCAGAACTGACTGATTTTGAAGACTTCGTATCTGATGAACAACTTTGCCATGACCTTATCAGCCTTAATTATTATAAACCATTGACCAAGAGCTCCATGTTTTATAAAAATGGTCTGAATGGAGAATGGTATACTCTGTTTGGCATTATTAACAGATGTATGACCTGGAAGCACACCGGTATAGACCGAGGAAGCATTCACCGTCTAAGGCTCTTTCATGGTATAGCATTTAACAAACATTATGACTTTGCTCAGTGTATTTGGGAAGATCTGAAGGAAGTGGTACTTGCAAAGACTACCAATAGAGCCAGAAAGTTTGTGTCGTTGCAGTGGTTTATTCAAATCTTGATCAGAGGCATATTGAGAGCCAATGACAAAATTCCAAAGAGATCAAATCCTCAAAATTGCCCAGATTACATCATGATGAGCATGCACAAAGTTCAGGACGATCCTAATGTCAACATCATGCCGACTCCTGAAGCTTTGTTGAAATATGCAGATGAGAATGCTGAGAGTGTAAGGCTGTGTAGAATAGATCCTGCTTTGATGGAAACTCAAGAACCGAGTTCTCCTACCCAAGGAGACATAGGTGAGCAGGTACGTCAACACGGGGTTGACGTACAGGGAAACCTAACTGAGATTGAGGGTGTTGCTGAGGAAGTAAGGGGTGGTGAAGGTGAATCAGATTCTGAGCGTACATTATCAAACATTCCATAAGGCGGAAATGAAGGGGAAGATGATGATGATAATAATAATATGGGAGGTGTTGGAGAAATTTATATATCTCCAATTGTGAGCTTACCTGAAAAATAGATTGATGAGATAGTGAGTGTGAGGGAGATTCCTAGCCCAGAAAGCCGGGAAGCCACAACTGCTGTTAGCTCTCTTGTGAGAGTTAGCATTGAAGCAGCCAGTATCCCACTGGTGACTGCACACCCCTCCGGCCACTCATCTCCTCTCAACAACGAGATGTTTCAGTTTTTCACCGGGACATAGCACATGAACTATTCTAGGATCATTCGGATTCCATGGATATTGAAATAAGTACACAGCTGCCCGAGTGTACATTTATTCATGCACCTATAATAGAACAATTTCAACTTAGGACACTTGAGTCGACTTCATGTGTTCAAGTAAGTACAGGATGACTTAGTGTCCCTGTATCAACAACTTTAGTGTCGAAAGCATTCGTTGCTCCGTCACTTGAAGTAGTTGGAAGTCCAACCAGAGGTACATCACTGCCAACTCTGACTGTAGGCAACGCAGATGTTCTTTTTACAAGTTCAACTGTCGTGACAACTGGAAGTCTAAGTGACCCATGAGTGAGCACGTTACCCTTCGTCACCGAAACAAAATTGAATGAAGCCATTGCTGGAGTCACTGATCAGATGACAAGCCAATATACAGAAATGATGAATCAGATGTCGAACATACAAAGGCTGTTAAAAGGGAAAGGTCCAGCAATGGTTGAAGAAGATGAAGAGCCTCAAATTTCAAATAATGAACTGAGGGATTATTGTTTTCAAGAGTTTGATGAAATGAGAGAGAGAATGCTGGGATCGGAAAACACAGTTGTGAGTGCTCTTGGTTCGTTATCAGAAAGATTGTCGGTTATAGAGTTGACATGTAAATCTCAAGCTTCAGGTCCTAAAACATGAGGATCATGATGAAGACTCCGATGATGCTCCTCATGAGGGGGAGAAGAGGAGGAAGCTTGCAGATACTGAACTACAAATGGTTGTGTTTTCTGAGAAAGAAATAGGAGGTGAAGGTGCTGGAGAAGCTGGAGGTTCAACAGAAAAACCAGTTGATGCTCAGAGTGAGCTGGGATTGATTCTTTATGAAGATGTTCCAGTTCCTGTGAGTATTCAATCTGGAATTTATAACTTTGAAGAATATGAGGATTCCGATGATGAAGCAGAAGACAAAGTGCTCAGAATTGAAGACGTTGAGAAAGAAATTGATGAGTCTGAAGATGAAATATTTGAATTATCTGATGTCACGTTGAGACCAGAAAGGATATTAGATGAGGAGGAGTTGGTTCAAGAAATTCTAAGAGATGAAATGCCAACGCCGACGGTTGAAAAGCCTGAGGTGACGGTTACAATTAAGGAAGAATTTGATCCATTTCCTATTGATGATGTGGTGCCTCAATCTGTTAAAGTACTGAATGAAGTGGAATTAATGGTAAATTTTGTAAGAGCTATATTTTGGCAGATGAATCTGATAGAAAGCATCATTTGAGATTTGCCATTCAGGAAGTGGTTCAGAAGGAAATCAATGATATGCTGACATTGCTGAATGAAGATGAGTTAAGAAATAAGAAGATAAAGAAGTTGAACCTTTCTGGAAAGTTGAATGAAGATTTCATAAGGAAAAGAAATAAACTTCCATTCTTGGAAGATCACTTAGAGAAGAAAATCTTCTACAAGAAAAGGGCTCCATGTTCATATTTGAAACTATTCAGAGTAATTGAGCCAAACATACCTAATCTGGTGAATTATGCTCATTTTCTACAAAATAAAGCTCAACGAATTAAAGATGTAAGAAGTGAGTTCAGGATAGTTGATCTTGTGAAGATTTAGAAAGATCGATTTGTAAAAATATTTTATCCTACATTCACTGTGACGAGAGATGACGGAAAAACTTATGTGTTTAGTGAAGCAGACTTGTTTAATCTTAGCTTGGTGGATGTAGAAAAGACTTATTTGATGAGTTGTGCCGAAACAAAAGAGAAGAATATTGTCATTGCGCACTGAAGGCTCTATTCCATTTTATGCATACAAAACTGGTTCTTATGTCAGTACAAGATCTTCAAATTGGAGTTGAAGGAGGAATTAGATGAATTAATATCACTATGCCAAACAAATTCATCAAGTATACGAAAAAGTTGAAAGAGTTTCAAGTTATTATGGCTAAACATCCAGTGGTCATCTACAAAGACTAGGACCAAAAGAAAAGAGCTATGAGGATGGTTCAGCTAAACAAATAATGTGATGGTACCTTGCAGAAGGTGATGACTAGAATGAAAGGAAAGCTTGCGGCTGATTCAAAGAGAAAAACAAAGAAAGGAGGTCTTAGTTCATATAATAGAAAATTAATGATGGATTTTCTTTCAAAGATTGAGTCAAGGCTGATGAACAGAAAGAGCATAAGAAGGTTCGAGATGGAACTGGGGCTTAAAGATTAAAGACTCATAATCATTCATATAAGGGGGAGATTGTTGAGAATCTATTTTTCTTTTTTTTTTAATATTATAAGTCTAGGGTTTATTTTGTCATTTCTTAATAGTTTGAGTATGTATATAAGTAGAAGTATTTGGTACTGTAGTGGCACGGAATTGTAGATAATTGCACGGAATTCATTTTGTCTTGTACGGAATTGGTGCCTAGGGTTCAGTTCTTCAAAGTTTACGTATTGTAATTGTCCTCATTGTGCATTCAATCATTCGGTTTGTTTTGATTCTAATCTTGTTCTTAATTGTTTGATTGTAATTGTGGTTGATTAATATTGAATATCAAATACTGTGAATGATCAAATAAGTGTTGTGAATTATCAAATAAATAATGTGAATGGTCAAATAATTCTTGTGAATGATCAAATAAATGTTATGAATGACCAAATAAGTGTAGAAGAAATGTTAATACTCAAATAAATCTTGTGAATAGGGGTGTGCAAAATAACCGGACCCGAATAACCCACCCGAACCGAACCTTAATCGGGTTAAATGGGTCGGGTTATTCGGTTTCCGGGTTCCTTATTCGGGTTAAATGGTACCCGAATAAGTAATTCGGTTCGGTTTACGGGTAGGATTCATGCTTATTCGGGTACCCGAATAACCCGTTTGATATATATATATATATATATTCTTTTTTTTATATAATTATAACTAGTATTGTTTATATACTGAATGCTAAATATGTAAAAACCTAAGGGTGGCAATTTGAGCCCGTTCAAGCAAACGGGTTGACGACCAAAAGTCATGAATTTTATATAATGTCAAAAAAAATTTCAAAGAACAATTTTTGATACCCGTTTTACTCGAATTACCCAACTCATTTAACTCGTCTAAACTACTTTGTAGATGATTTTAACTTTTATACCAAAACCGAATAACCCATTTAACCCGAACGAATAACCCGATACCCATTTAACCCGAAACCGATTAACCCGTTCCCTTATTTGGTTCGGGTTCGGGTAGCTAACCCACACACTCAAACCGGAATAACCCGATACCCAATTAACCCGTCCGAATAACACCCCTACTTGTGAATGATCAAATACGTGTTGAAAATTTGTGAATGGTCAAATTAGTGTTGTGAATGATCAAATAAGTGTAGAAGAATTGTAAATAAATTAAGTGTTGTTAATGATCATTTTATAAGTATTTTGAATGATCATTTTATTAGTGTTATGAATGATCATATTACAAGTGTTGTGAATGATAGTTGTTATAACGAAAATACCATTGCATGATGAGGGGTACATTGGGTACGCAGACTTTGGCTTGGTACGTTGTGGAACCCATATATATATATATATATATATATATATATATATATATATATATATATATATATATATAGAGGGAGGTTCGATTGGGAACTTCTATGCACCGAGGCACAAAGGCACTCGCACGGTCCGTTGGATGAATATAATTTGTGGTTTAGATCAGGTGGCATAATGGTAAATAAATTGAATTTGCTCTCTTCAGGCTGCACCCCATGAAAAAGACGGAGGGGCAAAAGAGTCATTGTGCACCCCTCTTTTATTTTGAAAGAGCAACCGTCTCCTTGATTACAACTTCCGCATACTTCTCCCAACTAATTGACCGAAGCGACATTCAAGGGATTGATACGAATCTTCCAAAAATTTGTGAAAATTCGCGGTTAATCCTTTTAATAAATCGATAAGAGCAAATGAAGTCTACTAAATCATCTATTCTGAAGTCGAAGCTCCAGGTATGCATCTTATTGATAGAGGTTGCAGGTATGCATCTTTGATGGTGATATCCGAAAACCCATTAGGGTGCATCTTATGAACAGCATTTGCGTGGTCGATTTAACATTAAGAAGTCAAAAGTAGTTCGATATATGCACTAATTTTCGTTTTTTCTGAAGCCCTAATTGTTTTCATAGGGTGTGATGTTCATTGGAACATACCCAGTACCCAGGTCTATGTACAATGCAAGTTTTTTTAAAGTCTAGAGTTATATGTTTTACCAGTTATACTTTGAAGTTAGAATGCAACAGTTTTAACCCAGGGTTTTGGCTCTGTTTATGCATTTTATAGAATGCACCATATGATAGCTGTGTAGTGCATGTGTAGTGCATCGAGAACCCACTGTCATCTTCGCATCTATTCTTTAGCTTGTCAATGAACATTTGTGCATCATTCTCACCAATAAACAACCGTATATCCCTCCTAAAATTCTTGAAATCAACCTTTGTTGCACCAATGTCATCAAATGATCCCTTAACTTCCTTCAACAAGTTATGCACTCGACTCGGACCAATGTTCACATTACCAGCCTTGTGAATTAATGCTTGTTGTTCAATGTCTAACTTACGTGCGGATGTTAATAGATGTCTATCTTCGGGGTCCACGAAATCGTGGTTGTGCCATGGAATGAAACGATACACTTGGTACCTACCTCCACTGACAAGGGAGAACCTGATTGATGCTGGACATCTCGTACGCATTGATGATGTGCATCGTTTCTTGGCACTGTCGTGGTTGCGTAGACTGTTGTCACCAGCCTTGTTACACAGTAATACTTTTAGGGTTATTGTTCCATCGCGGTTGCGTTTTTGTGTTGATTTACGAGTAGCGAACCCAGAACATTCTGCATATTTTTCATAGGCTTTTATGGCTTCATTTAGCGTATCGTATTTTAAGCCAAGATATGGGATCTGGGAATCAGATAAAACAGGTTTACGATACGTAGATCCTCCTGGCGATGCACATTCATTGCTATCGCATACCTCATTAAGAATCTCATCACCTAGAAATGTACAATATACCGTTACATTTCGAATGCATACATTGGTTTACAAAACAAATAATGCACGATACAAACCCTGTGCTTGTTTACATGTTATTCATACGTGTGCTTATACATGATTATACAATAATGATGTGTTCTTATATTGTACTTTTAAAATTACTGTTACATTGTTTACATGTTACATACACAACTATGTAATGCAACTATATCAAATAGTTTCTACATTATCATGCATACTCTGGTGATTGTATGTGACTGTCAATAATTATGTTTAAAACATATAATGCACGATACAAAACTGATGCATAATCCACGATACATAATGCATATGGTGTGTTGTTCGCTAAATGTTGATTTACATGTTTTAAACATATAGTGCAATACGGAAACCACTGATGCATAATCCACGATTAGAAGTTAAAACTGATGCACAGTTAAAACTGATGCATAATCCACGATACATAATGCATTGAGTGTGTTGTTCGCTAAATCTTCTTTTACATGTTTTAAACATATAGTGCAATACGATACCAAACAGATTCTTGTTACACACAGCACCATACATAATGCATAATCCACGTTACATGATCCACAAAACTGATCCAAAGAGATGTTGTTTTACATGTTTCATCCTGTTATACATAGTGCATTTAGGGGACTGATGCTTGTTTAATCATAATCCACGACACATAATGCATTTCAGAATTCTTCGGTAAATGTTGTTTTACATGTTTTAATGGTCATGATGCAATATGCAGAAATGATGCTTGTTACATAATCCTTACGATACAGGTGAACACATACATAATCCGTGGATACATAGTGCATGCGAAAAATAGAAAACAACATCGCAACACTCACTCCATTCTCTGTTATGCATGCGAAAAATAGAAAAAACGATGAAACAATGTAACAGCATCGCAAAACTCACTCTACACTGGTCGCTTACTCTGGTTATCATCGACGTTATCTTTTTCCTTTGTGGGTTCCGGATCCTTCACTTCTTCTGTGTGCGTAAGACTAGAATGATTGTTCGTCATGGATGATGTATTGGTAATGGAAATGTAGAGTTCGTGGATTATTCTCTGCTAGATAATGATGATAATACAGAAGCTTTCTGCTGGAATGAAGGAATACCGATACTTCTTGGGAGGATGATGGTCGTGAGGGTTGGAAGAAGATGCCAAATCAAAAATGTAACAACTTCCTTAATGTTAGCACATTATCCATATTTAAAATAGTTTTCATTCCAGAAAAATAGTTAGAGATTAAATTTAATTCTGGAAGTATTTAAATGTAATAATACATAATTCCTAATATACCCTCGATGCACCCTTGTTGTGGATTAAGGTGCATGAAAGTTCTCATTGGTGCCCCGGTGCATAGAAGTTCCCAATCGAACCCCAATCTATATATATATATATATATATATATATATATATATATATATATATATATATATATATATATATATATATATATATATATATATATATATATATATATATATATATATATATACACACACACACACATCCATATATATTATGTGTATATAGGGGTGGGTTCAATGGAGATGCATCAGAGAATTTTGGAGAACCCCAATGCATCGTAAGAAAAATACAAACTGCATCACACGAGGAATTTTGCATCACACGGGAGATTATGCATCAATGGAGTGTGTGTGTATCATACGAGTGTATTATGTATTAAACTGAAAGGTTGTACACCACACGAGGGAATTTTGTACAAAACGATCCCCTCATGTGATGCATAATCCCCGAATGATTATATAGGTTCAATAAATTCACACGGTGGATTGTGCATCACATGCATTGTGGTTCACTTGGTTCTCCGTTGAACCCCAGTGTGTGTGTGTATATATATATATATATATATATATATATATATATATATATATATATATATATATATATATATATATATATATATATATATATATAGGGTCGGGTTCACATGAGAACCCCTCTATTTCGTGAGAACCACTCTAAAAATTTTTGCATCCAATGTATAAATTTGTGTAATTGATACTAAAATTAATACATTTGATAAATTTATACATTTCATGTAAACATTTACACGTCTAATGATCTATTTTTGTCCACTTTATGTACGAATTTATGCATTTGAAAAAATTTATGCATTTAACGTTCAAATTTGTGCATTTAGTGTATAATTTAATGAACTTAAGTTTTAAATGTAATTTTAATGTAAGATTATCATATTTATTAATATTGAAGACCAATCATGATTTTAAGTTATGAATTTTAATTTTTCAAATTTGTGCATTTGATGCACAAATTTGTGCATTTGATGCACAAATTTGTGCATTTTGTAGTGGTTCTCACGTTCTCTCAGAATTGAGAGGTTCTTACCGGAACCCAACCCTATATATATATGGGTGGTTTCAACTAGAAAACCAATATGCATCAGAAAACTTTGAAAAACCAATCTTAACACTTAGATTAGATGCATATGTGATATTAGATTAATGCACACGATGCACTTAAAAAAATATGCATATGGGTATTTCAAGTATATTTTTTTTCAAAATTTATACTTTCATCAAATTTATATTCAAAGTTTAAATATTCATAATTAATACACAAAATTCTAAAAACCATACACATCCAAAATTAAAAGTTACAAAACGATAATGCATTCAAATTTTATTTTTCCAAAATTTAGATGATGTTGATGCATCTTCGTCTTCGTCATCGTTCATATTCATATTCGTGTCATTCCTATTCATCCATCCTTCAAATGAGACCAAACATCCTTCGCGTTCATGCATAATTCGAACCAATTAATACTCACAAAATGATGATGCATCATAACCTTCAATAACTTCGAACTTTCAAAAGCGATTGATACTCACCAAATGGATGCATCATGACATTTAATACTCAAATTAAAACGGATTAATACTCACGAACCTTCATCACAAAATGACGGTGCAGACGGTGGTGGCGGTGCAAAATGACGATGCATCACAACGTTCAATAACTTCAAAACCCTCAAAACCGATTAATACTCACAAACAGTAGTCACAAAATGACGGTGGTGTTAGCACTGCTGGTGGTGGTGGTGGTGCAGGCGGTGATGGTGGCGGTGCAGGTGGGGGCGGGCGGTGGTGGCGGGCGGTGGAGAGGATGGAGATGATGGAGGGTTCAATTTTTGAAAATGATTTGGTTCAAAATTAGTTGCTTGATTATAGGTTTGGTAGGTTTGTTAATTATGGAATTTCTTTAATTAAAAGAGGTTTAATTTTAGAATAAAATAATTTTAATTTTCCTAAATTACCCTTAATAAAAATTGTGATGCATTGAACGGCTTTGTGGTGCATTGAGGTTTTCTAAAGTTTTTCATTGCATGTTGGTTTTCCATTGAACCCCTCTCTATATATATGTATATGTATATGTATATGTATCTTCATATGTATATGTAGGGAGTGAACAAATATGGATCGTACTTAAAATGAATACGATATGAACCAATAATAATATAACATATCATCAATTTTAATCAATTTAAAATTAAATTAAAAGCATTTGAAAGTTAAATAAAAAGTAAAGTTTCAATCATCTAAATCAATCATTTTCTCATCCAAACAATTCTCTTTCTCTTTCTTATATCTCTTAATTCAACGGATGAAGATTCACGTCCTATTGTGTTTCAATGTTTATTATGAACCATGATTGTTGATTGCATAAACCATTAGTCATGAAACACATGTTATGTATTGATTGTGAACCATTTGATGTGAATCGCATATGTTTAAGTCGTGAACAATCTTGTATCAATTGTGAATTATTGGTGGTGTTGTGATTTATAACTGTGTCGTGAATCATCGGTGATGTGGTGAAGTAGTGAACCACTGCAATGACGTGAATCATCGGTGGTATCGTGAACCACAGCGGTGTTATGAATCTCTAGTGTGTATGTGTGAGAAAGAGAGAGAGTATTTGGTAAGTGAGGAAATCCTTGGTTGAGTGATTAATTTTTAATATTTTTCTTTTTATAATTTTAATTTATATTGATTAGGTATCGTGATCTTATTAGTTTTTACCGTCTTCACTTTAAGCACGGTTCTCACGTTATTCTTATCCTCTCTGTGTGTATGTATGTATGTTTGTGTATTTCTATATGTATGTATATACATACATATATATATATATATATATATATATATATATATATATATATATATATATATATATATATATATATAATATGGTTCGAGAGAGTACCACATTTATGCAGCGCACCAGAAGGTACCATCTTTAAAAAAAAAATTTCATAAACATGTTTTAATTAGCATTATGAACATCATATGTAAATTTCACATACATTCACATCTCCTAGCTCCTAAAAAATGATGTGAACACACATTTATGTGATGCGTGTTTTCATGCACTTAGAGTGTTCGGATTTGCGTGAAATTCACATATGATCTGTGTAATGTTAATTAAAACATGTTCATGAAAAAAAATTTCAAAAAAAATACTTTTAAGGGTGGTACCTTCTAGTGTGCTGCATAATAGGTGGTACTCACTTGAACCTTATATTTATATTTATATATATATATATATATATATATATATATATATATATATATATATATATATATATATATATATATATATATATATATATATATATATATATCTGTGTGTGTATGTACATGTGTATACACACACATACACATATATACATATTTATATATGTATATGTATATGTATACACACATATATATATACACACACGTGTGTGTAATAGAATAAACAAATAATTTTATTTGATTTTGCTTGGCTTAGTTTGTAATATTTTTATTTTCCTTTTTTGTACTTACTTAACAAATTAAAAGGTTTATTATTTAACTTATTAATTATAATCATAAATAATAAAAATATATTCAATATAATATTTATTAATATACTCATTCTAATAATTTTGATAAGATTATTATTACAATTTGCATAATATTCCTGTGTTTTATAGTAATTTTTAATAAGAGTGGTGGGTGTGGTCAAGCAGCTGCCCAAGCGGTCTTGCCACCTCGGAGTGAAGCCGGCGGCTACACTGCACCCCCTCGGCGGCCCCGCGCAAATTTGTCCTCGCCCGACCTCCCTTCCCCGCTCCACCCCGCTGTCTCTCTTCCTTTGTTTACTGTCAAACCACACACACAACACTCTTTTCCCCTTTTTTTTGTTTATATATTTATATATATATATATATATATATATATATATATATATATATATATATAAAAGTTTAGTTTTATAATTTTTTTATTTTTATTTTTTGTTTCTTATTATAGTTTCGTAAATGTTTGTATTTTTTTTGTTTTAGTTTCGTAATTGTTGTTTCGTTCGTACAGTTTCGTATTTTACTTTCGTAATCGGGAAACACACAATAACCTTCAATCAGATCTCGTGAAACATATTGCACTTGCGTAAATACCAAATTTAAACTGTTAGTTTGTATTTTTTTTTAATGTTCATTCGTAATTTTAGTTTTTATTTATTGTTATGTATTTTTTTATTTTTTATTTGGTAATTTTTAATTTTAAGTTACGTGTTGGTTTTAAAATATTTATGGAATTAATTATTTTAGTTTTAATTGTTTTGTTAGTTAAAATGAATTTATTTAAAAAAAAAATTAAGAAAGATGGAAAGATATAGAAAGATGAGTATTTCCACTTTAGAAAGATTGAGAAATATGGGAAAAGGTGAAGAGAGAAAAGCTGATGTGACGCTGACGTGTACAGAAAGGTGGGTTTGAGAAAGGTTAGTAAACCCTTCTCTCTAACTAATGAATTAATCACGATATGATAAAAATATAATAAAATAATTATTCCAAAGTTTCGTAATGAAATATTATATTTAGTTTTAGTATCTTTTATGCACGTAATAGAGATGACGTAGAATTGATGATGAAGGCAACTGGACCACACATGTCTCTTTGCACATGGCCAAATAATGGTTGAAATAAAAAGGTCAAGTATCATTTATTAAATAAAACCCACCTTTCATTTAAATGATTAATCCCTAAGGCCACATGGTTTCATGTCAAGCAAAACTAATTCAGATTTATCCATTTTGAGGGTATGGATGTTATTCTTTATTTACTTTCATTATATTTAAATAAAACATAAAAAAAATAACATTAAATTAATAATATTAGAATTAAACTGTGAAATGTAGTTTCTTAACAATAAAAACACAATATCAAATAATCAAGAACAACAAACAGAATTAAAACTGACCGAATGATTATATTGAATGATGACAAAATCGATTACAGAGAGAATGGAATCTTTGTGAACAGTAGCCCTATCTCTGAATTCAATGTGTACAAAATAACTGTCAGATCTAAAAACTATTTTGAAAGTCAAACATCTATATATATACATTTTTCATAACTATTCACTAATTACAAAATAGACCCTATACTTTGTATTCCATCAACAAAAATACGTTCCAACAATCTCCCCCTTTGATGGAATATGCAAAGTCTTCAGGTAGATAATCCAAGCTTCTGCTCAAATCTTCTGATGCTCTTTCGGTCTGATAATCTTCATTCAATCTTTGATATGAACTCCACCATCAGTCTTCTATCATTAACAGATAAAGCTCCTCTCTTAGTTTCTCTTTCTGTCCAGCTTTCCCTTCAATCCATTCAACACTTTTTGTAATGTACCATCAGAAAACTTGTTGAGTTCAACACTCCTCATAGCTCTTAACTTTTTGTTTCTGTCTTTGTACATAACAGCAGGATGCTTCACCATGATGACTTGAAACTCTTTTAATTCTCCTGCAAACTTGATATCTCTATTTGGAGCTGTGATGTTAATTTTTCTCATCCCTCGTTCGACACCAATCTGCAGATCTTGCACAGACATCAATACCAGTTTGGTATGCATGAAGTGGAAAATTGTCTTTAGTGCAAATCTGCAGTGCTCATTTCTCTTGTTTCGGCACAACTCATCAAATAAGTCTTCAATATCGACCAGGTGCATATTAAACATATTTGCTTCGGTGAACGTATAGGTATTGCCATCAGCCCTCGTGACAGTGAATGTAGGATAGAAGATCTGAACGAATCGATCTTTTTCAATTTTTATTAAATCAACTATCCTGAACTCACTCTTCACTTTATCAACTACTTCGTCTTGTTTCTCAGAAAACTTGCATAATTAACAAGATTTGGCATGTTTGGCTCCAGTACCCTAAACAACTTAAGAAACGAACAAGGAGCTTGTTTCTTACAAAAAATTCTTTTCTCCAAAATGTCTTCAAGATATGGCAATTTGTTCCTTTTCTTAATAAACTCAGCTGATCGTTTTGCAGATAGCTCAAACTTTTTAACTTTCTTTTTTACTTATTTCATCCTTATTCAACAATGTGAGCATATCTCTTATTTCTCTCTGCACCACCTGTTGAGCTTCGAATCTGAGACGGTGTTGTTTCTGCGACTCATCCGCAAGAATATACTCGTTAAAGAACCTTTCCATAACCTCTACTTCATTCAACTCTACTCTTTCTTGAATTATCACATTTTCAGTCTGAAACTCTTCCACCTCCTCCTTAACTTGAATAACAACCTCAGGCTTTTCAACCGTCGGTGTCGGTATAGACTCTTTCGAAATCTCTTGAACTAACTCATCTTCTTCCTCTATCCTTTCAGCTTGAAAATCATCATTAGTCAAAGTAATAACATCATCATCCTCTGATAACTCAACATACTCCTCTCTCTCTCCTTCAGTTTCTACTCCTTGAATCATCAACCTTAACCGCTTGATCGTCATCATCCGAATCATTATATTCTTTAAAGTTGTAGATATCTAACTGAATGTTCAAAGGAACTGGAACATCTTCATGAAGAATCAATCCCAGCTCACTTTGTACATCAGCAGGTTCTTTTGAGCTTCCTGCTTCCTTTTTCTCTCCCCTCTGCCTCCTTCTCAGGGTATGTAATCATTAGAATTCCAGGTGTAGGCTCAGCAAGCTTTCACCTCTTCTCCCCCTCATGAGGAGCATCATCGGAGTCTTCATCATGCTCATCATGTTTACGTTTTGATGATGAAGCTTGCGCCTTACACGTCTCCTCTACTGCCGCTACCCTTTTAGATAGGTTGCCTAGAGCAGTAATCACTGTACTTTCCAAACTGATCATTCTTTCTCTCATTTCGTCAAATTGTTCAAAAACGAAATCTTTCAGTTCTTCCCTCAATTCATCTATAGCTTGATGTGGATGAGATTGCTTGACAGATTCTTCAGCCACTGACTTACCCTTCAAGAATTTATGAATATTGGACATTTGTGCCATCACTTCAGATAACTGAGCAGAGACATGACTGTTCACTCCTGCAACAGCTGCATTCAAGGCTTGGCTTAGTGACGATTCGGTAACAAAAGGGGAAAGATTCACCACTGGGTCACTCAGACTTCCAGTTGTCACAACAGTTGAACTTGAGAAAAGAACCTCTGTGTGGCCAGTACTTAGAGTTGGCAGTGTTGTCGCTCTAACTGGACTTCTGAATTTTCAAGCGACGGAGCAACGAATGCTTCCGTAACTAAGGATGTTCTGGCAGGAACACTAAGTTCAGCCGCACTTACTTCAACAGATGAAGTCGACTCAAGTGTCCTAAAATGTATTGGTTCTAGACTCTGTGTTTGAATAGAAGTTGTACACTCCGGAAGATGTGTACTTATTTCAATATCCATCAAGTCCAAAGGACTATCGGATAGAAGTTGTGTTTCATCCCGGTGGTGAATTGAAACAGTCTCCTGTTGAGAGGAGACTGAGTGGATGGTGGGGTGTGCACTTGTCAGTGGGATACTGACTTCTTCAATGCTAACTCCCAGAGGGGAGCTAACAGCAGATGTGGGTAATTCCTGACTTTCTAGTTAAAGTACATCCCTCACACTCTCTTGAGCAATATGAACAACATCCATCAAAGCGGCTCCTCCCTCATCATGATCATCTCCATCATCAGCATCATCATCATCATCACCATCATTATCATTACCTTCCTCTGCTCCCTCTGGTATATTTGATAACGTACGTTTCGAATCTGTACTACCAGCTTCTTCCTCACCACCCTCACAGCTTCTACTCCCTCACTCACTTGTTGGGCTCCCTGAACTTCAGCCCCTTGCTGAAGTTCCTCTCTCCCTATCACTCCTTGGGTAAGAGAACCCGATTCTTGGGTCTCTATAGCAGCATGGTCTATCCTATAAATCCTCACATTCTCACTCTTCAGATCTGCATATTTTAACAAGGATTCCGGAATCGGCATTATATTTGCATTGGGAGAATCTGGCACCTCATGTAAACTCATCATTACGTAGTCTGGACATCTTTGTGAGTTTGCTCTTTTCGGGATATTCTCATTGGCTCGGAGGATCCCTCGGATTAGAATTTGTATGAACCTTTGAAGCGGAACAAATTTCCTCGATCTGTTCGTTGTCTTAGCAAGCACAATCTATTTGAGGTCTTCCTATATGCATTGTGCATAGTCATAATGTTTATTAAAAGCAATTCCATGGAAGATCCTTAGACAGTGAATGTTGCACCTGTCTATTCCGGTATGTTTTGACGTCATGCACCTATTAATGATGCCGAATAAGGTGTACCATTCTCCATTTAAGCCATTGCGATGAAACTTGGAGCTCTTAGGAAGTGGCTTTGAATAACCCAATCATATGAGGTCATGCACTAACTCCTCATCTGAAACAAAGTCTTCAAAATCAGCTAACTCTGGGAAGTTAACTGTGTCAATCCGTATCGGTAGAAACAAGTTGTGGCGAAGTCTGGCCAATGTTACCTTGGATTTATATTGATCAATGGTTACTTTGAAATGGTGGTTACCATCTGCAGGAACAAATTTGACTGTATGCCAAAATTGTTGAAGGTAGACTTGTGGGATAGAGGGTTTGTATTGAAGAAGATTTCCCAAAGGATGGCCTTTGAGAATATCTACAATAATGGAGTGACTGACTTTAATGACTTTGGTATCCAAACGATGGTTGTTATCTTTGAAAGGCAGGCAATGTTTGGGTTTTACCAGCTGATTGTCTGGTATGATGGTTGAAGGTGAAGGTCTTGTCACTGATATTGATCGGACGGGTTTAGATACTAGTGTATGGTTTGAGGATGAATGGGAATCGGATGAATTAGAATTATGGGAGATGCCATTTGAAACCTGTACACAAATAATAATCATGTTAGACAATGCAGGTAAACAAATGAACTCATTCAAAGTAGAAAAATATAACATTGTGTTAGAAATTATAAAAATTTGTGATTTTCTGTTTAAGGCATCGGGATTCCAGACAATAATGAAATATTATTGTCAGGATTCCAAAGTCAATCGTTCAGAGAACAATGTTAGAAAAACACAAATTTAAAACAATTTCTTGAAAAAATGTCACATTTTTCTTAAAACAGTTAAAACCCAACACTTAGTAAAAAATTTAGGGGTAAAGCCATACAATAGCAACCTACTTTTGAAAATGTATCGATATGGTACGTCTACTTTTTTAATTGTCTATATGGTACGTGTACTTTAATTTTCAGTATCGATATGGTCATTCTACATAATAGAGCCCGGTTTTTACATACGAAACACGGTTCTAATGGTATGAAAAACAGGGGTCTATCACAAATATGGTCATATCGGTATGAAAAATTGAAGTACAGGTACCATATCGATATTTAAAAAAGTAGACGTACCATATTGATAAATTTTCAAAAGTAGGTTACTATTGTATGGCTTTACCCCAAAAATTTAAAAGAAACTCGAATGAGTCTGTTTGTATTTCGAATGACTCTTGAAACAACTCGAATGACTCATGAAACATCTCGAATTAGCCTTGACATCAACTCGAATGAAACATAAAAGTTCTCGATTAAGTCATGATGTTTCTCGAATGATTAATCAGTCCAACTCGAATGAAACTTGGAATAAACTCGAATGTAACATAAAGGAACTCGAGTGAAAGTAAACTCCAACTCGAATGAGTCATGAAAGGACTCGACTGGATGTAAAGTCCAACTCGAATGAAATACACCAATTCTCGAATGAATGAAGTGTGAATCTTGAAATAAACATGAGAGTTTATGGACCAAGACGATTAAAGCCTAAGCATGTTTTCAGTATGTAAACAACTCGCATGAAACAGAAATATTCTCCATTACAACATGTAGCCAACTCGAATGGAATAAAAGGTCTCTCGGGCTACATTTCAATCGATACATGTACTGAAATTCTTCTAAGTATGAACAACTCGATCAGTGAAAACTTGCAACTCGAACAACTCATATGTTTAACTCGAATGATACAGTTGGTCAATTCGAATTAAACATCAATAACTCTCGATTTATTAATCAATCAACTCGATTGATACTTATCATTTTCTCGATTAAACCTTCAATCGAGAAAGCACTGATGAATTTATTTACAAGTCTTTTATACACTGAATTTTCCAAAATTGATTCCAAGGACTTTTTCAGTGATTTAAAACTTGTTTCCCATTCGAAAAACAATTTAAAACAACTTTGTTTTACTGAACTTCGATTAAAAACAACATTAAAGCTGTTAAAAATCCAAATTTCAGAAAAACATGAACTCGAACTTATTTGAAACTAAAATCCAAATATCTGTTTGTGTGATTGAAATTGAATCATGAAATTTCAGATTCATGTTCAGATATACAAACCGAAACCCATCACACATTTAATTTCATTTTAGTGAACAAAAATTATGAGTCACCATGAACACTCAAAATACGAAAATACGAACACATTCACATATAGATTCTAATACTGAAATAAACGATCCAAAAACACAATAAACAAAAGAATTTACTCACAATTTGATGAAAAGATATCTTGATTCAGTCGATGATAATTGGGTTTTGAGTTTGCTTAATGGGGAAGAAAGCTTTTGTAAGAAGATGATGAATAGTCGGTTTGTTGAAAAAGAAATTTTGAATTTTGAATTTCAAATTTATAGAAGAAGTTACCCGGCCCATATTGATTTTCAATTTAACATATAACCGGCCCATTTTCATTAATTTTAAACCCATTTAACAACACAACCCAATATCTTTTCAAAAAAAATTTTAACAAAACAAAACAAACAACAAAAGAAAATTTTAAACAGACTTAAACAAAAAAAAAATTTTGAAAATTCACAAACTAAAAACAACAAAAAATATTAAACACACACACACAAAAAAATTTAAAAATATTAAAATGCTCCCCCTTTAATTTCAGAATGCTGCTCCCCCTCAAATGGTTATCATATTTCTCAAATCAGCTCCCCCTTTAAAATATCAGATAAATTTTATCAGATTTTCTCAAAATCAGATAAATTCATTTTCTGCTCCCCATGCACATGACAATCCAGATCTTGTTAATTTCAAAAAATTTGAACTTTTAAAATTCAAGAATTTAACATCAGATTAGAATAAAAAAAATGTAAATTTAAAATTATAAATTGAAACTACTGAATTTTTAAATCTAACGATTCAACATATCCAATTTGTATACCAAAAAGTTAAACCTTTTTTCATCTAACGCTTTGGTAAACAAATCAGCTAGTTGATATTCAGGAGGAACAAAGTATAATTCTATATTTCCATTTTCAATGTGATCCTTTATAAAATGGTACCGAATGTCAATGTGTTTTGTTTTTGAATGTTGCACCGGATTTGATGCAATAGCAATTGCGCTCTGAGAATCACATTAGATAGGTATCTTCTGTGGTGTAAACCTGTAATCTCTTAGTTGGCTCTTCATATAACACATGAGAACAGCATGATGAAACAGCAACGTATTCTGCTTCAGCTGTAGACAATGAAACGCAGTGTTGTTTCTTGGATGACCAGCATACGGGTTTGTCACCTAAGAATTGTACTGCACCAGACGTACTTTTTCTGTCCATCTTATCACCTGCGTGATCAGCGTTAGAAAAAGCAGTTAAATTGAATGAAGATTCTCTGGGATACCATAAACCAAGGTTTGGAGTTCCCTTGAGATATCTTAAAATTCTTTTTGCAGCTGTTAAATGTGATTCTTTTGGATTCGCCTGATATCTAGCACACACACATGTAGCAAACATAATATCCGGTCTACTAGCAGTTAAGTACATTAATTACCCAATTATACCTCGATAATGAGTTACATCTACAGGTTTCCCAGAAATGTCCTCATCGAGTTTTGACTTTGAATCCGGAGCCATGGGAGTTTTCATAGGAGTACTGTTAACCATGTTAAATTTCTTTAACATGTCTTGTATATATTTGGACTGATTAATAAAAATACCATCAGCCAATTGTTTAACTTGTAATCCTAAGAAAAAATTTATTTCTCCCATCATGCTCATTTCGAATTTTTGGGACATTACGAATGCAAATTTATTACAAAATTCAGGATTTGTAGACCCAGATATTATGTCGTCTACATATATTTGTATCACTATAATATCCGGCCCCTGACGTTTTATAAACAGGGTTGTGTCAACTACACCTTTGTTGAATCCACATTTCAACAGATATGTTGAAAGTGCATCATACCAAGCATGCGGTGCTTGTTTAAGGCCATACAGTGACTTGTCTAAAATATATACATGATCAGGTTTCGAAGGATCAGTAAAACCTTCGGGCTGATATGTATATACATCATCGGTTAATTCCCCGTTTAAAAACGCAGTTTTAACATTCATTTGATAAACAGTGAAGTTTTTATGAGCGGCAAAAGCTAAAAACATTCTAATCGCTTCTATTCGTGCAACTGGTGCAAAAGTCTTATCGTAGTCAATCCTTTCTTGTTGACTGTATCCTTTGGCAACGAGGCGAGCTTTATTGCGAATAATTACTCCATGTTCGTCCTTTTTGTTTTTAAAGATCCATTTCGTGCCAATGATAGATTTGTCTTTGGGTCGCTCAACAAGTCTCCAGACCTTCAACCGTTCGAACTGATTCAGTTCTTCTTGCATTGCAACAATCCAATCAGCGTCCAGAAGTGCTTCTTTCACATTCTTAGGCTCTATTTTGCTGAGAAAATTTGAAAATAGGCATTCGTTTATTGTGGCTCTTCTGGTTTGGACTGAAGCACATAGATCACCAATAATGTTTTCTATTGGGTGATTTCTAGTCCACTTGAAAGTATGTGGATACGGTTTGATGTGATCTTGATTGGGATTACGGTCTAAATATGTAGGTCGGGGGATTGCTTCAGATGTAGTTGGTAGGGTATCAGAGTTAGGAGTTTCTGAATTTTCAGATGTTAAGGGGGTTTCAGAAGATTCTGGAGGTTCAATGGGTTGTGCACTTTCAGTTGGCAAGTGCACATCTGTTGTTGAGGCTTCTCCAGTTTCTTCTGATACTTGTTGATGAGAATGCTCGGAAACTACGACGGGATCTTCAGTAATCCTGTCAGGCACCAAATTTAAAACATTAGTTTTGGGTTTCTCAAAGTAGTCTTCATAAAAATTCTCAAACAATTTATTTAATTCAGAATTTTCAGCATTCTGTTCAGGTGACTCCATTGAAGTCTGCTTGTTAGGTTCGGGTCCTGAACTGATATGTTCAGAAGCCATTACCACTCCTTCATCAAATTTGACGTTGACACTCTCGTTGACTGTCTTGGTTCGCTTGTTGTATACACGGAAAGCGACTGACTCCTTTGAATAACCTATGAAAATACCTTCATCTGCTTTTTGATTTAATTTTCCAAGGTTGTCTTTGTCATTTAGTATGAAGCATCTGCATCCAAAGACATGGAAAAATTTAATATTAGGTATCCGTCTATTTATTAGTTCATAAGGAGTCTTTCCGAATCGTTTATTGATGATTGAACGATTGTGCGTGAAACAAGCTGTTGCAACTGCTTCAGCCCATAAGAATATCGGTAGATTGGAATATGCCAACATCGTTCTATCTGATTCCACTAGTGTCCGATTTCTTCGTTCAACGATACCGTTCTGTTGTGGAGTTCTAGCAGCTGAAAACAGATGTGTGATTCCAACAGAATTCAAAAATGATTCAAGTGATTTGTTCTTGAATTTTGTTCCGTTATCTGAGCAGATTGACTGAATTGTAAGTTGCAACTTCACTTGAATTTTCCGGATGAAGTCTATGATGATTTCGGTAGCATCTGATTTGGACCTCAGGAAGAAAACCTATGTGTACTGTGAATAGTAATCAACTATCACCAATACATATATTTTCTTATTAATGCTTTGTACTCTCATTTGTCCACATAGATCCATATGAAGTAATTTCGGTGCTCTTATTGAAGAGTGTTCAGATTTGGATTTGTGTGTAGCTCTAGTCATCTTTCCTTTTTCACATGCGGCACACAACTGCTCCTTTTGGAATTTGAGAGTTGGTATCCCTTTAACTAACCCTCCTTTCGCTAGGTTGGTTAATTCATAGAAGTTCATATGTGAAAGACGACGATGCCATAGCCATGCTGTTTTAGATGTAGCTTTTGACAGTAAGCAGACATCCTTCTTCAGATTAATGGAGGCTAAGTCAATGGAGTACAAATTGGTTTTCTTGTTTCCTGCCAGTATTTCTTTACCTTCCCCGGATCTAATGCTGCACCGATTGGCTTTGAAGTTGACTTCCAATCCTTTATCACACAGCTGTCCAATACTAAACAAATTATGTCCAAGATCATCAACGTAAAAAACCTTCTGAATGGTAATTTTGTCGTATGCAAGACTCCCGTATCCTTTGATCGGACAAAACTGATCATTTCCAAATCTGACCGTCCCACAGAACTTTTCTACAAAGTTCGTGAATGTGTCTCTTTGTCCGGTCATATGCTTCGAACATCCGGAGTCAAGATACCATACATGATTTACCTATAAGACGAAATAGCACATGAGGTACCCACTTATAGTTGGGTACTTTTGATTTAGGTAAATCATGCAGTTTATTAGTTGTTTTCTCATCAGATATGGCTTTTAGCTTTACAATTGATGATGATTTAGGTACCCACTTTTGAACAGTTCTTTTAGGTATCCACTTTTGTACAATTCTTGGTGGAACTGTTTTTGAAATATTTTGCTGTGGAACCTTTTTCTGTTTAAAAATTGGGTCCTTTTTCTTCGGTTGCCAGACGAGCTTATCAGATTTTACAATTAAAGATTTACATGCACCAGAATTCAAAGCAATTAAGTCTGTTCGAGAGAATTTTATACAAGAATTTATCAACAAGTTTATTATTACGGACAGAGTTTTCAAAATTGTTATTTCTATCTGTAACAATATTTTTCTTCACGCGCCACTCTTGTTTTATTTTCTTGTTTTTCTGTTCTCTCTTCTTCTTTCTCCAAACTTGCTTTCTTGAACCTTTCACAATAATATCTGACATAGAAGAAATATGAGAATTAGTAATCTTAGAAACTTGTTTCTTCTGTAAATTTCTCTTACCTTTTGAAGATTGGACTCTAAGTGCAATTGAGTTCTCTGTAGAAGATGATTCACCTTTTTCAAATTTAGGAGTATCTAAAATAACTTTTGTTTTCTCCTTCTTTTGTTGTAAAGTTGGTGAATTTTCAGATGATTTTATTGAATCTGTAGAAATTCTTTGCAGAATTTTAACAGGTTCTTTTTGATCATCTGATTGTTTGTTATGTAAAAGTTTTACAAAATTATCAATTTTAACAAACATTTCCTCTAAGGAATTGAAGTCAGAGTTCAGAAACAGATCAAATTCCTTTTCTGAATTGATAGAATCTAGAGAAGTTGAAGATGATGGATCAGACAACTTTTTGTTCTCAGGCTGTTTTTGTAACTTTCGTTCCAGAATTTTGAGTTCAGCCTTAAGAGATTTATTTTCTGTCTCAAAGTTTTTAATTTTCAATTCTAGATCAGAATTTATTTTTTCTAGAATTGAAAAAGGCAAGTATAACTTTTGAGATTTAGTAGTAGATTCAGATAAATCCTTTTCAGAATATGCCTGAATATACTCTTCTTTAATATCAGTATTATTGTTTGATTCATTTATTTAGTTATAATCAACAGAATTTTGCATTTTATCTGATCTTAATCTTTTTGTTTCTTCACTAGATTCTACTTCATCAAATGCTTTCATAAAAGTCATTTTTAATCCTAAGTTCATATATCTGACATCATATAAAGTAGGTGAACTGGATATAGCCTTTGTCAGATACTTGGGATTTTCCCAACCAATACTAGATTTAGAGTTGTAAAATTTTGTGTCTTTTGGTTGATTTAAATAGATGGTTTGATCTGTTTGCCCTCTTTTGATAAATTCATCTTCCATCTTCTTTATTTTCTCATAAAGTTTAGTTCGTTCTTCAAAAATAGCATGATATTTTACAGAAAAATTTGAAGCTTCTAATTCTGTCATTCTCAGTCTTTCTTGTAGGTCAGATATATTGTGATTAAGTTCTTGTATTTTGCTTTGAAGTTCTTTTTCTTTGTCTTGTAAATCTGAAGCTGCTCGTAAGGCTAATGCTTTATCTTTGGAAAAAGCTAAAACTAAATTATGTTCATTACGTCGCTTGTTTTCCAAAGAGTGAGCATTTTTCTTTTCAGCCTTTAACGAATTTTCAAATTTCTTAAGCATAAAGGCCATCTGAGTTAATTTTTCTTCTAGCACAGTCAGAGTTAGAATTTACCTCCGGTTTGTCTAAACTTTCTGATTTTTCTGACTCTGAATCTTCATTATCCTTATCATCAGTTTTTCCAGTTGCCATCAACGCAACTTCTTCAGTCTCTTCCTCCTCAGACTCTTGTCTTTCCTCATCATCTTCATCTGTTAGTCCAACCCATACTTCATCCTCGGCTATCATGGCTGACTCACTTAATTCCGACTCATTTAGAACCTCTGATTTCAGGCAGATATGAGCATCCTCATCTAGTATGTCTTCATCTTCAGATAACTGTAGCCAATGGTCAAACTCCGCCATAAGAGCTTTTCCAGCCTCTTTTTCTTTGGCTAAGAGAGCCTTTCTTGTATAGTAGTCAGAGTTTTTGACTACTGGTAGTCTAGATTCACGGGCAAAATGACCTGGTTTTCCACAGTTATAACATTTTTGCTCTGAATCTTTCTTTGCTGACTTATCTGATTTTTCATATTTGTCAGCTTTTCTGCCACTGCTCTCTTCAGATTTTTCATATTTTTCCTTCTTTTCAATTTTCCTCGAGTCAGTCTTGTAGCGCATCTTATTGTTGGTTGGCTTACGGTAGAACTTCTTTTGAAATGCTTTGGTTAGCAGTGCCATCTGCTTTTTCATTTCTTCTATCTCGGAATCTGCAGATGAATCTGATCTTTCTGATTCGGAAGAGCTACTGCTGACTACTGCCCTTTTCTCCTTTTTCAACTTATATTTGTACTTCTTTTCTGCCAGTAAAGCCAATGGGTCAGCAGTCTCTTTCTCAGCTTTCTTCTTGCCAGATAATTTTCTCAATACAACCTCTTGGTAGTTCTTGAGGTTCTAAAAAATCATATGAAAATCCATTTCTTCAATGTCCTTTGTCTGCTGGATTATCATGGCATACTTCTCCCATTCAGGGTTCAGTATGTTTAAGAACTTGACATTTATATCCATATTTGACTTTGTCACTCCATTTCTTTTCATTTCACTTACCAAACTAACAAACCTCAGGTAAGTGTTTTCCAGTAATTCTTCTTCACGAGCTCGAAAATTCTCGAATGTCGTCAGACTGTTTCTAACTCTGTTTGTTGCAGCTCTGTCAGATCCCCTCATAAGTTTACACACCTCATCCCATATGGAGTTGGCGGTTTTTGTGTTTGTGAGACATGTGTAAATGTCATTGGGGATTGAGATCATTAATAATTTCCTGGCAGTTTTATCCCCTAACTTTCTTTTCTTTTGTGCCTCAGTCAAGTTTGTAACCTCAACTGTCCTTGGTGGAATGGGGGATTACCAGTGGGTACTCCAGGAATTGTTTCCATGAATGTAGCTGGTCCTTCTGTTAAGGATTTTAACATCTCTTCCGACAGATCATGAAAACTTATGAATTCTAAAAACCTCTCCCTCCATTGGACGTATTCTCCCCGATAAAGAATTGGGGGTTTAGTTTCTGATCCCATTGCTAGAGCGTCTTTTGACATTGTGATTGATGTTTAGGAAACTATCCAAGATCTGATGAACTGTGATTGAAATTGAAATTGTTGATCAACAGTTGAAAGTTGATTCAACCTTTGAAAGAAAGATTAGTGAAACTCGATTGAATCAGATGATCAACTCGAATGATAAGTTGATCAACTCGATCAAAGAATGAGTACAACTTGAACCAGTATACAATCAACTCGAATCTATAGCAAAAGAACTTGTCAGTTGAATTAATCAACTCGTATCAAAAAATGATGAAACTCGAATGACTTATGCAAGACTCGATTGATGATGTGTTAATCTCGAATGAATCTGTTGTTAAACTCGAATGAGCTTTGTATGAAACTCGAATTAGTTTTGAGTGAAACTCGAATTAATCTTTTGTGAAACTCGAATTGACTTGAGTGAAACTCGAATTAATCTTTTGTGAACTCGAATTGACTTTCTGAGAAACTCGAATGAGACTAAGTACAACTCGACTAAGCTTCTGTGCAACTCGATTGATTCCTTGTGATTAATTTCTTGTTGAAATTAACTTTTGGATCAACTCGAATAAAATTGTAAGTCAACTTGAATAAAATTGCAAGTCAACTTGAATAAAATTGTAAGTCAACTCGAATGAATAACAATTCAACTCGATTGAATAATCAATTCAACTCGAATGAATAACAATTCAACTCGATTGAATAATCAATTCAACTCGAATGAATAAAAATTCAACTCGATTGACACTTGTTGTCAACTCGATTTATAAAGTTAGTCAACTCGATTTAAAAAGTCAGTCAACTCGATTTGCACATGAACTTAGTGTATTTCGAGTTTCTTAAAACGCAGCCATATTCAACCAAATTGAAATCGAAGGTAAGGATTATGATTACAAACACTTTTTGTGAAACAGTATTGTCCAAAAATAGATCTAGACGTGACTTTTTCAATAGAACAGTGATGAACTTTGGGTTTTTCAAAATTTCAGAAAAATCACTAGATCTTTTTCTGTGTTTGATGAATCAAAACAAGATTATAGTCAATTGAATCGACTACTTATCCTTTTCCTTCGATCCAAATTTCAGATTCTATGATCAACAGAATAAAAACCCTTGATGATTTTTAGGTTTTTCGAAAAAAAATATTCAAGAACACTTTTCGAAATTTCAATTTCAGAATCAAAAATTCACCCCCAGATGCTCTGATACCAATTGTGAAATGCAGTTTCTTAACAATCAAACACAATATCAAATAATCAAGAACAACAAACAGAATTAAAACTGACCGAATGATTATATTGAATGATGACAAAATCGATTACAGAGAGAATGGAATCTTTGTGAACAGTAGCCCTATCTCTGAATTCAATGCGTACAAAATAACTGTCAGATCTAAAAACTATTTTGAAAGTCAAACATCTATATATATACATTTTTCATAAGTATTCACTAATTACAAAATAGACCCTATACTTTGTATTCCATCAACAAAAATACGTTCCAACATAAACATAACATTAAAAATTAAACATTCAGCTTAAAAACTAAAACCATAACATTTTTTTTTAAAATAAAAACCTACAATCCCCATTTTTTTTTTCAATTTCTTCCTTTTGTTCAACGCTACTTCGAGTTGATTTCCGGTTAAATGACTAATGTCTTTGAAATAAATTCTCATGTCACGAGCTTTTTTGCTCACTGTGACCTCTTCTTTTTTCAAATCCAAATATTCGGTTAACCGATCTTGTAACTCCGCCATATTAGTCGTAATGGTTTCAAGATTTTGTAAACCCGATTTATTTTTGGAATCGGAACTTGGCGCCACTTTACCCTTACGTTTTGTCGCGTTCTTTCCAATCGGCCTTGTGGGTGGGGAATGAGTCATCATCGTTGTCTTCGTCTTTAAGGTTGATTCCGATATGTGCATCTGACGTCATGGTGTACTCATTAGAGTCCGATGTTTTTGATCGTTTAGACTGACGTTCAATAAAATCATCGGCCGTCACAACACGTTGCCAAGTTGGGAAATCTTTTACCACCGACCAAACTTTGATATGTCGAAACGAATACCCATTCGTGTCTTTAAACATTGCAATTGCTTTTTGTAAAATGTTAGCATCGTTTTGACCACTTTCCCATTGGTGTGAGTGGAATATCGCCAAAAATTGTTTAACGACAGCTTTGACATTCCTCCAATGTGTATAATTAGTCTTTCGAATGGTACTCATTTTTACCCATTTGTTGGTGGAACCATACCTGAATTCGATTCCAAAAGTCCTTCCTATTTTGGTTAGTGTTGGTAATTGAATCTTCAGAAACATCAAGTCAAGCTCGTGCCAATGTGTTCTCTTCTTGCGGGGTCCAAATTTGAGTAGGATCCCTCGTTGTCGTTTTTTTTTTTTATCTTTTCTAGTCGGCTCGGTCTCGGCTCGATATTAGGTTGTGTTTCCGGAACGATATCTGGATCGGAATGAAATTGGGTAATGGGTTGTGATTCTTGGTGTACAAATGAGGATGTGGTTGGGGATGAGAGTGGTCGGTACTCCGCAAACGGATCAAATTGAGAATATTTCGACGGCATAAAGTTTAGTCGAGTAGGGAAGATGGCATACCCTCGACTGAAAACGTGTTGCGAAACACCCATAAAGTTAAGATTCCTGTCTGAGAATATAATGGTTGATCCATTTGTATAGGGGTCGGACGATAACATTGATTCGTCGAAGTTTGTGTGTTTGGATTGTTGAACGAACCGGAACCGAAATCGGATGCCATTTGAGAGAGAACGGCTGAACGGTGTTTGAGGTGTGTGGGTATTTTATAAAATGTTTGATGAGAGAAGTGTGCTTGAGTTGTGAGAAATTAAATAATGTGTGTGTGTATATACGGTATGAGAAGTGGTTGAATTGTTTGAAATATAATATATATATATATATATATATATATATATATATATATATATATATATATATATATATATACACACGTGTGTGTGTGTCCAACGGTAAGAAGGCTCGACATTTGGGTGTCGATGCCGAGGCCAAGGAGCGGTGTTCCCCAGATGTCGAGCTCAGTATCGAGGGAGATGTCGAGCCACTCCTTGTGGCCTAAGTAACTAAACGGGTATTTGTGCCAAAAAAAACTCATAAGTTGAATCATTTTTACGATTAAAACGCTCAACCATTTTTCATTACACAAAGACCTCCCAACTGATAAAAACTTACGGAAATGGAATATTACTAGTTGAGAGTCACAGGTAACTAGTGACCATCAGAATTTAGTTGAAATAGTAAATTCCAACAAAAAAAACACTGATTTGAACAAAGAAATCAACAAGAAATGTAGATTTGAATCATAAAACACAAACAAGTGAGTTCGCTGGAGAGAAGGTTCGTCGTAGACGAAAACTTAGTTAGCAGATTGCAACCAGTACATCAAGTTGCAATTCATTTTTTAAAAAAAAAACCTCATTATGATAGTTTTAGTCAGTTAGAGGTTTTTTTGGTGCAATGAAAAATTGTTGTAGGTATTAATCGTAAAATTGATTCATCTTGAAAGTTTTTACGCAAATTGCCCTTAACTAAGATCTATAACCGAATAACAACAGTATTTACACTTTACCAAAAAAAAAAAAAACAATGCAGTTTCTTGGATCAAATCTTGACATATGTTTCTCGATTGTCATTCATATGATTTACATCATTCGTTCATTTAGATCTACAGACCTTTTTTTTTTGTTTCTTCTCTACTCACTATATACACAGTTTTCGCACGTGCACACACACACTCACATTTGCTTACGAATTAAAGCATACTATAGGCAACAATTTAAAGTTTGAGACATAATACTCTCTTGGATAATCATTTAACAAACTTTTATTAAATTATCATTTATTATAAAATCTTCATTAAGGTCAATTTAACCAATTTTCACAATTTAAAATAGGGAAAATTTCATAAAAAACCATTAAAGTACAAGTTTTTTTTCCTGATTAAGTCTCTCATTCAATTTTTTTGTCTGATAAGTCCCTTAACCAAATAAAAATCACGAATTTGGTGTTTTTTTCAAAAAAAATGTTTCCGGTAACCTGATGAGCGGGTTGCAAATTACTGATGTGTATTTTATAAATCTATGATTTTTTTGGATTAAGTCCCTCAACTAAATTGTTTTATCTTATAAATCTCTCAACTAAATTATTTTGTCTTATAAATCACTCAACTAAAAAAACTTCAATAAACTTTTAATTGTTTCAAATGAATAAAAGTATGATCCATTCTAATTTTTAAACTATTGACATTATAAAACTACAACCTATGTCATTTTTCCAAACGAAAATTGTTACAACTATGTATTGATGATTCAAAAAAGTGACGAACACTTAACTAAAATAGCTATAGCTATTTTAATTTTGATTTTTTCCGATTGGAAAAAATAACGAGCTTATCCACTTTTAAGTTTTAATCGGTAATAAATAGTGTAGTTATTTTCGTTTGAAAAAACGTAACGGATTATCGTTTCAAACGGAACAATCTGTAATCCATTTCGTTTTTTCGAACGAAAAAGTTTACAACTATTTATTATTATTGGAAAATGAAATTGGATTTTAAAAGTTTGAAAAAAATTTAAAAAGAAATAAGAATGATTCGTCTTATTATATTGAAAAGTTCAAAGTCAAAAGATTTCATATAATAATATTATAAAGATAAATAAATATCCAAAGTAAATATAAAAAAATAATTTTAAATCTTAAGAAAAAACAAAATTCGTAAATAAATGATTTTATTATAATTAAAAGATTATCAATAATAATAACAACAAAATTAGTGGGGGACTTAATCGAAAAAATTTTATACTTTGGTGGTTTTTACAAAATAGGTTTAAGTATGTTAACCTGCTATAGTAGGTTCATGAATTAAAATGTTTACATAGTTTAGGGACTTATCAGAAAATGAAAATGAAAGGGGGATTTAATCGAATTTTTTTTTTGTATTTTTATGGGTTTTTGCATAATTTTTCCTTTAAAATAATATTTATTTGGGTTTAATATGAAAAACAAAACCAACATGTTTTCGTGTTTTTTGCGATTTAGGAAAAGTTTTTTTTTCAATCCGGTTTTCGGAAAAGTTTTGTTTTATTTTCCATAATCAACCCTGTTTTTTTCCACAAAAAATCAACATGTCACAAACTTGAAAGTTTTTTTGAAAAAATAAAGAAAAATTTTAAAAATCACAAACAAATATATTACTTAAGGATTTTATGGGATAATCGTGCAAAAAGCCCTCAACTTGTCGGTTTTTTGTGATTAAAACCCCAAACCATTTTTCGTTGAATGGAAAACCCCGAACTAACTAAAAATCAGTAAATCAATGTTTTATCAATGGGTAACCGGTTGAAACCAGTTATTAATCCTACGTGGACCGGTAAATAACCTACGTGAAATAAATTTTAATTGTTGAAACCTGTTGCCAATTATTACAGATCATTTAAACCCACGTTGATGATGTAATCCCGTTTAAAAACTTACAATTAAAATTTATCAACGGAAGTTTAAATGATGTGTAATACTTGACAATCGGTTTCAAGAATTAAAATTTAGTCAACGTAGGTTATTTACCGGTCCACGTAGGATTAATAACCGGTTTCTACCGGTTAACCATTAATAAAATCTTGATTTATTAATTTTTAGTTAGTTCGGGGTTTTTTATGCAACGAAAAATAGTTTGGGGTTCAAATCACAAAAAGCTGACAAGTTGAAAGTTTTTTGCGCAATTATACCGGATTTTATTGGTAAAAAATAACACGGAGGGACTAAATCGCAAAACGTGAAAAACATGTTTTCTTTTTTCATATTAAACCCTATGGGTGTATTTAGTTACAAAAAATTCTCAAAATTTTCATCTCATTTTTTAAGAAAATAATAAAAATTTATTTACTTAACAACAATTTCATTTCATTTCACTTTAAATACCAATTTTTCATACGCTCTCTCTTACTTTTCTATTACTTACCCTATATTTCTTTATAATATTCTCTCTTTTTTTCTTACTTTTCTATCATCTACCCTATTTTTCTTATTTTATAATCACTCATGTTATTTTTCTTAAAACTAAAACTTCATCATCTAAACAAGTTTTAACTTTTTATAGAAACCCTTGTTTTTTTTTATAAACTATAACTTGAAAACTGAAATTGAAAAATAACTAGTTTTCGTTAACTTGAATAACCTTGGTTGCGTACTGTGGTAAGTTTAAGTTTCTTTTATTTTAATTCCTAAAACTTAAAACATAATTATTATATCTCTTAATGTATATAAAATAAAGGGTAAAATGGTCATTCAGTTAGATTTTACAGTGTATTCGTTAAAGTTGAAGGAAGAGGAACCAACCAAGAAAGCAAACAGTAAAAAGAATAACCACTGGCGTAATAAATGTTGATGATGGATGATTTTTGTAACCTGAAACAAACCACACCATTTATGTAATTTACTCTAATAGAAATAAAAAACTAAGTGTATTCGAAAATTTCACAAACAATCCATATGATATATTTCTTATATGGTCCCTGAAGGACAAAACGACGAAAATACTCCTAGGGTTAACAGATTAAACAATGAAAGTTAGATTCACGGACCAAATCATTATAAAATTTTATTTTTAGGGATCATCTATGTAACTTAAAAGTTTTAGGGATCAAAACCATAAATTGACATATACCATAAGGACCATTTGTCTAATTTACTCTAAATTGCATTGTGTCGTATTTTGAAAATGTATGCTAGGTTTAATTCTAGACACAAATAATCACAATCAATTATTAAGCAATGCAGTCTAAACACATAGGGGATGTTTGGTTTTGGATTTGAAAAAAAGGGGCTAAAGTCGTAAAATAGCAGTATACTTTTTAAGGTGTATCGATATAATACGTTTACTTTTTATATTGTTAATATGATACATTTACTTTTTTATGACCGGTTATTTCGTCTAGCTTTGCGCAGTTGTGGAAGAATCGTCAGTACGAACTTGTTTATCGTTGGATCTGCGTGAAATTTGAGGAGAAGCTTTGCAACACATAGTTCTTCGATCTGGACGGTGGAGATCGTCATTGGAGATTTCTACAGAGGTCTGTGAGACATCCTCCTTGATTAATGATATGATTGATAACACCAGGATCAACACACAACCCAATGATTAACATGATACTTAAAATTGATGACTTAATACAGATTTAAGCAGTTCCACACTAAAGCAAGAAATGTGTATGTCTACAGTGATAAAATCTAAGTATTACAACATCATAAATTGTTTTTGACAACATAAAATCCCAGCCCCAAAGCTATATCGTCCATGTACCAAAATAGCTTCTAAGGACACCGAGATAAGAAATGATATGCCTAAGAGGAAGGTCCAGCTACACATTTGCCTTTGCCTGAAAATATTGAAAGTTAATGAGTAAGCTAAAGCTTAGTGAGATAACAGATTATATAGTCGACAAGTATTTCTTATAAACTTAGTGAAAACAGGCAGTGTAAGCCTCGTAGTATGTGAAAACCATGCAGTGCAAGCATGGGGTTTAGCAGTTCAAAATGTTGATCGGGGATGTGTCGAACCTGACCAGGTAAATGAATGGGATGATCAGTCCCCGATAGTGGCCTGCTGTCAGCCCCAGTCCAGGTCGCCCCAGATTATGAAGTAATTTACATGCAGTGCAAGCATGATGTATGAGATGCACTTTCAATTGAACGCTGGCTACATGTTTGTCACAAGTCAAATACAAGTGTGCATCATAACAATGAAACATATATGAGTGCCAACTGATGTATATTGAACAATATGAATATGCCATTGATAGTAAAATGTGAATGCAAAGACAATAAATGTTCAAATAATAATCTATTACTCACAGCGGTTTGTACAGTGTAACTTGTCTCTGAATCAATGTGTGTTAGACAACACCACAAAGATCCTGTTATGTCAGCGTAACAATGAATTAATGTTAGTATTTGCTTATAACTTGATTCTGAACATTTAAGTAAAATTGAACTGAAATTCAGACCACATCCGAATTTTGGATGAACCGAAATTCGGATGACTCGAGGTCCACCCTTGGCATTTTCTGTGTACTATTCATCCGAAGTTCGGATGGTGCTTGATCCGAAATTCGGATGGCCTGTTCATCCGTTTTGAAGTTTCCATCCGAGTTGACTATGGTCCGAAGTTCGCATGATCCGTAATTCATATGATCCGAATTCCGGATCATCCGAGATATGTTCATCTTATCCGAGTTTCATACTTAGACGTTTTTCTACTATTTTCCAGAATTTCATTTTGACCGTTTATGCATGTTTGTGACTGAAAAATTATTGATATAACTTAATTGTACATTTGTACTCTTTTTAACACTTTATAACATGAAACACAAGTTAAATATACCAAAATCAGTCCACATTCTTCATTTGTCGAAGAACACACATTAAAACGCATACTAAATTTCCGAAATCATACTTAGAAGTGGAATCTGGAACTGAAATTTGGTATATAACATCATCAACACTCGATTTAAACTAATCCGTCATAATATATAACATGCAACAACATCTACACTCACAATCTGTGATTCGGTTCCTCACAAAACCGAACACAAAACTCAATATTTAGAAGTTTTGAGCAAATCTTACCTCAAATTGATGTTTGTAGCAGTTATAGTTCCTTAATTCCGATTTGATTCTAGATTTTCAACACTTAATTCAGTGTTTTAGATGATCTTGATTTGCAAGTGAAGAGAAATCATGGGATTCATAGAGAGAGAAGAGAGAGTACGGGAGAGTAGAGAGAGTAAATTTGCATAAATGAACATTTATTTCCTTTTTATTTGTGATTTGCCATATTTGCACTTTACACCCCCTTAACTTTGTATTTTTTTTCTTGTTTAAACCGTTTTAAGTGTTTGGGTCGGTTTCTCATGGTTATGCTTGCTCAAAAGACAACAATGATAATTTCTCATTATCCTTGTTATTTTTAAAACATTTTGATCGATGATTATTATTTACTCTTCCGATGTCGGTTCCTTGATGTTTGCTCGATCAGAAAACGACGATGAGGATTTCTCCTCATCATCACTCATTTTTAAATTGTGATCGAAATTTGCTTAAAACCGAAATGATAATTCATTTAATACAATAATTAAATCTTAAATTGCAAATTACAGGTACTTCAAATTAGGGATGTTACATCTGTAGGTGTTTGAAGTTGGCTGTGCTGTGTGATTTCTCCTACCACGTTATCACAAGGACGAGAGAGTGTATTTGATGCTTCAATTATGGAAATTTGAACATTAATGAAAAGAGAAATTTCACTCTTAACAGGTATAGCCAGTAACCGGTTACCAAAGATTATTATTTACTCTTCCGATGTCGGTTCCTTGATGTTTGCTCGATCAGAAAACGACGATGAGGATTTCTCCTCATCATCACTCATTTTTAAATTGTGATCGAAATTTGCTTAAAACCGAAATGATAATTCATTTAATACAATAATTAAATCTTAAATTGCAAATTACAGGTACTTCAAATTAGGGATGTTACATCTGTAGGTGTTTGAAGTTGGCTGTGCTGTGTGATTTCTCCTACCACGTTATCACAAGGACGAGAGAGTGTATTTGATGCTTCAATTATGGAAATTTGAACATTAATGAAAAGAGAAATTCCACTCTTAACAGGTATAGCCAGTAACCGGTTACCAAAGATATCATATTGGTATGAAAAAATGTAGTACACGTATCAAATTTGAACGATTCAGAAAGTACACGTGTAATATGAATAATTAAAATAGTACACGTACCATATCGATACATTTTAAAAAGTGCACAACTATTCTACGGCTTTAACCCTGGAAAAAATGATGCATCATTTTAAAACTAAAAATCTCATAATAACTATAACAAAAAATGATTGTTGAAAATTGAGTGTTTAACTTAGTTTTGGGGGGCATTTGGTTCACAGATTCCTGGAAAATGAATAAACATTCCATTGCTCTGGCATGTTTGGCTGACAATTTCTATGAAATGATAATTCTATTTCAAGCAAAACATTCCCTTCAATAAAGGAATGTGTTTTTCATTGGAGTTCTCAAGAAATAAACATTCCATTCCATAATATATTTTTTTATTCACTCACACCTGCCCTATTGACCCGACTAAACTCAACCTAACCACCACCTACCCTAGTTATACCTTACCCACCCCATCCTACCTACCCCACACATCCACCCTACCCTACCCAACCCTACCCCACCCATCATACGAAACTTACCAAATTTTTTCTCATCCTTTTATTACACATGCCCTATTATACCCCACCACACCCCACCACCCTATATACCCACCCCACCATCCTACCAACCCACCCACCCCATCCATAGGCCTAGCACCTTACTCCACCACCATTCGAAGTCTTTACTGAATTCGATATGCGTAGATTCGATTCGGAGAAGAGATTCTTTCTTGTAAGAACATCCACCCATTAAATTTACCACATATTTTCTCACCATTATATTACACCCCACCCCACCCCACCTACCCACTCACCTAACCTTAGCACCAATGTACTCACGCACCAAACTTTTCACATCTCTTTCTACTCTTACATGCCCACTATATCATACTTTATCCCTACCCTAACTCCGCTCCCTACCTTACCTTACCTTACCAATAATCCACTCACCTATCAAACCTACATCCCTTTTGATCTTTACATTACACGCATCCACCTTACTTAATATTCATCCTATCATATCGTATCACAACACTGGTTTTAACTCATCCTAGCTAATCCAACCCTACCCATGCCATCTAGCCCACAATAACCCACCACATCAGATACTATTTTGCTTATGTAGTAAGCATTAATATTTAATATTATTATTTTAAGACATCTGTTGTATGAATATATAAAGAATACGATTTTTTAGCAAGAAAAAGTTTGTTTTAAGATGAAAAAAATAAAAAAAGAACATACTTTAGAATATTTTAAATTAAAAATTTTGAAAAAGTATTAATAATATATTTTGGTAATTTGTCATAATCTTACTACAATTCATTTGACAAATTTATAAACAAAATAGAAAACAACAAATGAATTGAATCTGAATTTCATTTTTTTCCTACCAACGAAACAAACTACAGTATTTGGATTCAGAACATTCTATTCCTTCCATAATTTCATTCCCTTGACAGGTTTCATTCCTTAAGAAACATTCTGCGAACCAAACGTCGCCTTGGTATTTGCTATCACAAGTATCAAAGTCATCATTTGAATTTACATTTTAACTTGTAATATTACTAGATAATAAAGTATAAACAAACTACATTTTTTAGTTGTTGAAAAAGTATATAAGATTAATTCTAATCCCAAATGATCTGTTATTAAACAATGCAATCTAAACAATTAAATTATATTATTTATAGGGAAAATTATCAAAAAATGTAATATAAAATACAAAAATTGACAAGAAAGGTAATGTGAAATATTTTAGGTCGAGATTGGTAACATAAAATTCATATTTGACAAAAAGGATATTGATGTCCAATACTAATGTCCAATTAATAAAGTAATTTTTAATTTTATGTTCCCTTTTTTGGTAAAAGAATAATATTTGATTATATTTTTTGGCCAAAAATTTGAATTTGATGTTATTTGTCGGCCAAAATATAATTTTAAGTTATCTTTCTCGGCCAAAATTTTTTGCAATACCTTTATTGTCAAAATTTGTATTTTATATTACTATTCTTGGTAATTTTTCCTTGTTTATATTAGGGATATTTGTGCAAAAAAACCCTTAAGTTGGATCAATTTTGTGATTAAAATCCATGATTTTTCATTGCACAAAAAACCCCAAACTGGCTAAAACTTACAAAAGTAAGGTTTAAAAAAAAAAAAAACGAATTGCAACCTGATGAACCGATTGCAATTTGCTAACCAACACTTGGTTTTCGAAGAACATTCTTTCTAGTGAACTCATTTGTCTGTGTTTTACGATTCAAATTCACATTTCTGGTTGATTTATTTGTCCAAATCTGTGTTTTTTTTTTGTATTTACTTTTTCGGCAAAATTCCGGTGGACACTGATGAGTTGTCGACGGTGGCTTACGACTTTCAATCGACTTACAATTAACCACATACATACATACATACATAATCAGGATCGGACAAAAAGAAACAATAATTTATTAAGTAAAACTATACTGTTATTATATCACTATTAATGACAAAATTTTAACTATATGATCCTTGTTAAGAATAATTTATGAAAATATGTTGTTACACACACACATACATATAGGGGTGTTATTCGGGCGGGTTAATTGGGTATCGGGTTATTCGGTTCGGGTTTGAGTGTATGGGTTAGCTACCCGAACCCGAACCAAATAAGGGAACGGGTTAATCGGTTTCGGGTTAAATGGGTATCGGGTTATTCGGTTTGGGTTAAATGGGTTATTCGGTTTGGGTATAAAAAATGAAATCATCAACAAAGTAGTTTAAACGGGTTAAATGATTTGGGTAATTCGGTAAAACGGGTTAAATGATTTGAGTATCAAAAATGGGTATTACATACTTAGCATTCTATATATAAACAATACTAGTTATAATTATAAACAAATAAAAAAATAAAAAATATATATTAAACGGGTTATTCGGGTACCCGAATAAGCATGAATCCTACCCGATACCCGAACCGAATTACTTATTCGGGTACCATTTAACCCGAATAAGGAACCCGAAAACCGAATAACCCGAACCATTTAACCCGATTAAGGTTCGGTTCGGGTGGGTTATTCGAGTTCGGTTATTTTACACACCCCATCATATATACATAGTTATCTTGACCATTAAATTGTAGATACACATGATAATAGTACGGGTGAGAACACACCTAATATCACAATCAAATAACCCCCTCCCTAATTTATTATTCTCACTAATGATAAGTTTCGTTTTTTTTTTTCTCTTGGCCCCCACCCCAAAGTTAATCCTTATTGTGTTTTCTTCTCTCCCTCTCAATAGACCTCACAAGATAGACACCCATGATCTATCTCCGCAAGTCTGCTCCCTTCTGGCCACCATAGAAACGGCTTCGCACCGTTGCTTCACCACCGTGACCCACCACTACCACCCTATCTCTATTTCTCTCTCAACCTGCTTCTTGGCATCTCAGGGTTGCTTCACCGCCGTGCACCACCACTTCCACCCAAGATCTCTTTCTCTCAAGAGTCGTTGCCTCACCGCCTGCTGATACCCCACCACTCACACAAACCCTAGTTTCACCATCGTGTGCCACCATGACCATCCCATATCGTTACTCTCGTGGCGCTGTCTCCGTCTTGATGCTTCCAACATTCCACTTATCTTACAATCCCCTCTTTACGACAACGAGCAGATCTTAATTCGTTTAGGTTTGATTTTGGATTAAGTTTTAAAGCAGATTTCGACCAAGGCACAAAATCGATAAATGTCTGTTAGTTTATTAGGATGTATTTAGTGTTTATTCATATCTTTGAATATATCAATGTTTATTAATTCACTGATACAGAGTTTTATTCATGTGTTTGAATGTAACAATGTTTATTCATACCTGGGTTTAGAATGTTTATATCCGTGTTTATTCACATGTTAAAGTTTGATACTGATATTAGTGACTGTTTTTTAAAAAATTCCGTAATCTAATGTTAGAATCCGTGACGTATTAGGATGTATCGGTGTTTATTCATATGTTTGAATGTTTTTTTTCTGAGTTTAGAATGTTAGCAATAGTGAATGTATTAGTGATGTATCAATTGATGTTCCGTAAATAAAAGGGTTAATATTGAAAAAACCCTATAAACTCTTCTCATTTTCACGATTAAGTCCATAAACTTTTTTTTCGAATGTTTAAGTCCTTGAACTATTTTTGTATTATTCAAAAGTATATATTTTTGACCGGCTACAAGATGAGTAAGTAAAACATAACCAATAAAACAAAAGGTTTAGAAACTTAATCGCTAAAACATGTAAAGATAGTGAGTTTTTTTAATAAGACAAAAATAATTGAGAGATTTAAACAATTAGAAATAAAGTTCAGGGACTTAATCATAAAACTAAGGAAAATTTATGGGATTTTTTCGATATTAACCCTAAATAAAAAATAGAATATATATAAAAAAATATGGATTTGAAAAGTTTTAATTTAATTAATGGAGCTAACTAAGGAATATATTGAATTAACCTGGTGTGATGATACAAGATTAGATAAGTGATAAGATCGCTTCTCATCCTTTCACTCTTTAAGATCATTCTCACCTGAACCAAAACCTAAATACATATACATATCCGTAGAAGCCACACGACATTTGTGTCATCATGTCCCTTGAGCTCCAAAAAGGTGAGCTCCGTTGTACGGAATGGAGCAAAACAAAACACCATACAACAAGCAATTCGAGAGCCATATACTTTAGTCGAAGGATAGCATTAGTCGAAACAATCGTATACAAGTTCCTGATGTCATATAGCGTTACCAGCTATTGGGTCCATGAACAGAACGTAAATCTACCTTAAGCTCAACAAGAAGCTTGAAAATAAACCAAAGAGAATCCACAAGCTACATAACCAACATTTTGAAAAATGCCGTTAACCCTCCGCCCCAACCATCAGAACGAAGTTCCACGATGGACCGTTGTTACTTTCGATTTCATGTAAAACCGACTATTATGAAGTGTTACGCTTCTTCCCTGTAATCTGGATTCTCTTTCAATATAACGAATCCTTCCAGAATAGGTGAGAGAGGAATATATCTGCACAAGGTCACACAACCATACAAATTAAAGATCTGCCTCTACCAGGGGTGTGCCAAAGTCGGGCCCAAAACCGTTAAACCATTATGGTTCTTGGTCCTGGTCCCATTTAGGTTTTTTTGGTAAAATTTGAGAAAACTGGGACTGGACCGATGTGCATGAGTCATCTTGTCCAATTCTTGGTTCCCATTTTCTTAACTTTTTGGTTCTAGTATGGTTTTGGACTGTTCCACACCCCTAGCCGTTTGTCACAACTAGAAAAGCTGCATAGAAATTAAATACTTCTCTGTTGCGAGTTCAGCCCGATCCCCAGCTGCCAAAAGGACAGGAGTAGAATGGGTCTGGAACCCAGTAATTGTCTTGGGCCGCCCAGCCTGGCCCACAACATCAACAGCTTGGCCTACCCGAACAGGCACCGACAACGGTTTCAGATTTTCATCCACGGTCAGCAACATTCTAGGCTGTTATGTAACCAAAATAGTTAGGCAAATCCACATTATTTATTTAATTAATTTACTTTTTTGAGTGTGGAATAATGGCACAAACCTGCATAGCCAAAACTACGAAGTAGAGAACATAGTGGTACTTTCCCAAAATTATAGCTTTCATGTCAAGACATGCATGCAATAATACTACGAGTCCAGCCAGAGCCGTCCTGAAAAAAATATCAAAGATAAGAATAGAATATATCAGCTATCATAGCGCTTTTCCATATACAGGAAATTGTACAAAAATGTGCAACACCTAAGCAGCCGATTAAGCAGGCACGGGTGATTGAATCCACAAGGGAAGTTTAAAAGTTGGGTCTTGCATTGTATAGCAACCTTCACTCTTTTCCTAATTTAGGTAATTGACTTTCATGTTTGTCACTTAGATCACTAAACCTCCACATTTTCCCTATTATGAATAGTAACGTTTGTCTTTATCACTAAGGTCACTGAACTTTCAGTTTTTTGTATTGTATAGACTTTCACTCTTTTCCTATTTAGGTAATTAACTTTTATGTTGAGATCAATTAACTTCTACCTTTTTCCTATTTTGGATAATAACTTCTACTTTTATCACCTGTCACTGAACTATCAATAAAGATAAAAGTTGTGTCTCATTAACCCTATATATTTAATACAGGGTGAGAAAACCACAAGGGTGGCTTAGTGGTTGAGCCTTGGGATTCTCCAAAGCAGGTCCTGAGTTCGAATCCCACACGTTTCAAATTCCGTGGGGTGGCTTCTTACGATACTATTACACAAAAATATCCAAACATCTTCGACAATCAAAAGCAGAATATACGTACGGGGACAATAAGAATCGTTCCGAGTGGTAGGGAGCAAGGGTCAACAAACCCTTCCCCATATGTACAAAACCTTGAGCGATTCGCACCTGCAGCAACAGAAAATGCAAGTCTCAGATAATGCCCTGAATGCTTTGTAACCCTTAAAATAAAACCATTTGCCATGTCATAGAGAATATTACACAGAATAGAAGACTGGCTTCTTTGTAGTAATAACTTGAAAGATTCCGAAGCATGCCAGCAATTCTAGCATTATTAGTTCCCGCACCTATCAAGCCCAAGGAGATGACTGCTGCCTGTAAAACACCTCAAGAAAGTCAAGGTATTGTCCTAACAATTTGGTATATGGGTGTGCAGAACTAACAACTGGACCGAAACACCGACAAACCGGAACCAGAACCGGTATATCAATTTCGTGATTGCTGGGTTCAGTCTGTTTTTGTATTCCTCTTTGTAAAAGTCAAGGGAAAAAACGGGGACTACACCAAATCCGCTTTGGTTTTCAGTCACAACTTCTCATTTTTCGGTTCCTTCCAGTCTTGGGCCATTGCACACTCCTTTTTGGTAATACAAGTATATAGAAAGAGTTGTATTTATCTCATACCATTGCCACTTCCGTATCAGCATCATGACTAAGTCTACTTAAAGTATCCATAACGTGAACCTAATTCAAAAAATAAAAACATTATGCATTAGGATTAGGATTAGCGTTTAAAATTCAAATACGAATATCCAAACATTAGTAGGTCCATCATTTATTACCTTTGGGTTTGATATGCAGAGAAGGCCGAGAGCCAATGGAACTGCCTTTCTGATATTTTGCTCCCCATACTGTAAAAGATGCTCTAACGAACGGACTGCCATATCGAGACCTAGTTCCTCTGCCATTGCTACCATGGCTATACCGAGCACAGCTGGACCCTGAAAAGTTTCACCTTTCTCAAGGTGCTGCGCACATTGACCAAGAAAGTGTTGAACCTATAAGAAAGAAGAAAAAATGTCAGCAATTTCCTGTAATCCATAGCCTAACCGGGAGTGAATGTAGGAAGTGCAGACGGTGGAAGGTGATAGTCTTGAAGAATGACCCGGAGATTCTCAAGGCCTACCATTACCGTTACTTATCTCTCTTTCTGACTGACTGATAGAACCGTCATCTTGCACTAGAACAGGGAAATCGCTACTAAAGCACTTTCCTCGTTACCAGAGTTATGATTGTATAACCTCTGAAAGTAAATTACCTTTAAAACGTTTCCAGTGCCAGCATAGGCACAAGATAGCAAGGTCATATCGCAGTACTTCCTGATCTTTTCATTGAATGTCTTTGATACCTCAGCAGTAGCCTCCACACTATCCTGTTTGACAAAAAGATTTCAGAATTAAATAGAAAATATATTGGATTGTGCAAGTTGAAATTATAGCCGTTTAAAAGGAAGTATCAGTTACCAAACATAACAATACAAGTATTGTTCTATGATAAGCAATAAATTATGGAAACAACCTCTTAACCACCCACTGACCCACCATCTGTTCCGTTTCAATTACACCTACCCATCTTTCATATCATATTTTAGGTATTAAATTCATTTTTAAGAAAATCTAACAAAAATCTATGTATTATTAATATTAACCAATGATATCACCAGGTAGATATCAACGGTACAATTAAAATGATACGGATATTGAATAATGTTTATATTCTATAAATTGATCATAAATTAATAACACTTTATTTGTCTATCCATACAAGAAACTATATAAATGTGATTGTATGGTTTTATTGTTTTGACATGACACTGAAAAGTATGTATGCTTTATTTTTAAAAAGGTTATAACCCGAGCAACATCGTTTTTCGTTGATAGCATCCAATCACATGTAACGTGGATTTAACACTAAAAGTGACTTGAGGAGCATTTCTTTTACCTGTTTTCCAAGGTAAAGTAGGCCTAGGCCAAGAGGTAATAGTCGAGTGAGTGGCTCCCCTAAATCTGACTCACTTCGGTCCATGAGTGCAAAAATTATTGCCTGAGCAACATCCTCGTTACAAGAACCGACATACACCAAACCTAGTGCAATTGCCGTAAAGGCGATAACATCTAGTGGTGCTTTCGGATCTCCAAGCACAGGAGTCAGTTTGTCACGAATCTGAAAGATAATGAAATATAATTAAAATAATGCAAACAGAGCAGATGTTAAGGAAGTTAAAGTATGATAAAAGTCAAAAACTCAATTGAAAAAAAAAATAGAAAAACACAAGTTCTTTTCTATAAGTGAAGAACATACAATTTATCATCAACACAACAAATAACCAAACAAAAAAACTCGAGCAAACCTGTTCATTTTGTGTACCAGCATACGCAAGGCCTAGACCAGTTATGGCCCCAATTCTAATAGAAGAATCTTCTTTATCAAGATAATCAGCAAGAAGTGCCAAGGCCTGAAAGAATCAACAATCTTAGATACCAACGAGAATGTCACAGACGATATGCTTTAAACAAGAAAAGATCAGAGTTACTCACGGGATCACAGTCATTCTTAATGCCACAGTTTACAATCCCAACACCTAACAATGCGCCAGCTATGACATGATTATCATTGCTATGAAAGTACTTGTCGATTTGTGCAAGGCCAGTATCAACATCCCATTGGAGTATCATTCCCTAAGACAGTACAAGGAATAATTAAGTCCATATACATATGATGTGTGTCAGTGTGTGTGTGTGTGTGTGTGTCTATATATATATATATATATATATATATATATATATATATATATATATATATATATATATATATATATATATATATATATATATATATATATAGGGAAATCTCACTAACTAGTTGCATACTTTTATCACTGGTCCATTTTAGTAATTATACTTTTTGAAATGGTCCATATTGGTAAATATGACAATTGAAGAGCTAAGCATTTTGGTAGTTATACTTTTCAAAAATGGTATATTTTGGTAATTGAAATTTCTGGTAAAGAATTTAGCATTTTGGTAGTTATACTATTCAAAATTTTTAATTACTAAAATGGGCCGTTTTATGAAGGTATAATTATCAAATTAGACCCGTAAAAATATAATTATAAAAAATGGACAAATAGAAAAGTACATCGCTATTTAGCGACATTTTCTCTTAAAATTAAAAGTAATAGTTAGAAGTAGAAGTAGAGCAGTTTTTTAAATACCAGACTTGCAGCAGCACTGGTTTTCCCATGTTCTTTGTTCTTAAAAAGCCAATTCCCAGAAGAACCTCCGCCAGAAGCCTCTGATGAGACTGTCATTAATTTATCCTTGAAAAACAAACAAACAAACATTACAATTGATGTCAGAAAAGTTCTGAACATTTGTATTTAAAAAAAAAAAAAAAGAATTTACCTGACCAAAGCCTGCATTCACAAATGCATTTACAAATGTTGCTGCCAAGTTCTGCCTGGCTGAATCAACACTGGCACCAGCACTTGCCCGGCCGTCAAGTAAATGTGCCTAAATAACCAAAAAAAAAAAAAAAACATCAGAGTGATATTAGAATTAAGCTTGATCATGAACAAGCTTTTCTAATATGTGAACCTAAGATTGCATGTTTATTAAAAATGCCAGATATACTGAAATGTAAAAAAGTGTACAATCGGACTTGCAACAGTCCAAACCTTATAAATATCTTCAGGAGACTTTGGCTCCATGACTTCAATATCTCGAGCAAGAGTAAGATAGCCTTCACTTAGTTTAGTATTGTTGATGATCTCCTGCAAAGCCTCCCTGTCTTCATCATCGGCACACATCTCTTCATCAAGCTCAAAACTTATTCCCTGCAAATAAATTGACACAATGCTTAAAATCAAAAAACATTTACAGCCTTGCAAATAGAATCAACTGTTCAACTCATCAAAATGTGGCATTTGTACAAAAAAAAACTAATTGATTGAATCCAGATAAAACAAGGTCAATTAAAGATAAATTTTGGTCATATGCTGCCGTAATGGTATGCCTCTCTGGGATGAGAAGGATTAATCAAGTAAACTATGATCAATACTGTTATGAAGATAAGAACATATTTATAAAAAAAAAAACATGACTTACTTGTCGAGCAAGAATGTAACAAAATTGCTTCTTTCGCAAAATATCAGGACAAGATGTGAAAACATGCTTCACATGCTGCCAAAAACATCCAATTTGATATCAGAACAAAAACCATGAAACAAGGTAAACAAAAAATTCAACATTTGGTCATGAAAATATTTGTGCTTATCCAAGCATACAAGCAAAAGATTCTGACACTTCCTGTCCTAAAAAAAGTTTCAGTAACCAGGATTTATCTACATATCAGAAATGTTCAATTGCACAATGTAAAGTAAGTACAATAAATTTAAATATCTTCTCTTGTTTTCAGTAGACTTAATAGAACCTAATTTTAGTGTATAGAAGTGGGAACCAAACAAAAGAAAACTAGGACAACATTCACTAGTTAATTGTCTAACCATATTTTACCAGTCATACATAATATACAATAATAATAAATACATCTAAGTGACCATGAAATGCCAACCTGCATGTTGTCAAGATAGAGTGCAATTTGAAGAGCACTTGGGAATTCTTCAAATTTTGTGTATATTGTGTATGCAATGTCTAAAACTGACATGTCATCTGGTCCTGGAAGGTACCTACAATGTTGGAACAGAACACTCATAAACAGTACAATAGCATATAGTTAAAACTTAACAAGTATGCACTACCCATACAAGAACCACATAGAGAAATTTAAGATAAAAAAAGTACACACTGCCCACAACGTATATGACAGTCTAACATGATGCAACTATGTTACAAATAAAAGCCTTTACGCATTGGTGACCATTTAATTTAACAATAGATAAGTTATTGCAATATATCTAAAATTGGAAGTTTACCTTGCAGAACTTGTTAGGTAAAGACAAGTTCTTTTATAATTTGTGCTGTCTACATGCTTCACTAGTAGATCAAGAAATTCAACCTGAATTTAATCAGAGTTAATATTTATATTCTTTTTGATGGTCAAGATCAAGTAGAACTTGTAAAGTAAAATACCTCCATCAATAAGTCTACAGCCTCCGGTTCAGCATTATGCTGCAATGCAAAAACAAACAATATCACCCAATTATGTCTACTACTTTACTGTTTAGAGTAGTCACCTAAACTGAAGAAAAATAGTCGCCAAACCACAAGTAAATGAATAAACTATATTTTAAAAATATACAATGCATACCTTCATGTGAAAAGCAACAATTTGTTCCACAAGCTCTATAAGATCATCTACTGTTGCTTCCTCATTCTGAATTTAAACAAAGTCATAAATAGTTAATCTAATTCTTCCGAGTCATGATATTAGTGATACTCAACCAATAAAATTAAACATGATGTGACCAGGGCATAGTTTTCAACTTAAAAAAGACAAAAGCATTCGATTCAACCTATTTACCAGTGTCCAGCACTAATTTTTCCAAATAGAAAATAAAAATCCATATCAACATATTATGTTCCCCATATCCGTTTATTATCAACCACTATAACTTTAAGTACATAAATGAAAAGTGTGCCATCCTATATGCTTATATTTCACCCAAAAAAAAAAGAATAATATAGAAGAAAAAAAAGAGATCCATATGCACCCAAGTTCCATGGCTTTGTGAAGTATGGGAACCGGAAAGGATATATTTGTACTACAATATCCTTTACATTCAATTATGTATTTGTATTAGTTCCACCTGAGCTAACTTTGTTGACAAACATACTGTTTACACAGCTCTAAGTCATAACCTTCAAGTCAAGAAAAGAAGGTAACCTCACATGTGGCTTCAAAACAATACCTTTCATAACAATACGAAGAAACAAGGTCAGCTTCACATCCTTTAAGATAATTGAAATTCATTGGTATGATAGGCTCCAGGGTTATATATTGATGATGTGATGAACTGAATGGACCATAAAATAGTCATATAACTACTACTTGCAAGTACAGCAGTAGGAACAGCCAAACATAGCAACAAAAAGTCAAAAAGCAGGGAATTCTTTGTTGAATATAGGTGACCAGTTTACAGGTTGTCCAAAAAGCATAGCAAGAATGACTAAAAACCGGCGTGTCTCAAGTCCATTTACACAAATAAAAAGCACATAATAATAAATAGTCATGTTGAGGTAGAGATTATACCACTCTTTTCGCATACTCTTGTGCAATTTCACCAGCCAAGTTCCTACAGAGATGACACAAATTAGTAAATACACAAACTATCAAGTAGGACTATCTTGATTGAGTTCCATGATTTGTAGATTATACAATTCAAAGCACAGAATCAGTAGATTATACAAGGAAATGTAGAATATATCTTGATTGAGTTCCATGATTTGTAGATTATACAATTCAAAGCACAGAATCAGTAGATTATACAAGGAAATGTAGAATATATCTCGAAGGCAAGAAGTGTAGCCCTTGATAACACATAAATGAATGATTGTCCTCTTAGAGCCTAGAGGGGGTGTGTATAACACAAAAATAATTGTATAGATGAATATCATGCATATTCCAGTGTTGCAACAAAATAAATAGTTAAAACCAATATTATAAACTCATGGTAGCAAATTTATTGATCCGTCATCACAATATGACAATATCAAAGCAAGACTTGGAACTCATAATCCCATCCTTCAAAGGATATGCACAATAAAAAGGAAAGATGTGAAATATTTTAATGATGTGCCACTAGATTGAACTTAAAATGATTAGTAGAAACAAAAGCTCAGTATTATCAACCATCTACACCGCTAAATGAACATTGTGCCTGCAGCACAGCCTTGCAAAAGTCTTAACTATGCCAGATATTTATATCTTTAAGTTGATAAACTTATGTGGCATCATCCAACAACAGCTCTGATTAAGTTTCTGTAAAAAAACTACATTCTTTGTGTCCAACCACAAATAATAATGCTTTATATTACATGAGCTCAAAATTTCATTTGCAAGGATAGTTCAACACAAGCAAGAAGCATGTCTATTTTCTTGCTTAATGATGCACCTTTTAACTCTTTTTGGCTATCGTAGTCAACAAAGTGATGGTTAACGTTTATATAGAAAAGAACCAGTGATTACCTAACATACTCATGCCCCCAGGAACCAATATCACCTTCAGAACCCAACAAGCGATACTTTAAACTCTCCTGAACACGATACAAAAACCAAATACTTTAAACTCTCAGCAGTAAATACATTTTCATAACTGCAAGCAAGAAAGGATCACCGTATGCCAGCAGGTACAAGAAACTTCTCAGACAATTGGTAATCACATATCACATACTACATTACCAACAATTCATTAACATGCAACAAACAGTAAAATTTTAAGTCTGCACATGGCTCCCTTACCCGATCACCCTCTGCAGACATTGTCAAAGCCAAAACTGAAAGTATATCCGCGAGTAATTTCTGCATTGAAAGATAAGAAAATCAAAAATACTGAGAATGAAAATAGGATGATGCTACAAAAAGAAAAAAAAAATACCTTTAAATCTGAATCAGGCATTGTCTCGTAATATGATTTCAGGGTTCCATAATGCGGACGCAAAAACTTCAGTGGCTTTGGGACCGAAGTCATAGAGCTTGTTGATGTTCGAATTTCTTGCCTGGAAGCAAATAGTGACTATTGTAAGTATAATAAAGGTCATGTCTAAAATCCTTTTATATATACATGTCTGTTTTTATATAAAAATGATAAACTAAGACTACGAAAAGCAACAAGAAGCAGTACTGTATTAATCATACTGGCACAGTAACTAATGAAGCAAGCCCCTTGCTGGTCCAAACCATGAAAGAACCACTTCAGAAAAATGGTTGCCAGTTACAAAATACCCAGTGCCCCATTTTAAGACAAACATATCCACTTAAGAATTCATCTAAAATAGAAGTTGATTTTTAGATGTACTTCCGTTCCAACAACCCCCAACAATAATTATGTACATCATAACAACATTAACTATTATATGAAGCAAAATAAAACTGGTATGAAGGAACTTGTACTGAGAAAAAACATTTTAATGCAAGAATAACTGAAATGTGATCATGTTGACTATACAACAAGGATAATAAATTCTCTTCGTGAATCGTGACACATAATTCCAGATCCTAGACCATGTAATCTAAAAGGTTTTTTCAATCAGAAAAATAGCAATGTGAATGCTGTTCCAAAATCTAGGTATTGTAATTTATGTCTAAGGTATGTTGTTAGCCAAGTCCACACATGAAGTCCATAACTCACACCACCTTATCCCAAACAAATTGTAAAAACTTAAGAGATATCACCACCAGATTGGGTATGTTTCAACCAAATAACATGATTATCAGAACCATGATTTGTATCTTAAACCAATGAACTTCTTGACCCTAAAATCCAAGGTAATCTTACAATCCAAGAGAAAGAACAGCACACATCCATCAAGTAGCTAGACAATAACATCAGCTTGGTAATATTCATCAGTAAGACTTCTAGTATTACAATGATCTACTTGATGCTCAATTTAACTAACACAAAAATTAATGAGAATGTTGTACGACTACAAAAATAGTGTCACCAATGAATAGCCAATAACTCTGACATCAATATGTCCTATTATGCAGTCCAATTATGGTAAGCTCACAATTCTTTTAGTAAAGTCTGCAAATTCTTCTCCAAAGAGTCATAACATTCTATAGTTCACTCTTGCTAAGAACATATTGAGCTTTCATGCATATGTGGTGACAGAGTCCCATTGACCTTCGACATAAGTAAAATTATTGTAATCCTAACATACATCTTTGCCAAAAAAATAATAATAATAATAATAGCAAGTATTCAAATGAACGGCTATGTAACATTCGTTGTAACTATAAGTTCCTCATAGCCGATACCTTGAAGCATTCTAAAGCACTTAACTTTCAGCCATTAGAAAAGTGAATGGCAACTCATAATTAAAACTTTCAGACACTCAGAAGCTTGAGCTAACAGATCTCAAATAAAACTAAATCAACGCTGCTAGAAGTATCCATTTAATCCAAGAACAACAAATAAAAAAACACAAACGTATTAAAAAAATCAGTACCTCATGCTCTCAAGAGCAACTTTCTGTAACCCTTGATCAACATCCTGAACCCTCTCAACGTACAACTCCAGTTGCTGCTTCAACGCCAAATCCTCCTCCGACTAAAACAATAATTAAAAAAAAAAAACAAAATCAGAAATGCTCAATTCAAGTATTAATAACATCAAAAATAACCAAGCAAACTTACAAGATCTTCGTCTTTCTTATCATCTTTCTTCTTGGGATCTTTCGATGGGACTTTCAAAGTCGCTTCTTCTTTGAGGTTTCCACTAGCACTAGCATTATTGTTTGATTCTGGCTCCATATTAGATAGTAAAGAAAAGTGAAGATTAAACCCTAAACCTTAAATTTGAAGAGAGGATTGAAGCAGAATTTTGAATCAGAGATTGAAAATGGCGAATGAATTTGGAGCAGGAAAAGGTATTAAGTGGAACCCTTGCAATTCTTTCTCCCCAAGCAAACAAACGATTGTTGTTTTATTTTTTCGTTTTTGATTATTTTTCAGTCAGGAATGCCTGAGAGGCCCAAGTAAAGTAAGGCCCAAATACATTGGGCCAACTCAAAGGAACTGATCCAAATAAGTTAGGCCCAACCATTTTTGATTCAAAGACATCATGTGGACCAAGGTTGTCAAGATCGGGATCTTACCTTGGATCGTTTTTGTCATTACAAGATCGGGATCGTAGGATCGGATCGGGATCGTAAGATCCTACCGAAATTAAATATTATATATCACAGTATTGTATCATAAACAAAAGAGAGTCATTTCCTACCAATTCTTTCAAGGCACGTATATAGTGCCCCTTTAATGAAACAAGAATCACAGTTATGAGCAGAACTATATTGGTACCTTGGATTTAAAAGATATGCGGCTAGATGGAGGGGTCTAACGATCCTACGATCTTACTAACGATCCTACGAAAACAAACTGTATGTAGGATCGGATCGTCGTACGATCTTACTAACGATCCTACGATCTTGCTTACGATCCTACCCAAAATCGATCCTACTAGCGATCCTGATTGAAATCCACTTGTAGGATCGTAGGATCGTACGATCCTACGATTTAAATCGCGATTTTGATAACCTTGATGTGGACCATGTGGTTTAAAAACATATAATTTGTTATCAATCTGTCTATCTTTTGTATCTTGTAATAAATGAGAACACATTTGTCCACTTGTCACCCTCCTGCTTAGTTTCATTCTTTTTTTCCCGCCTAAACTTCCTTGATTAGCTCCTCCATTATTCTTTCATATCTTTTCTAAATGCATTCATCCTTCAATATTATTTCTTTCCTTAATTAACTCCTCCATTATTTATGTTTATTTTATGATTTAAAATAGTTGTTGATTTGTAGCCGTAATACTTTGGGTGGCGTATTATTTAGTTTGTCAATTTTTTTAGTATTGTAGTTTATTAAAACAATATATTTCAAGCAATTCCGTGTATTACATGGGTATATATACTATCTATACTATATATAATAAAAACCACTTGGAGTTTCTGGACCATTGGATGGAAAGAAATCAGTGGTCCAGATTAATGACAACTCATAATTATTTATGAAATGTCTGTTATACCCTTAATTAAAATCAATATTATACTTATGCCATTTTTTTAATTCATTTTCCAAATTTACTACATTACGATAATTACATTAAATTTTGATTTTAATTTTTTCATTAATGAATTAATATTTACCTAAATAAATATGTGTCATTATTATCCTTAATGATCATAGTTAAATTCAAATGGAAAATTTTGAATTTAAATGTAGAAGTGTAGTAAATAAAGTTAAAAATTTTTGTTAATTATTTTGCTAACAAGATTTAAAATTTAATTGATAAAACTTCAATTGTGAATATGATAAATTTTGATTGTTGATTTTCAGATATTCCATTTTTATATTTTATTATTTTCAAAATATACACATTCACATAATTGAAGTTTTTTGTTTCTTACATTGATATTTCATATTTGAAGTTAATAAAAATAAAAGAAACATTTTTTGCAAACACATATTATCTGTTTTTAAAGATACAATATAATAATATTTTTTTAATTAATATCAAATAACTAAGTATTTTTTTATCTTTAATTTAACTAGCTTTCAATTTTTTTTATTTTAATTATATATAAATTTTATAATAATTTATTTAAATATAAAAAAATATGTATTTTCTAAATCAACCTTAGGCTATATATTATAATAAAACAAAACAATTCATGTTACATGTCACTTCAACAATACAAGAAAATTTTATTTTTCCACATCTTTTTCCAAATTTAACACCTTAACTTAATTGCATTAAATTTTGACTTTATTTTTTTCATTAATTAATTAGTAATAAATTAGATTTTGTAACATTTAAAATAATGTTTACCTAAAATAAATATCTATCATTATTATCCATAATAATCATAATTAGATCCAAATGTAATAATTTGAATTAGTTATGGAAATTATTATTATTATCTATAATAAAGGAAAACATCAAATGTCACGTGTCACCTCTACGTTCACCAAAAAGATAATTACAACTTATAAAAATAAAAGATAAATACAATTTAATATTTTTAAAAAAGATAAATATACTCTATTTTTTAATCTGTAAATAATAAAAAATAAACACAATTATTATTTTTGTATGTTTTTATTTTTACTCATATACATTTTATATAAATAAATTTAATAAAAATATCCACGTAATACGTGGGTTATAAACTAGTATTATAATAAAACAAAACAATTATGTCATATGTCACTTTTACAATGCAAGGAAAAAAAATTTCCCACATTTTTTCCAAATTTAACACCTTAATTTAATTGCATTAAATTTTGATTGTATTTTTTTTTCATTAATTTAGTAATAAATTAGATTGTATAACATATTAAATTAATGTTTAACTAAAATAAATATCAATCATTATTATCCATAATAATCATAATTAGATCCAAATGTAGAAATTTGAATTAGTTGTGGAAATTATTATTATTATTATTATTATTATTATTATTATTATTATTATTATTATTATATATAATAAAGAAAAATACCAAATGCCGCGTGTCACATATACGTTTCACCAAAAAAGATAATTACAACTTATTACTCTAAAAAAAATAAAAGATAAATACAATTTATTGTTTTTAAAAAGATAAATATACTTTATTTTTAATCTATAATAATAAAAGATAAACACAATTATTATTTTTTTTTGTTTTTATTTTTACTTATATACATTTTATATAAATAAATTTAATAAAAAATATACACGTAATACGTGGGTCATAAACTAGTAGATTATTATAAAAAAGTTTGTGATACAAATTAATTAAAATATAGGGTAAATTACAATTTTAGTTCCTGTAATTATATGTGAATTATGGATCTCATTCTTTTCACGTCGAAATTACAAATACGATACTTATGGTTGGCTATTTTTTACGGTTTTGGTCCGTCAACAAGTAATTTTTTTAAAAATGATCATTTTACCCTTCATTAAATCATAAAAATAAGAAGTGAACTTTTATTTTTTTTACAAAATTAAAAAACAAAAATTAAAAAAAAAAAAGATAAAACCTTCCTCTCTCTCCTCTTTCTCACTTATCGTCTCTCTCACTTTTGTCTCTGGGCTCCTCACATCTCTTTTTTTTTCCATTGAAGATTGCCACTGCATAGAGGTGCACAGAAAAGCCGAAACCAAACCGGATTTTTTTTCAAACCGGGGTCGGATTTTTTTAAAACCGAATCCATGGATTTTTACTGGATAAAAAACCGACTTTTATCCGAAAAAACTGGTTACCGTTATAAAAAACTAGCCGTTTTTTTTTGTCAAAAAAAATACAATTTTGCCACCCAAATTAGTATAAATAGGTAAGGGTTGCGTTCTCGATGAACACACAAACATTTCTACACTCTCCAACTCTCTCATTTGATATTTTCAGTATTTATAAACTCTCGTAATCTCGAAAATTCCAAAGTCTCTATTTTTTCTCTCTTCACTTATTCTTCATGGCTAGTAATACTCAAGAAACGACGGGTCAATCTTCTATCGGGGGAAATCTCGAAGTCGTGAGAGTGCTCAAAAACAAACGAAAACAAAGATAAATATACTCTATTTTAATCTATAAATAATAAAAGATAAACACAATTATTATTTTTTTATGTTTTTATTTTTACTTACATATGTTTTATATAAATAAATTTAATAAAAAATATACACGTAATACGTGGGTCATAAACTAGTAGATTATTATAAAAAAGTTTGTGATACAAATTAATTAAAATATAGGGTAAATGACAAATTTAGTCCCTGTAATTATATGTGAATTATGGATCCCATTCTTTTCACGTCGAAATTACAAACGATACTTATGGTTGGCTAGTTTTTACGGTTTTGGTCCGTCGACAAGTAATTTTTTAAGAAATGACCATTTTACCCTTCATTTAATGATAAAAATAAGTAGTGAACTTTTATTTTTTTTACAAAATAAAAATAACAGATAAAACCTTCATCTCTCTCCTCTTTCTCACTTATCGTCTCTCTCACTTTTGTCTATGGGCTCCTCACATTTCTTTTTTTCCATTGAAGATTGTCACTGCGTAGAGGTGCACAGAATAGCCGAGACCAAACCAGATTTTTTTTTCAAACCGGGGTTGGATTTTTTTTAAAACCGAATCCATGGATTTTTACCGGATAAAAAAAACCCGACTTTTATCCGAAAAAACTGGTTACCGTTATAAAAAACTAGCCCTTTTTTTTTTGTCAAATAATACAATTTTGCCACCCAAATTAGTATAAATAGGTAAGGGTTGTGTTCTGGATGAACACACAAACATTTCTACACTCTCCAACTCTCTCATTTGATATTTCGGTATTTATGAACTCTTGTAATCTCGAAAATTCCAAAGTCTCTATTTTTCTTTCTTCACTTATTCTCATGGCTAGTAATACTCAAGAAACGACGGGTCAATCTTCTATCGGGGGAAATCTCGAAGTCGTGAGAGTGCTCAAAAACAAACGAAAACAAAGAAATTTGGGAGCACTACGATTTATGTGAAATGTCGAACGGGTCCAAAAAGGCATGTTGCAAACTTTGTCTAAAGTTTTTTTCACCCGAAGGAAACACAACGTTGAGAAATCATATTTCGAAAGCATGCAAGGCACTTTGTTAAAGATCTGATCCGAGTCAACGGAATAAAACCCCGCAATGTGGTGCTTTCGTTTATGACAACGAAAATTTGCGGGAGGCGTTTACAAAGTTCGTGATTACAAAATCGTTGTCGTTCGACCACTTTGATGATGAAGGTTTCACGACAATAATTCAACAATTGATGCAATCACGTTATACTCAAGTAAGTCGTACTACCCTTCGTCGTGATGCTTTAAAAATGTGGCATGTTGTAACATCCACTAATTTCGAGGTATTTACGCACAAACTCCATTGTTTATTTGATTAGTTTTGAGGTTGATGTTTTAAAACACAATAAAAAATTGATTATAAAATTCTTGTATGTAATAAATAAATGAAAAAAAACTATATATACATATATACATATATGCCAAATCGAGAGTAGAGAGATTTGGTTGACAAATTACATGCCCATAACACCACTACCACTACCATCATCATGTATATATATTATGTCACATTCGCAATTCATTCACCATTTGCAATTTCAAGAACACACAAAGATTCAGAGGGTTTTATTTTTTATTTCTGAATGTGGGTGCTGAAAGTTAAAGATGAGTATTCATCAATCATCATCACCATCTTTATTCTTGAGGTATTACCTTAAATGTTCATTTATTTCATTCTTTTTCTTTCTAAATGATTAAGGAATGTTTTAATCAATGAAAGGAAATTCATATTAGTGTACAATCTGAAAATAAATTATATAAAAGGATAGTATATCATCTTCTTCACTTCTAGGTTTAAAAGCTTCAAATGCATAACAATGATGAAATAGTGGGTATGGTATCTGAATCCGAAAATGTAAAAGTAATAAAAAAATGTTAGAAATTTTGTTAGAATCTGAAATGTTATAAAAGTTGAAGATCATATTCTATATTCTCGTAACTAAGTTTAAAAGCTTCAAGTGTGTAACAATGGAGGTTTTATGGGTTATCTCTTTCAATCCGAAAATATATATAAAAATCAATACACATGATTACAAACCATATTAGAAGGATTTTAGAGGTTTAATTTCGGATTTGGAATTCATTTGATGGGTTTCCATGAAAGTTATAGAAAATGCTATTTTTAAATTTATTGATTTATTTGGGTTGATTAATGAGATTAGAGAGTAGAGATAAATGTGTGTGAGTTGTGTGGGTTTCGGCGGAGAAGAAGGTGGCGCATGTGCCGGTGGCCGACAGCCACCCCATTCCTTTTTTCTTTTTTCTTCTTAGCTGACAGTGCTATTTGTCTATTTTTTCTTCTGTTTCTCGGCCGAAAGAAGTGGTGCAGGGACCATTTTTTGTTAAACCCTGTTGGGTCTTTTAATTTTAGGTTAGGTTAGTGTTTTGGGCCAAATAAATTTGTGGGGTGGGCTGCTGCAATCCTTCCTCCCTTTCTGTTTATGTCGAGTGAGAAGAAGGAGATAGAGATATTGGGCTAATGAGCTACCATCCAATTTCTTTTAAGCTAATTTTATTATTCAGTTGGGCCAGTGGATTTCTTTTATATAAATTCATGTTGGGCTATTAATTATATTATGGGTTGTTGTATTCTCTTTTGGGGGAACATGAGGAGTGGAAGGGGAAAAAAAGGTGCTGGTTGTTATAAAAGGACAATTATGGATATGGATGATGAATTCTCTTCCTCTTTTACCAAGTGTGTAAGCAACATCAAATAGTAATTTCATTAAATAGGGAATAATGATTTTTTGTATATAAATAGGTTCATCAAGATTTATCAAAGGCATGATTTTGTAGAGAAAGATATATGCATCAAAAGAGTTTCACAACTCTTGGTGATTTCTTAATATCTGAGTTTCTGTTAGATTATAACATGTTATCAGCACGAAGAGCTTTGCAATTAAATCAATAATTAAACGAGAAGTCTAAAATTAATTTTATCGAAGAACTACATTAAGCAAATTCAGGAGACATCTGTATACCAGATAGTGGAGCAACACACACAATTCTTAAAAAGAAGAAATACTTTTCAGAATTAAAGCCAAGTAAAGCAAATATACATACCATATCAGGTCCTGCAGATCTGATTGAGGGAACTGGAAAGGCTCATTTTATATTACCTAATGGTACAAGGTTTTTGATAAATAATGCTCTATTTTCACCAAAGTCTAAAAGAAACTTGTTGAGTTTCAATGACATACACCTTAATGGGTATAATACTCAGACTGTGACGATAGAGAATGAGAAATTTATGCATATTATTGACAATAACCATGTAGTAGAAAGACTACCAACACTTGGTTCTGGTTTACATTATACATATATAAACATGGTTGAATCACATCTGGTTGTCAAAGAAAAATGTTATGACCCTGGAGAATTAAGTTTATGGCATGACAGATTAGGTCATCCAGGAACAACTATGATGAAGAGGATAATTGATAGTACAAATGGACATCCATTGAAGGACCAGAAGATCCCTCAAACAGGTAAGATGATCCCATGTACATCATGTTCTCTTGGAAAATTTATTGTGAAACATTCACCAACTAAAATTGGAAAAGAAACCCCAATGTTTCTTGAAAGAATTCAAGGTGATATATGTGGACCAATTCATCCGCCATGTAGACCATTTAGATACTTCATGGTTTTAATAGACGCATCAAGCAGATGGTCTCATGTTTGTTTATTGTCAACCCGTAATGTGGCTTTTGCTAAATTTCTTGCTCAGATTATTAAATGAAGAGCACATTTCCCTGACTATACCATTAAAAAGGTAAGGCTTGATAATGCTGGTGAATTTACATCTCAAGCTTTCAATGACTATTGCATGTCTGTTGGAATTAGTGTTGAACATCTAGTTGCTCATGTTCATACACAAAATGGTTTAGCTGAATCATTAATTAAACGTCTTCAGCTAATAGCTAGACCATTAATAATGAAGACAAAACTTCCAGTTTCTGTTTGGGGACATGCAATTTTACATGCTGCATCGCTGATTCGTATAAGACCAAGTGCTTATCATAAATTTTCTCCTCTACAACTTGCTTTTGGTCATGAGCCAAACATTTCCCATCTTCGAATCTTTGGTTGTTCAGTATATGTTCCTATTGCACCACCGCAACGTACAAAAATGGGACCTCAAAGAAGATTGGGTATATATGTAGGGTATGAAACACCTTCTATAATAAGATACCTTGAACCACTGACAGGTGATGTTTTCACAGCACGGTTTGCTGATTGCCATTTCAATGAGGCAATTTTCCCAGCATTAGGGGGAGAAAATAAAAGCAAAGAGAAGGATGTATCATGGTGTGAACCATCATTGATTCATCTTGACACTCAGACAAAACAATGTGAACTAGAAGTTCAGAAAATAATGCATTTACAAGAAATTGCAAATCAACTGCCTGATGCATTTACTGATACTAAAAGAGTGACTAAATCATATGTGCCAGCGGCTAATACACCTGCTAGAATAGAAATTCCAAATAAAAGAGCTGATGATAAAATCACTCAAGAATCAAAAGCACGTCTGAAACGTGGAAGACCATTTGGTTCCAAGGATAAAAATCCTCGAAAGAGAAAGAGCTCTGAATATATAACTGATAATAAGAAAAGTGTTCCTGGAGAAACGCAAAATGACGATATTTCCAAAGAAGTGGAAATAGATGACTCCAATACTGAGATTGCAATCAATTATGTCCATACAAATATCATATGGAAAGAAATGAGATGGAAGATATTGATGAAAATTTTTTTTATGCTGTTGCATATGATATCATTACTGGAAATGATGATCTAGAACCAAAGTCTGTGGTTGAATGTCAAAACAGATCTGACTGGCCTAAATGGAAAGAAGCTATGCAAGTTGAATTAAGTTCGTTAAATAAACGAAAAGTTTTTGGATCTATTATCCTCACACCTAAAGCTGTAAAACCAGTAGGATATAGATGGGTGTTCATAAGAAAACGAAATGAGAAAAACAAAATTACAAGATACAAAGCAAGACTTGTGGCTCAAGGTTTTTCTCAATGACCAGGAATTGATTATGAGGAGACATATTCTCCAGTAATGGATGCAATCACTTTTAGATTCCTAATTAGTCTTGCCGTTGCTAACAATTTGGAAATGCGTCTAATGGATGTTGTTACGGCTTATTTGTATGGATCACTTGATAGTGATATTTATATGAAAATTCCTGAAGGATTTAAAATGCCAGAAGCATTAGGAAACAAACCCAAAGAGATGTATTCGATCAAATTGCAAAGATCTTTATATGGGTTGAAACAATCTGGACGCATGTGGTATAATCGATTGAGTGATTATTTGATAAGTAAAGGATACACAAACAATCAAATATGTCCATGTGTGTTTATAAAGAAGACAAAGGTTGGATATGTTATCATAGTTGTCTATGTTGATGATCTAAATATTATTGGCACAATTAATGAGATAAATGAGGTAATTGTGTTATTAAAGAAAGAATTTGAAATGAAAGACCTTGGAAAAACCAAATATTGTCTTGGTTTACAGATAGAGCACATGCACAATGGTATACTTGTGCATCAATCAAATTATACGGAAAAGGTCTTAAAACGTTTCAACATGGACAAAGCAAATCCTTTAAGCACACCAATGGTTGTTAGATCACTTAATGTTGATAAGGATCCATTTCGTCCTCAAGAAGAGAATGAATATTTACTTGGTCCAGAAGTACCATATCTTAGTGCAATTGGAGCTTTAATGTATCTTACAAACTGTACAAGACCTGACATTTCTTTTGCAGTAAATCTGTTGGCAAGATTTAGTTCAGCTCCCACCAAACGCATTGGATAGGAGTCAAACACGTTTTCCGATACCTTCGAGGAACCACTAATTTGGGATTATTTTATTCTAACAATTCAAAAGAAGGTTTACTTGGATATGTAGATGCAGGTTACTTATCTGATCCACACAAAGCAAAATCTCAAACAGGATACGTGTTTTTAAATGGTGGTACTGCAATTTCCTGGCGTTCTCAGAAGCAAACACTTGTTACAACATCCTCAAATCATGCTGAAGTTATTGCACTACACGAAGCTAGTAGGGAAAGTGTATGGCTGAAATCTGTGACAAAACTTATTTTGTCTTCTTGTGGACTAGAGATGAGCAAAAGTCCAACTTTGATTTATGAAGACAATGCAGCTTGCGTGTCGCAGATGAAAGAAGGATATATCAAGAGTGACAGAACCAAACATATTCCACCAAGATTTTTCGCTTACACGCAAGATCTCATAAAGGACAATCAGATTGAAATGAAATACATTCAGTCTAGTAACAATTCAGCAAATCTCTTTACAAAGGCACTTCCCAAAGCGATTTTCAGAAAACATGTCCACAACATTGGAATGCGACATGTACAAAACATGTGATGATTTTCAGATGACAATATGAGGGGGAGTCAACCACTCGCTGTACTCTTTTTCCCTTGACTAAAGTTTTTTCCCACTGGGTTTTTCTTTAGCAAGGTTTTTAATGAGGCAGCATTTCGTGGTTGAACTCTTACTAAAATTATCATCCAAGGGGGAGTGTTATAAAAGGACAATTATGGATATGGATGATGAATTCTCTTCCTCTTTTACCAAGTGTGTAAGCAACATCACATAGTAATTTCATTAAATAGGGAATAGTGATTTTTTGTATATAAATAGGTTCATCAAGATTTATCAAAGGCATGATTTTGTAGAGAAAGATATATGCATCAAAAGAGTTTCACAACTCTTGGTGATTTCTTAATATCTGAGTTTCTGTTAGATTATAACACTGGTTAGTTTTTTTTTGTTTTTTTTTGTGTGTTGGTTGGTTGGTGAAATTGAAACAATTAAAATTGGATTCAATAAATAAATATATATATATATATATATATATATATATATATATATATATATATATATATATATATATATATATATATATATATATATATATATATATATATATATATATGTATATATTAAAACTCACACCATCTATTTATTATTAGTTAGGTGTATTGGTGTAGATTAATTATTTAAGGGTTAGTTTAGTTTTAACTACTTTGGCTAGTAATTAAAATAATCGGGTTTGTAATAAAACTTTTGTTTTAATTGGATTAACTTTGATGGACTTTGAATAAATAATAAACATTACCTTGTGGGTTTATGAAATCTCTTATTAAATATAATTATAAATCACCACTTATAAAGAAAATAAAATAAATCTAATAATTAAATTTTACTAAATCTTAAACAACAAATCTAAAGATATAGATTTAGTCCCAAAACTTAAATTATAGAAGTGATGACGGACTTAGTAAATTATATAGTTAAAAATATTGATAAACAGACAATGTACTTTGATATCAGGACTCTAGTGATTTCTTCGTGACGTGTGGCTCTCGGTAGTGCATTCTGTTGATATCGAGTTGTCGTTTGGCGAGTACGGAGTGCAAGCACTGTGAATAATTGATTTAATTTCACGAATAATCATTTATGATATGTTTATACTGGATATATGTTTCCTTTCTATTGCCAAGCTTATCGATTCTTTGCCATGACTTTAATTCTTTTCATCACCTACATGATAACTCTTATTCCCCGGTATGCATACAGTTTATTTATGTGATGATTGCATTCTTGTGTGGCTGCATGTTATTTTTATATGTTGTAAGTCGGGAGTGCCGCAAGTTGTGTTACTGTGTATGCATTGCTGGAAAAGCCGGATGCTACACAGACCACCTATTCGTGGACGCACTGCTGGGAAGGCCGGATGCTACACATGTTGAATTTGTGCCGATACTTGTATCATTCATGGTATTCATGCTTATTTGTGCTATTAAATCTGTTACTCACTAGGCAACGGTTTACCCTCACTGTGGGGGCAATGTTTCAAGTTTAGCTGATAGAGGAAAAGCACCAGCTTGAGGATCTAGAGTTTGAGGACTCGTGGTATCAGAATAGTCTTCTGCTTTTATTGTAATTATTATCGGACTTGTAATTGGGATGGGTAGATCCCTGGACTTTCGATTTGGTTGTAACAACTAAATATTTTATTTTAATGCACTCTGAATGTGGTGGTTTTAGCTTATTTATGTATTGAAATTTAGGTTTAAACTTAGAAAACTTTTATTATATCGCATTTGAGGTTTATATATTTGAATTTGGTAATCAACGACACGTTAATAGAACATAATTATTGTGTTTCGCTAACTTGCGACGTTTGGAATTCCCCTTACAGCACCGGAAATTCTTTTTTAGTCGTTACGACACATTGGTTGGATTCTCAAAATTGGCAAATGATGAAAAGAATGATCACGTTTGAATTATTCGGCGAACCACATACCGATACAAATTTATTTGCACTTTTGGAACGTGTGATTTGTCTTTATAAATTAGATTCAAAGTTTTTTCTATGTCTTTTGATAATGCGTCGAATAATACAAAAGCGGTTCCGAGATTAAAATTATTATTGAATCCTATTTTATGGCGTATTTTTTCATACTCGTTGTGTTGCACACATTATAAATTTATCCGTGCAAGCCGGGTTGGAGGTGATTGCACCAATTAGATTAGAATTTAAAGCGATGATCAAATCGATTCTTTGTTACAATAGCCAAAGACAAAGTGCTTATAGACGTTATTGTAAATCGGTTAATAAAAAAGCTTTGAGTGTCAATTTAGATTGTCCAACTCGTTGGAACTCGACATGGATGATGATGCACAATGGCGTTAAGACAAAGGGAAACGTTGCAACCGTTTCACAATCGCCTATACGAGAAGGGCATGTCCCAAACATTTATGCAAGTTCGAATTGAGAAATGATTGCAAAAAATAACCTATTTGTTAAAGGTTTTTAAAAATGCAACAACTTATTTATCTGTTGTATATTAATTACCCTACTATCCATTCAGTTCTAAATCAAAATTTATTGTTGGCTTCCAAACTAAATGATTTTGAATTTGAAAGCGAAGTATTCCAAAGGGATAATTGCGTAAAAACCCTCAGTTTTTCAGGTTTTTGTGATTAAAACCCCAAACCATTTTTCATTGCATCGAAAACCTGAACTAACTAAAAATCAGTAAATCAATGTTTTATCAATGGTTAACCAGTTGAAACTGATTATTAATCCTGCTACGTGAAATAAATTTTAATTGTTGAAACGGTTTGCCAAGTATTACACATCATTTAAACACATGTTGATAATTTTTAATTGTAATTTTTAAACGGGAGTACATCATCAACGAGGGTTTAAATGATGTGTAATACTTGGCTACCGGTTTCAACAGTTAAAATTTATTCCATGTAGGTTATTTACAGGTCCACGTAGGATTTATAATCAGCTTCAGCCGGTTACCCACTGATAAAACCTTGATTTACTGATCTTTAGTTAGTTCGGGGTTTTCAATGCAATGAAAATGGTTTGGGGTTTTAATCACAAAAAACTGACAAGGGTTTTTTGCGCAATTATCCCTATTCCAAAATATTGGCAACGGAATGAAAGAAAAACTTCTAAAATATTTTTAGGAAATCCCACCGGTTTTTACTTGTGCCGCCGCTTTAGGCCCGACAGTAAATGTTGGTGGCGTGGAAACATTAATTGAAAGTATTGCGTTTGCTTTTGGTTTATATGAAGATGAACTAAATTTTATAACAAACCAAGTAAACTTTTTAACAAATGTTTTCGAGAATCATTGGATATTTATTTATGAAAATACGGTGCGAGTAATGTAATACACGAACAAATGAGAAGATGGGAATCATCTGGTAGTGGAGGAACTGAGATATCGCTTTTTAACACACTTTTAAATTCCCAATCCAAACGAGCACGTACTACCACCCCAAGTAGCGAGTTAGGAAACTATATTGCTAGTGACTTTATATCGAAAATGACGTATGAAGCGTTTGAAAACCTTGATCTTTTGGCTTGGTGGAGAGAAAAGGAACCGGTTTTTCCGGTTCTAGCCGCCATGGCTCGTGATTTACTAACAGTTCAAGCTTCCACGGTAGCTTCAGATTCCACATTTTCTGTTAGTGGCAGGATTATATCGCAGCGGAGGTCGAGACTAAGTCCGAATCGGTAGAATGTTGTATTTGTTTAAAGGATTATGTGGATGGAGCGGCTCGGGTGCAAAATGTAACGACCTTAGAAGATGCAATTGACGTCGATTTGCAAGCAAATATACACAACGAAGAATTTGAACTTGGAATATCACCTCCAAACGAAGAAGATGACGAAGATTGTGAACCCGAATACCAAAATGTGGGTGATTAAAAGAAAAGAAAACACAACATTGTGAACCCGAAGATCGTAATTTGAATATTTAATTTTCGTAATTTTAATTATTAGTTGTCATAATTTGAATTTTAGTTGTCGTAATTTGAATTTTAGTCATTTTTAAACTTTTTATGTGTTTATAATCAAATATAATATAAAAAAATACTTGATTAGAGTAAAATGTATGTGTTTAACTTAATTTATAATTATAATTATTGTAATTATAATTTATAATTATAGAAAAGATGGTGTGTTTAAGAGTTTTATTTTTATTTATAATTTATAATTATTAAAAAAAACCCAAGCCCAAAAAAATAAAAAGTACCCATTCAAATCTAGCCCAAAAAGAAAAGAATCCAAGCAAAAAAAATTGAATTTTAATTTTTAAAAATCGGTTAGAAAAAAACCGGTTTTTTATATCCGAAACCGGTTACATAAGATTCATATTTTGGCCCAAAATCGATCAAGATCCGATCCGTTTATTAGAAAACCATTTTTTTGGCAAAAAACCCGGATCGAATTTTAACAGATCCGGATCAGACACAATCCGATTTTTTGTGCACCTCTACCATTGCACATGCCTCCCACCTTTGTCATCCATCGTCCAACTTGTTTCCACCATCAAACCCACTTCCGCTCTACCACCTTAGTCATCGATCGTCCAACTCATTGAAGATCAAACCCATGTTTACGCGTAAATCGAAACCCAAATCGGGAATCATTTGTCGATTCCATCATCATCATCATCATCATCATCGAGTGCATGGGATCAAAGTTCTAGGAAAAAACCCAGGGAGTTCATTAGAGAGATGAAGAGATACACATACAAAGAGGTAATGGCTGCCAGATAACCCAGCACCATCAGAGAAAGTAAGAAGAGAATGTACCAGTTGTTTGTCGGAAAACTCATCGGTCATCAGAGAATGAAATCACAGAGTTTTTTTAGAGAGAAGGGTAGAGGAGAGTTAGTGAGAAGGGCACACTAGAGGCAGTGGTCTGCCGGAAAACTCACCGCCATTAGAGGAGGTTGAAGGAGAAAATGGTGGTGGTACGCCATCTGAGATGGTCTGTTGGAAAATACACCGCTTTCGGAGAAGTAAAACATAAATGAGTTCTTTAAAGAGAGAGTTTCAAAGCGAGAAAAATTATCAAAGTTTTCATTATTATTTTATTTTTAATTTAGTCCTAAAATATCATTTCTTATTTTATTATTAAACAAAGGGTATAATCGTCATTTCAATCAAAGGATCAAAACGGTAACAAATAGGCAAACATAAGTATCATATTTGTAATTTCGATGTGAAATATACATGATCCATAATTACATATAACCACAGGGACGAAAATTATAATTTACCCTAAAATATATAAATACTAATACACGGACATTTTATTGTGATGTCACGTATCATGTTCAGCAATTGACACGTGGTAGGCATAGTTTTTTATAGGAAAAATGACACTAAATAGTTATGTACTTTTGAGTTTGTACACATCTATGTAGGGTACTTTTTTGTGTACGCATTTATATAGTATAATTTTATAAGTGTGTCAATTAGGTAATTGGATGACCGATAACATGTCACCTAACTAACTAATTGAAACATTTTTTAAAAGTTTGACTACTAAATGTGTACAAAAGAAAAGGTACACTACATAAATGTGAACAAAAAGAAGTTTGACCAAGCATGATAACATGTTGTACTAGTCATTAGGTCACCCAATTATCTGATTGAAACATTTTTAAAAGTACACTACTAAATGTGCACAAAAAAGTACACTATGTAAATGTGCACAAATTCAAAAGTACATATCTATTTAGTGTCATTATCCCTTTTTTATATATAATAACCTAAATCTGTCCAAATCTAACATAATATATAGAGTAAATTACAAATTTCGTCTTGTGTTTATGTCAAAATTGCAGGTTTCGTCCCCGTGCTTTAGAAATTATAAAAACATCCCTAAAATGATAATTATGTACACTCATGGTCCCTGTCTCTAACACCGTTAGCTCTAAACCGTTAACACATGGACAATTTGGTCATTTACATTCATTCATCTTCAACCTCTATTTTCCTTTGAATTTTTATTTTTATATAAAACTAAATTCATATATTTGAGGAACATAAACCAAAATGTAAACCAAATCATTATTAAATGCTCCCGTCACAAAAATAGGTAAATTTACAAAATCAAAAGCCCCACGCACTTTACAAATTGAGAATGATTTCAAATAATTAAATCGCATATCTGCAAAATGAAAGCTTTTTATACACAGATCTACAAAATCAAGATGGTAGAAATATGGAACTCAAGCTACTTACAAATCCGCAAACCAAAATCCAAAGTCACACACAAATCACAAATTAGCAAACTCAAAATTTTTTAAAACTATACAAACGGATTAAAGACACAAAATCACATATCTTCAAAGCTACACACTAAAATTTGAATCTTATTGGTTTTGAGATGATAGCAGATTTGACAACAACAACCGAGATCTGAATTTAACAAAACCCCACCTGAAGCACACACGAACGACATGGCAGAGATAAAAGGTCAATGATCCGGAGGCGACGAAAGAGAGAATGGCGATGTTGTTGATGGTTATGGAGATGATGATAGAGTGAGATATATTTTCCTTTCCTTAAACCTATTATTTACCGATTGAGAGCGGTGGTTGGTGGTGCTGCAGTAAGCAACAGAATGGTGAGCTGTTGTGGGCGGTGATGTGTGGGGCGACATATCGAGAGTGACAATGTGTGGCAATGGAAGGAGAGAAGTGGTGACCAGTGAGCGTTATTGCGTATGATAACATTACAATGGTGGTATTAGGTGGCAACAAGAGAGTGATGGTAGGTGATTTATTTTGTGGTGAGGGTGTTCATGGTGGTGGTTGTTGCTATGGTTGTTGTTTTTCATACACAATTCTAAGGGATATGTGGGAGTGATTAGTTTTTAATGGTGGAGGAATGACTAATCTGGATACTGAGTTTTTATTTTTAGATGGTTCAATTGTTCCTCAAATATATGAATTTGGTTTTATATAAAAATAAAATTTCAAAGGAAAATGGAGGTTGAAGATGAAGGAATGTAAAATGACTAAATTGTCCTTGTGTTAATGGTTTAGAGTTAACGGTATTAGAGACATGGATCATAAGTGTGCATGAATTTTATTTTAGGGATGTTTATTTGTAATTTATAAAGCACATGGATGAAACTTGTAATTTTAACATAACCACAGGGACGAAATTTTAAATTTACTCTAATATATATCTAAATCTAATATAAAATGCATATCAATTCAAATTAAATCAAACAATCTTTTTTGTATTTTTTTAGTTTATATATAGATTTTTAACACATTAATATTTATATGTTTTAATTTTTATTATGTATGAAGATTTACCAATCTTACATTATCGGTGGGTATTAAAGCCTAAAGATGGGATATAAATTAGTGTTCATCAGATCTGCGTAGGGATGACAATGGATAAGATGATGTCATATCCATATCTGTACAATAAGTTTTTCATCATCCACATCTATATCCATATCTATTTAAATTAATTTATCCGTCCATATTCAAATCTAGTTAATGGAACGGGTAAGTGGATATCAGTTGGATATTGGAAAACATTTTTTAATTACTATAGTATATAGTTTTAACATAATTATTATCAGTCACATAGTTCGATTTAAATAAAAGATTAATCCAAATTTAGTTTAAAAACTGTGAATCCTACTTATCAATCAACAATTAATCAATACAATAAAGATTCAGATCAAGAACAACTAACCGAATGCTTTGATTGATCACAATGACATATTACAGAGATGAATAGAAAAGTTCGTGTACTGTAGCCCTAAATCCTCTCTGAAATTCTGTGCGTACAAAATGTAAAATGTCAGATCTATCTTTAATTACAAAGTCAAACTTCTATTTATATTATTTACAACTTTGTCCTAATTACATTTTAAACCCTAGACTTTGTTTTTCATCAACAAAATAACATTCCAACAATCTCCCCCTTTGATGAAATAAGCAAATTCTTTATCTTGTAATTCCCAACTTCATTTCAAAATTTCTCACACTCTTTCTGTTTGCGAGTCTCCACTTTATCTTTGATATGACTTCAACTATGAGCTTCTCATCATTAGCACTGAGGGCTCCTCTTTTCGTTTTTCTTTTCTGATCAGCAGCCAACTTTCCTTTTAGCCCACTCATAACCTTCTGGAGAGTTCCATCACAAAACTTGTTCAATTCAATGGTCCTCATAGCTCTCAGCTTTCGATTTTTTATCTTTGTACATCACAACTGGACGCTTGACCATAATAACTTGAAACTCTTTCAGCTCTCCAGCAAACTTGATTTCCCTATTAGGCGGAGTCATATTTATTTTCTGCATGCCCCTTTCAACACCAATTTGGAGATCTTGAATTGACATAAGAACAAGCTCTATATGCATGAAGTGAAACAAAGTCTTCAAAGCAAATCTGCAATGCTCATTTCTTTTGTTTCTGCATAATTCATCAAACAGATCTTCAATGTCCACCAAGTTCATCCAAAACATATCAGCTTCAGTAAAAGTGTATGTATTCCCATCTAATCTTGTTACAGTGAATGTAGGATAAAAGATTTTAACGAATCTATCCTTTTCATCTTTATTAGATCAACTATCGGAAACTCACTTCTTACTTTTTCAGCACTTTGAGCTTTGTTTTGAAGAAAACTTGCATAATTCACCAGATTTGGTCTATTCGGCTCCAACACTCTAAGTAACTTCAGAAAAGTGCAAGGTGCTTGCTTTTTGCAGAAAATCTTTTTCTCAAGATGGTCTTCAAGATACGGCAATTTATTTCTTTTCTAATATACTCAGCCGATTTCTTAGATGTAAGCTCCAAACCCTTTTTCTTTTTCTTTCTAACTTCTTCTTCATTCAAAAGGCATAACATGTCATCAATTTCTTTCTGAACTATTCTTTGAACTTCAAATCTCAGTTGATGTTGCCACTGTGTCTCATCAGCTAACACATACTCATCAAAGAATCTTTCCATAATCTCAAATTCATTAACTTCTTTCACAACCGGAGGAATGAAATTTTCAACTGGAAATGACTCTACCTCTTCTTCTTTTACTTGTACCGTAACCTCAGGCTTTTCAACCGTTGGTATAGGTATATCTTCTTTTAAAATTTCTTGAACCAACACTTCTTCCTCTTCTATTCTCTCTGCTCTTACAGCAACATCTGTCAGCTCTATAACATCATCATCATCAGATTCATCTATCTCTACAACCTTTTCAGCAATATCCTCAATCATTGATGCTTTCTCTTGTTCATCATCATCAGACTCTTCATATTCATCAAAATTGTATAACTCTGACTGTATGTTCAATGGAACAGGAACATCTTCATAAATAATCAATTCCTATCCTTCATGAACATCAGCAGGTTCTTTTGAACTTCCTGCTTCACCTCTCTCTTGACCTTCAGGTTCCTTTTCTGGAAGGTAATCATTAGAAGACCCGGTGTCGGCTCATCAAGCTTCCTCCTCTTCTCCCCCTCATGAGGAGCATCATCGGAGTCATCATCATGCTCATCATGTTTTCTTTTAGGCGCAGAAGCTTGAGCCAGTACAATTTCTTTTAGATCCTCCCATATGCACTGTGCATAATCATAATGTTTGTTGAATGCTATGCCGTGGAAGATCCGGAGACAGTGAATACTGCATCTGTCTATGCCAGTATGTTTAGACCTCATGCATGGATTGATGATTCCTAACGTGTACCATTCACCATTCAGGCCGTTGCGGTGGAATTTTGAACTTTTGGGTAGAGGTTTTGAATATCCCAAACAAATTAGGTCATGGACCAACTCCTCGTCTGATACAAAATCCTCAAAATCAGCTAACTCTGGAAAGTTAACTGTATCTATTCTACAGGGTAGAAATAGATTGTGCTTGAGTCTGGCAAGAGTGATATTGGTTTTAAATTGATTGATGGTAACCTTGAAATGATGGTTACCATCTACAGGAACAAAATTTACGGTGTGCCAGAATTTTGAAGATATACTTGTGGAATGGAATGTTTATATTGGAGAAGATATCCCAAAGGATGGCCTTTGAGAATATCAACAATGATTGGGTGGCTTACTTTGATAACTTTGGTATCCAGGCGGTGGTTATTATCTTTGAATGGTAGACAATATTTAGGCTTTACCAACTGATTGTCAGGTATAAGGGTAGATGGTGAAGGTCTGGTAACAGATGCAGAACGAACTGGTTTGGATACAAGGGTGTGGTTAGATGAAGAATGGGAGTCAGAAGAGTTTGAATGCTGGGATTGACCTTGAGAAGCCATTTGTAACCTGTGTAACATTATAAACATGTTAGATTCATCAGATAAACAAATGAAATCTTGCAAAATAGAATAATAGAACGTTTTGCCAGAAATTATAAAAATATGTACTTTTCTGTTTAAAGTATCGGGATTCCAAACAATAATATGAAAATATTATTGACAGGATTCCAAAGTCAAGCTTTCAGAGACCAATGTTAGAAAATACAGATTTAAACAATTTCTTGAAAAAATGTTACATTTTTCTTAAAAAAAAATAAAATCCCAACACTTATAAAAAAATAAAAAAAAATCTCGAATGACTCTTAACCCTCCTCGAATGACTCTTGATCAAACTCGAATGAGGTTGAATAATCCTCGAATGAGTCTATGTACAAACTCGAATGACATGTAATGAATCTCGAATGAGTCTATGTACAAACTCGAATGACATTCAAGATTTCTCGATTATGTCTAAGACCCAACTCGAATGAAATAGAAAAATCTCGAATAATTCACAACTCAACTCGAATGAATATGAAAATTTCTCGATTGAAAAACTTATCGAGAATGAGTTTGAAAATTTTCCAAGTCCTTGATTTAAGACAACTCGAACATCAAATAAGTTCCTCGAATTAAGAATAAAACCAACTCGAATGATATTCTAGTGGACTCGAATGGAAAATGAATTCTAAGGACTGGACTTATTTCAACTCGAATGTCTCTTGGAATGGACTCGATTACATGATAAGTCCAACTCGATTAACACTTGACATTACTCGAATGACTTAGTGATCAACTCGATGTAAACAACACACTTCTCGAATGAAGTGTCATTCAACTCGAATGAAACTAAACATGTTCTCGATCAAACCTTTATTCAAGAAAAGTTTGTTTGAAAATATTTATAAGTCCCTACACACTGATTTTCTCATTTTAGATTCCAGGAACTATAATACTGATTAAAAAGTTGACCCCCACTCGAAAAATGATTTCAAACAAGTTTTGTTTACTGAACTTTGTTCAAAAACAACAACATGCTTGTTAAAAATCCAAAATTCAGTAAACCAAGAACTCGAAATAAGTTGAACTAAAAATTCAAATATATGTTAGTATGTTTGAAATTGAAACTTGAAATTTGAGATTCAAGTTCAAATCTATAATCCACAAACAAACATACTATTAATTTCAGATTATCACTTCCAAAAATAAAAAAACCATGAACATCGCATGGTGTTCATACACACACACACACACACAGATATACGAAGAAATAAATGAAAAACACAGTATGTAATACAGAATTGATATTCAAAAATATGAAAAAGGACTTACAATTTGCAGGTTGAATGTTGAAAAAATTTATGATATGATTGATTCCTATATGTTTCTTCGTGGCAAAGAAAGGAGACAGTGAATAGTAGATATTTCGAAAAAGTTGAAATGAATTTTGAAATTCAACTTTATAGTTAAAATTACAAATTTAACTATTCAACCCGGCCCATTTAGTCAAGTCTACAAATTTTAAGCCCAATTCAGATAACAACAAAAAATGTTTCACAAAACAAAATTAAAAAAAAATTGAAACAAAGGAAAAAAAATTATAACACACAAACAAAAACAAAAACAAAACAATCAAACTACACAAAAAAAAAAAAATTAAAACTAAAAAAAATTAACTAAAAATAAAAATATGAAATTAAAATTCACACTTCACACACAAAAAAAATTATCTAAAACATAAAATGCTCCCCTTGATGTTTGCGATGTTTTTCATGTCAGCTCCCCCTATCAGATAAAATTTATCAGATTTTCTCAAAATCAGATAAAATCATTATTCTGCTCCCCCTGCACATGACAATCCAGATTTGTTAAATTCCAAAAAAATTAAACTTTTTAAAATTCATGAATTTAACATCAAATGAAGATCAAATAAAAAAATTAAATTTAAAATTATAATTTATAACTACTGAATTATTAAATCTAATGATTTAACATACCCAACTTGTATACCAAAAAATTAAACCTTTTTTCATCTAATGCTTTAGTAAACAAGTCAGCTAATTGATATTCAGTAGGAACAAAGTATAATTCTATATTACCATTTTCTACATGATCTTTAATTAAGTGATACCGGATGTCGATGTGTTTTGTTTTTGAGTGTTGCACTGGATTAGATGCTATAGCAATTGCGCTCTGAGAATCACAATATATCGGAATCTTCTGTGGTGTAAACCCGTAGTCTCGCAGTTGGCTCTTCATCCACTACACCTGAGAACAGCATGATGATACAACAACATATTCTGCTTCAGCTGTAGACAATGAAACACAGTGTTGTTTCTTGGATGACCAGCAGACGGGTTTGTCACCTAAGAATTGAACTGCACCAGATGTACTTTTTCTGTCCATCTTATCACCTGCGTGATCAGCATCAGAAAAAGCAGCTAAATTGAATGAAGATTCTTGGGGATACCACAACCCAAGGTTTGGCGTTCCCTTCAGATATCTTAAAATTCATTTAGCAGCAGTTAAATGTGATTCTTTTGGATTTGCCTGATATCTAGCACAAACACACGTAGCAAACATAATATCAGGTCCACTTACAGTTAAATACATTAATGACCGAATTATTCCTCGATAATGAGTTACATCTACAGGTTTCCCTGAAATGTCCTCATCGAGTTTGGATTTTGAATCCGGAGCCATGGGAGTTTTCATAGGAGTACTGTTGACCATGTTAAACTTCTTTAACATGTCTTGAATATATTTGGACTGATTGATAAAAATACCATCAGTCAATTGTTTAACTTGTAAACCTAAGAAAAAATTTATTTCTCCCATCATGTTCATTTCAAATTTCTAGGACATTAAGAAAGCGAATTTCTTGCAAAATTCAGGATTTGTAGACCCAAATATTATATTGTCTACATATATTTGAATTACTATAAAATTTTGCCCTGACGTTTTATAAACAGCGTAGTATCCACTGCACCTTTGTTAAATCCACATTTCAACAAGTATGTTGAAAGTGCATCGTACCAAGCACGCGGTGCTTGTTTAAGGCCATACAGCGATTTATCTAAAATATATACATGATCAGGCTTCGAAGGATCTGAAAAACCCTTCGGGCTGATATGTATATACTTCATCAGTTAATTCCCCGTTTAAAAACGCAGTTTTTACATCCATTTGGTAAACTGTGAAGTTTTTATGAGCAGCAAATGCTAGAAACATCCTAATTGCTTCTATTCTTGCAACAGGAGCAAACGTCACATCGTAATCGATCCCTTCTTGTTGACTGTATCCTTTGGCAACGAGTCGTGCTTTGTTACAAATGATGACACCATGTTCATCCTTCTTATTCTTGAAAATCCACTTCGTGCCAATGATTGATTTATCTTTAGGTCGCTCTACCAGTCTCCAGACCTTCAACCTTTCGAACTGATTCAGTTCTTCTTGCATTGCCACAATCCAATCAGCATCCAGAAGAGCTTCTTTCACATTCTTTGGCTCAATTTTGCTGAGAAAATTGGAAAATAAGCACTCGTTTATTCTTGCTCTTCTGGTTTGGACTGATGCACAAGGATTTCCAATGATATTTTCTGTTGGGTGATTTCTAGTCCACTTGAAAGTATGTGGATACGGTTGAATGTGGTCTTGATTAGGATTTAAGTCTAAGTAGGGAAGTCAGGGGGTTAGCTTCAGATGTAGATGACATATTATCTGAGATAGGGGTTTCTGAGTGTTCAGATGTTTAGGGGGTTTCAAAAGATTCTGGATGTTGAATAAGTTGTACACTATCAGTAGGTAAGTGCACATCTGTCGTTGAAGCTTCTCGAGTTTCTTCTGAAATTGGTTGATGAGAATGATCCGAGACTATGACGGGATCTTCAGTAATCCTGTCAGGCACCAAATTTAAAACATTAGTTTTGGGCTTTTCAAAGTAGTCTTCATAGAAATTCTCGAACAGTCTATGTTAATCTGAATATCTGCACTCTGTTCAGTTGACTCCATAGAAGTCGACTTGTTATGTTCGGGTCCTGAACTGGTATGTTCAGAATCCATTACCACGCCTTCATCAAATTTTACGTTCACGCTTTCATTGACTGTCTTGGTCCGCTTGTTGTAGACCCAGAAAGCTACCGACTCCTTCGAATACCCAATGAAGATACCTTCATCCACTTTTTGATTAAAATTTTCCCAGGTTGCCTTTGTCATTTAATATGAAACACCTGCATCCAAAGACATGGAAAATTTAACATTAGGTATCCGTTTGTTTATTAATTCATATGGAGTCTTTCCGAATCGTTTATTGATTATTGATCGATTCTGCGTGAAACAAGCTGTTGCAACAGCTTCAGCCCATAGGAATAACGGAAGATTGGAATATGCCAGCATCGTTCTTGCAGATTCCACCAGTGTCCGATTCCTTCGTTCAATGACACCATTCTGTTGTGGAGTACGAGCGGCTGAAAATTGATGTGTTATTCCCATAGAATTCAGAAATGATTCGAGAGATTTGTTCTTGAATTCTGTGCCGTTATCTGATCTGATGGTCTGAACTGAAAGCTGCAACTTTACTTGAATTCTTCGGATGAAGTCTATTATGGTTTCGGTAGCATCAGATTTGGAACGCAGGAAGAAAACCCATGTGTATCTGGAGTAGTCATCGACTATTACCAATACATATCGTTTCTTGTTTATACTTTGTACTCTCATTGGTCCACACAGATCCATATGTAGCAATTCTAGTGCTCTTGTCGAAGAGTGTTCTGTTTTGGACTTGTGTGAAGCTCTAGTCATCTTTCCTTTGTCACAAGCGGCGCACAACTGCTCCGTTTGAAATTTGAGAGTTGGTAGCCCTTTAACTAACCCACCTTTTGCTAGGTTGGTTAATTCGTTAAAATTCAGATGTGAAAGACGACGATGCCATAGCCAAGCTGTTTTTGATGTTGCTTTTGACATTAAGCAGACATCCTTTTTCAGATTGATTGAGGCTAGGTCCATTGAGTACAAGTTGGTTTTCCGGTTCCCTGTAAGGATTTCTTTTTCCTTCTCCAGATCTTATGCTGCACCAATTAGCTTTGAAGTTGACCTCTAATCCTTTATCGTAGAGCTGTCCAAATCTGACCGTCCCACAGAACTTTTCTACAAAGTTAGTGAGTGTTTCTCTCTGTCCGGTCATGTGCTTTGAGCATCCGGAGTCAAGGTACCATACATGATTTACCTATAAGACGAAATAAAACATGAGGTACCCACTTATAGTTGGGTACTTTTGATTTTGGTAAATCATGCAGTTGAGTATGCTTTTTCTCATCAGATATGCCTTTTATTTTAGGTACCCACTTTTTTACAGTTCTTTTTGGTATCCACTTTTGTACAATTCGCGGTGGAACTGTTTTTGAAAGATGAAGCTGTGGAACCTTTTTCTGTTTGAAAGATGGGTCCTTTTTCTTTGGTTGCCATACAAGCTTGTCAGATTTTGCATGCAGTGATTTACATGTAAAAGAATTCAAAGCAATTAAAGCAGTTCTATAGTATTTAATACAATATTTATCAGTAAATTCATCATTACAGACAGATTTTTCAAATTGTCTATTTCTATCTGTAACAACATTTTCCTTCACTCTCCACTCTTGTTTTATATTCTTGTTTTTCTTTTCTCTCTGCTTCTTTTGCCATACTTGCTTCCGAGAACCGTTCACAATATAATCTGACATAGAAGAAACACGAGAATTAGTGATTTTAGAAACTTGTTTCTTCTGTAAAGGTCTCTTACCTTTTGAATTTTGGACTTTGAGTGCAATAGAGTCCTTTGTGGAAGATGATTCACCTCTTTCATATTTAGGAGTCATAAAAGTAACTTTTGTTTTCTCATTCTTTGGTTGTAAACTTGGTGAATTTTCAGATGATTTCTTTGAATCTGTAGATATTCTTTCCAGAATTCTAACAGGTTCTTTAAGGTCATCAGATTGTTTGTTGTGTAAAGGTTTTACAAACTCATGTATTTTAACAAACATATCTTCTAATGAGTTAAAATCAGAGTTCATATACAGATCAAATTCCTTTTCAGAGTTAATAGAATCAAGTGAAATTGAAGATGATGGATCTGATAATGTTTTGTTCTCAGGCTGTTTTTGTAACTTTTGTTCCAGAATTTTAAGTTCAGCCTTAAGAGTTTGATTTTCTGTCTCAAAATTTTTGATTTTCAATTCGAGATCAGAGTTTATCATTTCAAGAATTGAAACAGGTAAATATAACTTTTGAGATTGAGTAGCAGCTTCAGATAAATTCTTTTCAAAATATGTCTGAATATACTCCTCTTTAATGCAATTACTGTTATTTGATTTATTTATTCTGTTATAATCAACAGAATTTTGCATTTTATCAGATCTTAGTCTTTTTGAATCTTCACTTGACTCTATCGCATCTGATGCTTTCATAAAAGTCATTTTTAATCCTAGATTCATATATCTGACATCATATAAAGTTGGTGAATTTGAAATAGCCTTTGTCAGATATTTAGGATTATCCCAACCAATACCATATTTAGAATTGTAAAATTCGGTATCTTTTGGTTGATTTAAATAGATAGTTTGATCTGTTTGACCTCTTTTAATAAACTCATCTTCCAGTGTTTTTATTTTCTCATAAAGTTTTGTTCTTTCTTCAAAAATGGCATGATATTTTACAGCAAAATTTGAAGCCTCTACTTCTGCTAAATTCAGTTTTTCTTGTAAGTCAGATATATTGTTATTTAGTTCTTGGATTTTTCTTTGAAGTTCATTTGTTTTGTCTTGCAAATCTGAAACTGCTCGTAATGCTAATGCTTTATCCTTGGAAAAGTCCAATACTAACGCATGTTGATGATTTAGCTTGTTTTCCAAGGAATGAGCATGTTTCTTTTCAGCCTTTAATGATTTCTCATATTTCTTTAGCATAAAGGCCATTTGTGTTAATTTTTCTTCAAGCAAACAGGAATCATTATTTTCAGAGTCAGAATTAGAATTTACCTCTGGTGTTTCTGAACTGTCTGATTTTTCTGACTCTGATTCATCAGTCTCTTTGTCTTTGCTGCAGCCAGCATTTCCTATTGCCAACATTGCAAATTCTTCAGTCACTTCCTCATCAGACTCTTCCTTGTCCTCATTTTCTTCATTCGTTAACCCAACCCATACCTCATCTTCTGCTACCATTGCTGACTCACTCAGTTCTGATTCATTGAAGACTTCTGATTTCAAGCAGATATGAGCATCCTCATCCAATATGTCTTCATCTTCTGACAGCTGTAGCTAATGATCATCCTCAGCCATAAGAGCTTTGCCAACTTCCTTTTCTTTGGCTAGGAGTGCTTTTCTTGTGTAGTAATCAGAGTTTTTGACTACTGGCATTCTGCAATCTCGAGCAAAGTGTCCTGGCTTGCCACAATTGTAGCATTTTTGCTCTGTTTTTTTCTTGGCTGATTTATCAGATTTTTCATATTTTTCGGCTTTCCTGCCACTGCTTTCACCAGACTTTTCATACTTTTCTTTCTTGTCAAATTTCTGTGAGCCAGTCTTGTATCGCATTTTGTTATTGGTTGGCTTTCGATAGAATTTCTTCTGAAATGCCTTAGTGAGTAAGGCCATCTGCTTTTTCATCTCTTCTATCTCTGAATCGACGGATGAATCTGATGAGTCTGATTCAGAAGAGCTACTGCTTATGACTGTCCGTTTCTCCTTCTTCAGCTTATACTTATATTTCTTCTCAGCCAATAAAGCTAAAGGGTCAACGGTCTCTTTCTCGGCTTTCTTCTTACCAGACATTTTCCTTAAAACAACCTCTTGATAGTTGTTAAGGTTCTCAAAGATCACGTGGAAATCCATCTCTTCAATGTCTTTCGTCTGTTGGATGATCATTGCATACTTTTCCCATTCTGGGTTAAGTACGTTTAGAAACTTGACGTTTATGTCTAGATTGGACTTTGTAACCCCGTTTCTTTTCATCTCACTCACTAGACTGACAAACCGCAAGTAAGTATTCTCTAGTAATTCCCCCTCTCGTGCTCTAAAATTCTCAAAAGTCATCAGACTGTTTCTTGCTCTATTAGTAGCTGCCCTGTTGGATCCCCTCATCAGCTTGCATACCTCATCTCAGATAAGTTTGGCTGTCTTCTTGTTTGTTAAGCAGGTGTAGATGTCATCAGGGATAGAAATCAGTAGCAACTTCCTTGCTGCTTTGTCACCTAATTTTCTTTGTTTCTGTGCCTCTGTCAGGTTTGTTACCTCAACAGTTCTTTCCGGAATTGGAGGGTTTCCGTTGGGTACACCAGGAATTGTCTCTAAGAACACAGCTGGTCCGTCAGTCAAGGACTTTAGCATTTCTTCGGAGAGATCGTGGAAACTGATAAATTCCAAAAATCTTTCCCTCCACTGTACGTATTCTCAACGATAGAGAATTGGAGGTTTCGTCTCTGATCCCATTGCAAGCGCGTCTTTTGACATGATGACTGATAGATAGGAATATTCCAAGATCGAATGATATTTGATTGAAATTGAAACAGTTGATCAACTTTTGAAGATTGATCAAACTTGAAAGAATATTGAATGAAACTCGAATGAATAAGAAGATCAACTCGAATGAAGAATTGATCAACTCGATCAATGAATATGTAAAACTCGAATCTAGGTATACACAACTCGAATCTATAAAAAATCAACTTGTTAGAAGAATTATGCAACTCGAATTAAGTGTGATACAACTCGAATCAAGTAGGGATGAAACTCGACTGAATTACCAATCAACTTGAATAAATGTGTGTTAAACTCGACTAAGACAAATGTGCAACTTGATTAAGACAGTGTGCAACTCGATTAAGTCAATGTGCAACTCGATCAAGTACATGTGCAACTCGATTAAGTATATGTGCAACTCGATTAAGTCTATGGCAAAGTCGATTAAATCCTTGTTGAAAATTTTTACTTGAAATTAAAACAACTCGAATGTACCTTCCTTTTAACTCGAATCAACTCGAATTGAATTGAGTTCAACTCGAATAGAATGCAAGTCCAACTCGATTGGAAAGTACTTCCAACTCGAATATAAGGCAAGACAACTCGATTGAAAGGCAAGTTTAACTCGATTACACTGAAGTCAACTCGATGAACACAAGAACACAATATTGTTCGAGTTTCTTAATTTTTCAAAACTGTCAAGTCTGAAATTCAAATTAATTTGTAAAAAATGAGCTATTTTAGACCAAATTGATATCGAAGGTAGGGATTTTGATTTCAAACATCTTTTGTGAAAGTATTTTGTCCAAAAACAGATCTAAATATGCATTCTTCAATGAAACAGTGAAGAACTTACGGTTTGCAATATTTCTGAAAAATCCTTAGATCTTTTTCTGTGTTTGGTAAATCAAAAACAAATTTATAATCAAATCAATCATTTTCCTAATCACTTCCTTCGATCCAATTTTCAAATCCAACAATCAACAAGATTAAAACCCTTGTAGATTTTACTGTTTTTCGAAAAAATATTCAAGAACAGTTTCTAAAATTCTGATTTCAATCAAAAATCACCCTAATGATCTGATACCAATTGTGAATCCTACTTATCAATCAACAATTAATCAATACAATAAAGATTCAGATCAAGAACAACTAACCGAATGCTTTGATTAATCACAATGACAGATTACAGAGGTGAATAGAAAAGTTCGTGTACTGTAGCCCTAAATCCTCTCTGAAATTCCGTGCGTACAAAGTGTGAAAATGTCAGATCTATCTTTAATTACAAAGTCAAACTTCTATATATTATTTACAACTTTGTCCTAATTACATTTTAAACCCTAGACTTTGTTTTTCATCAACAAAATAACATTCCAACAAAAACAAATACAATCCAAACATATTGAATAAAGAACATTTACTTTAGAAGTGTAAGGCTTGACCGCTCGAACTAATTAGAACTTGGAATTTGGATTAATGATGTGTAATGGAACTTGTTAATAACAATGTTAAAAGAAAAGGAGGATAGTAAAATGGAAGATTATATAAGCTATTGGTATTGAGCTTTGGTCTTTAGAGTAATGATGTCTAGTGGAGTTTATTTTAAATTTTAACCTTAGTTAAAGTTATCGTGTTATTTGAAATTCTTATCATTTCGTTACAATCACAATACCCACCCACGACTCCTCTTTTCCGGTGACCATTATTCTCTTTCGGTGAACACAGATTTCTCCGGCGAACAAAGAATTCTCTGGACATCTCCTCCATTGTTCTACCCATATTGCATATTGCGCTCCTCCATTCTTCCACCTTCGTCCTATATCGCAAAGCCTAACAAGGTTCTTAAAACCCTAACCATAAAGTAAAACCCACCAAGAAACCCTAACACCCTAACCATGGTGAACACTAGCGGCGATGAAAAGGTAAAATTTCAAAAATCTAGTATACAATATTTGGTTGAATTTAGTATACATTCATTTTCACCATCAAACATCTTTAAGTTTACACTAAAACACATTTAAAAAGGTTAAGGAAGTATGTTGTTATATGCAATCTATCAAGTATGTTCTAGCATATTGAGGTTTATAGCCAATATAATATACAACTATGCAAGATTTCTATTGAATCCCATACATGTAGTCAATTTCAAAATTATAATTCTTAGTCTCTTAGATACAAGTCAAGAAGCAATACAACTTTTTATTGCACCTCTAGAATTTTAAGAGGTACAACTTTCAAAGCATGATGTACAATTTTTGCATTGCATATCTTGACTTCATGAAATAAGTAGCAACTCTTTTGTTCTTACAAAAAAGTAGGCAATCCAATTTTCCGAAACAAGAAAAATTGTTGCTTCTATGTTATCCCCCATCTGCTCACTCCATACCATAGAAAAAGTTTGAGTTTTCAAATTCTAGGTGTAGACTTTTTGTTATTTTCTTTCTATTACTTTTTTTTAATAAAAATTACATTTTTCATTCTTTTAGCTGATCGAATCTGCAATAATTATCCCTTCTTTCTAATCTTGTTTCTTGTAACTATTTGACTTACATGTTTAGTAATCTGTGCTTATGTAGCTAATCTTACAATAAATGTTATGAATTTTCATTCCTATTAGAATGTCAAATTGGGTTATGTTATTAACCATTTGACTTGTTATGTAATTTGTGCTTATGTAAACATTTGACCATTGACACATGTTCTGTGATCTTGATTTTAAGGGGGATGGTTGTATAATTTTTCGTTGCATACATAAGAGTGCTTCAAATAGGAGCACAATTTTGAGAATTCACACAATGAAATTAAAGAAATTTTTAATCACCTATTGATATAGTTATATATCCAGCGTCATGTAATATCTTATGTGATCATTTATTATTCAATACATTTTTATTGAGTTACACCATATCTTTAACAAAAATATGAGAAGTATCTATTACAGATGTGAAGTTTTATATCTATATTTGCAAAAATTTGTGTCATTCAATGTTTTCATGTCAATACTTCTCACTATGTAATTCTATTTTTATTAAAAATGCATTGTGTATTGATGAGTGTTCAGCATGTAGGTCACAATAAAGCAATACAACTTGAAAATTGAGTTCTTTTTAAGGAACCTTGTCACGGAAACCATCTAGTGATGTAAGTATTTACTAATTTGTTAAAGTTTAAATATTTCGATAAAGATTACCTTTTAACAAAATTTATATGATTTTTATTGTTTGCTTTATATTGTAACATTTACATGTTACATTTCCAATATTTTACATTTTATAACCTTTGTACACTTTTTCAGGATGAGTTTTACATTGGATACATGTCAATAAAGAGTGATATCTATATATGCTTTGAATTTGAAGAGAAATTAACACCTGAACAAAAAAGACTCGTTCGAGACAACTTGTTTTGGACCCTGTTTAAAATCAAAGACTAGAAAATCTGATCTTATGCTTACAAACCAGGCTAATGCATGAGCTTATGAGTGGCGGTTTAGAGTTAGTGGACAAGAACTTTGATTTGGTCCTACGGAGTTTTGTTTGGTTTCTAGCTTGAAGTTTGGTAGTCAAGAGTTATCCCATTTTGGAGAATGTTCTACAACATCCAGGGATCGAGTATTAACTAATTTTAAATCCAAGTGTCATATTCAATTGATCGACATCAGAGATATATTTTACAAAGGTCCATTCAAGAGACTGTTAGCTAATTATGCAGTACGTGTTAGTTAGTAGCTCATGTTGGAGGAAGAGTTTCTTGGTCGAGAAAGTAGACTCTGGTATTGTTGGTACACCCAGTGTGATGATAGCAGTCTAAGTTGTGTTAGCATTTTGTCTAAGTCATGTTACAAGGTATTGAATATTAACTAGTGTTTGATATATGTAATTTTGTGTGTTTGATATTTATTGATTGTATGTTTGAACTTGATGTAATGTATTACAAGAAGTTCAAATATAAAGTCCAAAGATTAATTCAAACATAATCTAAAACATAAGTTCAAATAGAAGTTTGACATGTGAAATTCGAATTTAGAGTAAATTCGAATTTACACATAAGGCAGATTCGAATTTGTCAAGGGGACAAATTCGAATGGGCCTTAGGCCTGTTTCGAGTTTGTCCCATGACAAACTCGAATTGGTCTCTATAATTAGGGATTAACTAGAATCATTAGAGGACTTTTGCAGAATTTCGGAGAGTGATTAGCAGAAGGCGATCTCGAGTTTACCGGTATTCTTAGAGTGTTTTCGGAGAGAATCATCGTGTAGGTACGTCCGTTAGTGTTCGTATAACATCTTGGTAGTCTCCGTGTTCCGTGCGTGTGATCTTACCGTCAAGCCGCTAACGAGGATTCTGCACTCGTTGGTGTGTGTCGCGTCTAGATAGATCTGAGAGTGATAGACCTTACAAGTGGTATCAGAGCCTACAGGTTGTTCTTGGTGCTTCGTGTTCATAAAGATACATCCTAGGTTTCTTGACATTTTAGACGGTTAACATCACGTATTTTTGAGGTTTTCGAGCTTATCAAATTAGATTTCGAGAAATACTTTGTTGTAGTTCAAGTTTTTGACCAAAAGCAGTATTTTTACTCGTAAAAATATTGATTTAATCTGAAAAACTTGAAAAACTCGAAGTATTAGCCGTTTTTCGAATTTGCGGCGCTCGAGTTTGGTAAGGGAGTATTAGGGTTTGCTAAAATTTCGAGTTTGACCAAAATACGTTCCTTTCGAGTTTCCTTAAACTTTCGAGTTTCCTTAAAGTTTGCTTCGAGTTTGGCCAACTCGAATTTGCTTGGATTTCGATTTTACACTAAGATCGAAATTGGATATTCGAATTTAGTCTGGTGTTCGAATTTAGTTGAGTTTTTCGAATTTATTGGATCTTCGAATTTAGTGTTGACTTTGTCATTAATTTCGAATTTAGTTGGATCTCGAACTTAATTTCGAGTTTAGTTCAAAAACAGTTTAAGAATAATTAACTTCGAATTTACCCAAATTCGAAATAATTATTTTAAATTAATTTCGAATTAAATTAATTAAGTTTAAATCCAAAAATATCTGAAACAATGACAAGTCTACAGAGGTTTATGGAGATGGATCACGAGGTTGGCAAGGCGAATTCACCACCGAAGTTGATGAAAATTGAGGATTATTACTGCTGGAAGGATAGGTTCGCCGACTTCGCTAGGTTTAATGATATGCGAATGTGGATTTGTATCGACGAGGGATACATTCCACCTACTGCAGAGGTTGAAGGTTGTCAACGTGTCTTAACTTATTCAAAGATGAAAGATGAAGATAAGAAAGTTTATGAGGCCGAAAACCGTGCAATCGCTATCATTCGCATGGCGTTACCTCAGGAAATCTTGCACACGTTTCGTAATCAAAAGACAACAAAAGAGCTGTGGGATGCGTTGGAAAAACGGTGTGAGGGTAACCCGAGGGTAAGAAAGAATCGAATGGAAATGCTCAAGCAGCAGTTTGCTATCTTCAAAGCATTGAAGAATGAAAAGCTGGATGAGACCATCACACGATTCTATCATCTGCTAACTGAGTTAGACAGCCATGACGTGGAGTATAGTGAAATTGAGAAGAATAACAAACTTCTGGATGCTTTACCGGCCAAATGGGAGATGTATGTGGCCTTAATAAAGCATGATGAAGAAAAATACTATACTCTGACTCTAGAGAACGTTGTGGGAACGCTGAGGGCATATCATTTTGAGTTGCTGAAGAAAGAGACAGATTATGACCAAGTTCAAGATCCTGCAATGTACTTCGGGAAATCAAAACCTTCAGTGGCAGCTGAATTGAAGACAGCTACAGCTTTCTTCTCGAGAGAGACGTCGTCACCGGCTGAAACAGAAGACTCACTTAGTCGGGCTTTCTTAGGGTTCGCTAGACCAGAAGAAAAGCAGCAGCATCAGGCTACTCCGACATCTACATCTCAAGGATATTCTAAGATGCCTATGAGCGCAAAATCGGCTGAAGACCATCTGAATCTGTTGGCTTCATTCGTGGCCGCATACGGCAATTGCGTTCAGGGCAAAATTAACGATCCTGCGCTTTGCGATGAGGATTACGATCAGGTTGATCCTGATGATCTTGAAGAGATGGATCTGCAATGGCAACTGGCCATGGTAACTCAGAGAGTTAAGCGGTTCATCAAGAGGACGGGTAGAAATCTTAATGTGAGTAACAACAAGATTGGATTCGATAAGTCCAAGGTTAAATGTTACAACTGTCAGGGGTTAGGACACTTCGCTAGGGAGTGTCAGAGACCAAAAGTCGAGAACTACCAGGGACAGTATCAGAATCAACAGGGACAGTATCAGAATCAATCGCAAGGGCGATATCTACCAAGTCCTTCAACCAGTCAAGCAAATATAGCTGGTCTGTTATCCAATGTCACATCAGACAGACAGCTAGATGGAACTTATGACTGGAGTACGCATCCAGAATCGAATGCTAGAGACTTTATGGATGAAGTGACTGAGACTGGGTGTGATGGGGCAGAGGAAATCACAGGGGACGACAGTCAGAATGAAAGCAGTCCGATGTGGGTAGAAAAGTCAGCTGATCAGACACTTCTGGAGTTTGCCGCATAAATGGCCAACGTAGAATCAGATCATGCCAAGGTAACACTAAACTTTTCTCTTTTCCATGATTTATGTGTTTTATGTGCTACATCTAACGATAGGTTGAATTTAGTACTAGAATCACATCAAACCATATCTGCTCAAAATGAAGTGTTAAAAACAGATAATGCTAGCCTAGTAGATATAAAGCAAGATCTTAGGGATAAGCTTAAGGCTGATGCACAGGATGTTATGGTTCTAAAGGACAAACTGAGTGAACAGTGTGTTAGGTTAGAACTCATGTATGAACATGTTGAGGCATTAACCAAGGAGCTGAAAACCAAAGACAAAGAGCTAGCTGAATCTAAGGTAAAGGTAGCTGAGGTAAATAGTAAACTTGAAAAGTTTAGGAACTCATCTCTTAACCTAGAGAAAATCTTAGATGCACAACGTCAATCTAAGAAGCCTGTAGGTCTAGGATATCATGAGAGTCCTCCACCTTTCAATGACAATTATGTACCTCAACCTCAGGAGAAAACTGAGAAATCAGTTGCCTCAGAGGAATTATCGGAACCAGTGTCTGAAACTGTAAAAGAAAATGAAACTAAGGTGACTGATAATAATATCAAGATTAAGAAAGTTAAATTTGTGCCATCCTCTAGTGATAAACGTGTAGGACAACACAAAATTGACTTTAATGATCAGGAGGATGAACCAGTCGCTGTAGTTGAACCAAAAGAGCCAGACACTAGTGAGACAGTTAAGTCAAAGGGCACACACAAAAAGTCAATTGACAAAATGTCTTGCTTTAGATGTCACGAAAGGGGGCATGTTGCTTCTAGCGTCCGCATAGGAAAGTAGATACTACACCTAAGACGGGAAAGCCTGAACAACATAAGCCTTCTACAAGTGTTGCAAGCACTAGTAGTTCTCAGAATACCGAGAAAACTGTGCAAGCTGCACCAAAATCTGCTGTGAAACAAATACCGGTGTCAGGTCGACCAAAAGAAGTGATTTGGACTAATTCACCAAATCGAGTCGTAAATCAATCTAGGTCAGGACCACAACAGACTTATAGGAGTACCACACCTAGCAGAGCTTACACTCCGGCTAGGTCACACACTCCTATTAGACATCAAACACCAGGTAGAGCTCAGGGATATCAGTCGAAAATGAATTATAATCGTAACTATTCGAGAGCTCCACAGCAAATGCCTACACAAAGGCAAAGAGTGAACTTAAATCACTCTACACCACAACAAGCTCATATTCAAAAACCCAAGTCACCTGAAAGGAGAGATGGGTATTTGAAAGAGTTTAAGTATGTGGACGAGAATGGTATTACCAAGTCAGTTATGGCTTGGGTTCCCCGTGATAACTAACCTATTTTCTTTCATGTGCAGGAGATAACTACAGGTCCAAACAACAAATGGTTCGTCGACAGTGGTTGCTCCAGGCACATGACAGGGGAAAGAAGTCTACTCGCAGACTTCAAGGGAGGAAATCGGGGCTTTGTATCATTCGCTGGAAATAAAGGAGGGAATATCACTGGTACTGGAGTGGTCACTAATGGGACGATCAAATTGGATCAAGTTTATCACGTTGATAAACTGGTCCACAATCTCATTAGTGTATCTCAAATCTGTGATAAAAAGAACTCAGTACTATTTACTGATACTGAGGCGTTAGTGCTAAAACGGGGTTCAAAATTCCTGAAGAGTGGATACTGATGAGGGCTCCAAGAAAGAATGACCTGTACATGCTCGACATGAACAAGCCGGAATCTTCAATGGGACCAGTTTGTCTGCAATCTAAAGCTTCAGAGACTGAGTCGGTTTTATGGCACAGACGCATGGCACACTTGCACCTGAGAAAGATGAACTACATTACGAAAAATGGATTGGTGCAAGGTGTCCCGATGAAGAGTTTTCAGTTTGAGGATAAGTGTCTACCGTGCAAGAAGGGAAAACAACACAAGAAGGCACACAAGTCCAAGACTCAGAACTCCATCGCTGCCACATTCGATTTGTTGCATATGTACCTCTTCGGACCAATCAACAAAAGGAGTATAGGTGGTAGTTGGTACTGTTTAGTTATTACTGACGATTACTCACGTTTTTCTTGGGTTTTCTTTCTAGGTACAAAGGACGAGACGGATGCTAAGCTCTTCGGGTTCTTAGACCAAGTGGAAAATTCATACGGAACAAGGGTTAAACGACTACGAGTGATAACGGAACAGAGTTTAAAAACACTGTATTTGGTGTATATTGCCTCTCAAAGGGTATAGTGCATCAATTTAGTGCACCGTATGAGCCACAACAAAATGGGGTGGCTGAACGGAAAAACAGGACATTGATTGAGGCAGCAAGGACCATGCTATCGGATTCAAAGCTTCCTACCATGTTTTGGGGGGAGGCAGTGAATACCGCATGTCATGTTTTAAACAGGGTCCTTACTGTCAAATCTTTGAACAAAACCTGTTATGAAAGTTTTGAATAAGAGGCCACCTAATTTAACTGGCTTCAAACCTTTTGGGGTACCATGTACTTTAATGAAAACAAAACATCAACCTAAGTTTGGTGAAAAGGCTGACGAAGGATACTTCCTAGGTTATGTGCCGAATTCACCAAATAAAAGGGTTTTTAATAAATCAAATGGTACAGTAGAGATTGTGTATAACATTGAAGTCACAAGTTATACACATGAACCCCAAACTGGTCCGGAATGGATATTTGATTATGACAAATTGTTTGAGTCATTTAACATTCCTTTGGATGAAAATGCAGGTACAATCGAAAAGGACATGTCGTCATTAAATCTGAATGACGAGGGTCATAGTTTTACGAGGACCACTTTTCAACCAACATCTGAGCCTACTTCAACTGAAGATAGATCTCCAGAAGTTACTGATTCTGAAGTGCCTACAAACGAAAATCAGACAACAACTTCTAACTCTGAGGAAAATGTCCATGAGGAAGAAAATGTAGAGTCTGAAGTCATTCCCCCGTTAGGAGAAATAGGATCAAATTTGGGAGATAATCTGAGAGTTGACGAGATAGAGACATCTAGGATCAACAAGAATCATCCTATCGAGAGTATCATAGGAAGTCCTAGTGCTGGTGTGAGGACTAGGAGTAGTTTGAATAACAACACAGTGTTGTTGTCGATGATAAATGACTCCGAGGCCTTCCATACCTGCCTCTACTCATGTTTCATCTAGCAAGTAGAGCCAAAAAATGTGCAGATGGCACTAAAAGACAACTCTTGGGTTGAAGAGATCCAGGAAGAACTGTCACAGTTTAGGAAACTAGAAGTGTGGGAGTTAGTTCCGTTACCTCGAGGAGAAATAGCAATAGGAACCAAATGGGTTTTTAAGTGCAAGAGAGATGATCGGGGTATAGTCACTCGCAACAAAGCAACATTAGTTGTAAAGGGTTTCAACCAAGAGGAAGGAATCGATTACAATGAAGTGTTCGCACCAGTGGCAAGGTTGGAAGCAATTCGTTTGTTTCTGGCTTTTGCTTCCTTCAAGGGTTTTAAAGTATATCAGCTAGATGTTAAGAGTGCTTTCCTTTATGGGAAAGTGAAGGAACTGGTTTTTGTGGAACAGACGCCCGGGTTTACAAATCCAAAATATCCAGACAGAGTATATTGGGTAGATAAGGCTTTGTATGGGTTACATCAAGCACCAAGGGCATGGTACGAGACATTATCCAACCATCTTTTAGAAAATGGGTTTGAAAGAGGGAGGATAGATAGTACGCTGTTCGTGAAGCGAAAAGGGGCACACTTCATCTTGGTACAAGTGTACGTGGATGATATCATTTTTGGATCATCAGACGAGAAAATGTGCACTGATTTTGAAAAGGTGATGAGTCAAAATTTGAGATGAGTGCAATGGGTGAGTTGAACTTCTTTCTGGGTTTGCAAGTCGATCAGAAGAAGGAGGGAATGTTTATTCATCAGACGAAGTATGTCTACGACATCTTAGAGCGCTTCGAGATGGAAGGAACAAAGTCGACCGCTCATTTCAGCACGCCGATTCAAGTGAATCACAATCTCGGACCGGGTACTGAAAGTGATACCGATATGGATCCGACATTATATCGGGCTGGATCACTTATGTATATAACTGCTTCAAGAGCTGATATTATGTTTGCTGTTTGTATTTGTGCTAGATTTCAAGCTAATCCAAAGGAGATGCACATGAAAGCTGTGAAGCGGATTCTACGATACCTCAAGTCGAAACCGAAGCTGGGACTTTGGTATCACGCGGAGGGCGATCTGGAATTGGAGGCGTTCACAGACTCAGACTACGGAGGATGTAGCTTGACGCGCAAGTCAACAACTGGAGGTTGTCAGTTCCTAGGAGGGAGGCTAGTTTCCTGGCAATGCAAGAAACAGACTTCGGTAGCCGTGTCAACGTGCGAGGCCGAATATGTAGCTGCTGGTAGTTGCTGTTCACAGGTTTTGTGGATACAACAACATTGCGGGATTACGGTTTGGCTTATACTCAAACTCCTATTAGGATAGATAACCAGTCTACCATTGCTATCACAAATAATCCAGTTAAGCATAATAAAACTAAGCACATAGACATAAGACATCATTTTATACGTGATTGTGCTGAAAAGAACTTAATCAAGCTGGTAAAAGTGGCAACGGATGATAATAATGCTGATTTATTTACCAAAGCTTTTGATAAAACACGTTTTGAGTATTTGATTCAACTAAATGGAATGCGTATCCAGAGTAAATTGACCTTAGTAGATTTTATTTCCTTTTATAGCAGTAAGTTTTTCTTTCTATTTGTCAGGATCTTAACTTCACTAACCAAGACTAACTGATTTGAATTTACCAGAGTATAAATCAATAATCTTGCTTTGAATCAAAGTTTAATTGAGAAGTTTGCGGAATAACACTCAATTATTTTAACGAAAGCTTTTAGAACTTATAACAGATAAACATAAATAAGTAAATCAAAATTGCTTGTATTGCTGACTTCAATGATTACAATCACCTCTAATCTGTTTGATTAGACGAAGAACACAAATTGTTCTTAGGGTTTTACAACCTTAGAGGCTTATGAAAAACTCAAACAAAAAGCAATTACAATCTTGAATACGCAGAATACTCCTATACAATAGAAAGACCTATTCTATGTATTTATAATGCTTCTTGATTTGTTTCCTTGAAGGACGCTGACTTCTCTGATAGTAGATATGCTGGAATCTTCATGTAGATATTTCTTCCTGAATATCAGCACTTTCTGTTTATGAAACCGTTGAGCAGCTTGAAACACTTAGCAGCTTGAGCAGGACAGTTTGAGTGAAATGCTCTGGCAGCATGAACTTTTGTACTAGCAGCTCGAGTTTCTTCAACTAACAGCATGAACTTTATATTTACACAGAAATTCTACTAAGAGTCGGAGAAGTCGAACTAACAGTTTGAACTACTTAGAATATTTCCCAACAATCTCCCCCTAACTTAAATTCTTTATACAAGACTTTAAGTTCTATACAAATAAGGAAAATAATCAAAGCAAAACTGTTATTTACAAACCAAGGTTTTCAAAAACTTACAACTGTGCAAGTTTCTGACTTACAGCCTTCAAAAATTCTTTCTCTAGATCCCCTTTATCACAATATATCCGTGCAGACAGCATCTAAAGAAGTATATCCTTTGGAAGATCAAGAAACTCAAAATTGAAGAACATACCAGAACCATCTGTAAATCTGATCCTGTAGGTCTTTGATTTAACAAACAGATCAACCTGTTTGACCTTTATCTCCTTTGCATTTTCTATATCTTTTCTTATAGATTCAGGATCAAAAATACTCTGTAAATCTTTAATGGCTTGCTTGACTTGTGGGAGGGAAGATTTGACTTGAGTAGCAGTCCCAACTTGATACATCCTTGTAAGCTCATCTCTTGTCATCCTTTCAGCCATATGCATTATGCTCTTGTAATCTTCCTCAGGACCAGTTTCTCTACTTACTACAAAATGATATCTTAAGTCAATGTTATCCATTGACTTAGCATACCTGTAAGTAATGAGAGGTTTTGAGAAATCATGCTGGTCAAGAGACTTCTCTATCTCCATTACTTGTTGCAGCTGGTGCTCAAAAAGCACCCTTTTGACCTGAACAAGCTTTGCTTGTGAGATTGGCTCTGTTTGAGGAATAGGAGCAACAGCTTGAACAAAAGGAGCAGGATCACTTGCAGCAGCTTGAATTGAAACTTTTGAACTTTGGACTTCTTTGGAGACTTTGGCTACCTTGCGTTTTTCCATTTCTTTATCATGGATATCTTGCAGCCTTTTTGTGCTCATAGACTGAGCCATCTTCTTTGGAATACCTGCTGCAAAGGCAAAATTAATCAGAAATCTTCTATGCTCAGCCTTTGAGTGCCCTGTTGGCATCTTTCGTTTCCTTTCACCTTGCTTGACCACAAACCCTCTTAGGTAGTCTCCTAAGGTTTCATCATCTTGCATTGGGGCATGGGTTTGCTGGTCTAAAGCTTTATCTTGTTCTTCTGCTAACTTTCTGGCAATCTCAGCATCAAAGGCAATCTGGGCTTCTTTGGTAGAAAATTTGTGCTTTGGAGACTCTATAAGAATGCCCTTGCCCTTATCTTTTGTAGCAGAAGTTGTAGCTTGGACTGAACTGATGGGAGCTTGAAAACCTTCTTTTATAACAACTCCAGTTGCTTTTGAAGAAGCAGCTTGAGTTTCTAGGCTAACAGCTTGAGAAGCTGTTGGGACTGTTAGCCTAGATACTTGAACTGTTGGAGCTGCTTGGACTGATTCTGTTGGAGCTGCTTGGACTGCTTTAGGGATCTCCTGATTCTCCCCCTTTTTGGAAGCATTGGTTTGGTCAGGAGGACCTACAACCTTTGCCCCTTGGGTTTGAATCAAACGCTCTAATTGAATGATCTTATTCCCACAGAGGGTAAACCCTTTATGGAGATAATCCATTCTCTGATTTTGAGCCGCTTCTGCCTGCATGAGTGCAATGATTTGTGCCCCTTGTGCAGCAATGATGGATTGATGATATTCCAACATTGCTACAACAAGTTGCAGCTTGGGATCCGTTAATAACATAAGTTGCAGACTAGCCTCAAGATCAGCAAACGTATGTGGTGCTTGTGATCTATCACTGGCATGAATACCAGAAGTAGAAACCTCTGGGCCCCTCTGTTCTTGGTTCTGGGGACTTCCAGCTGGTGTTTGCATACTTGCTGTTGCCATGGGAGTGGTCTTAATTATGTTGGCACTGTCCTGTGCCTCTTGTGCAGAGACATCAGTAGTGCCAGCCACAGAACCCATATGGACTATCTCTGGTGAGATGTCCACCTCCTGAGTGAGGTTGGGAGTGTCCTCAATGTGTACCCTTTGGATATTCTGTGCAGAAGTATCCTCCTGCACATGGTTATTTTGCTCTTGTCTGAGGGCTGAGGAGGAAGGAGCTCCTGGACCTCTTTTCCTTTTATATAGTTGGAGTGGGGATGAGGGCTTAACAAAAGGAACTGAAGGCATTTGTGTATCATGAGGAGTGGGTTGGGGTCCAAGGGGTGAAGCAGTAGTGTTAGGCTGAGCCTTCTCAGGACCCTCTCCTCTGTTTCTTGGAATGATGTTCATCATTGCAGAAGGGAATGGAACATCTACACTAAAAGAATTGGCACTTGGCTTTAAAAGCCTTTTAATAGAAGATAGTGAGTGCCTATGGGAAACATGTATCCTCTTATGTATATTAAAATTTGTGCAAGTTTTTGCAATTATCTCTGCCAAAAATCGAGGATACATAAAAAATTTCCCATTCTTTAGGGAATGATGCCTTAACATCCCCTGGAAAATCATATTTGAAAAATTGAACTGTTGGCCTGTTGAAAAGCACACCAAGGCAGTGGCAATGTTTGATGAAAATTCGGACCAACCAGTTCTTTTAGGGCTAATACACTGCTGAATAATGTGCACAAGATATTTCCATTTAGGAGAGAAATGTGCTTTAAAGAAAGTAAAAGAATCAGCAGGAACCCTATATCCAATATTATAAAGACCAGTATGTAACTCATTAAGGGATAGGTCTGTTATACCTGAGGCATCTTGAAGATACAGATGTTGGCGAATGGATTCCTCAGTCACTGTGATGGTAGTGCCATCGATTTTGGATGTCATAGAAGAGACTCCATTGATCGTTTGTACAGAAGCACGGTTCCAGAACTGCTCAATATGAGAGATGTATATGGTGGGATTGATATTGAGAGCATGATCGATATGGGAACTTCGAAGGAATTCCATGATGTCATGGAATGGTGCAAGATCAGTATGCTTTAGAGAGTAGGGTAGGAAGTTGTGTTCTTTAACGAACTCCATTGAAGATCAATTGGTGATTTTAGGGTTTGAGAGATGTGCGTGGAAGAGAATCAAGAAGGGTTCAGGAAGATATTTTGCAACTGGTAGTTACAATAGAACGAAACTGGAACCTTTAAAGATTTTGAAAATATCTAAACCCGCGCACACACTTATGGAAATGACCATATTACCCTGCACACTTTGAGAGATCAAGTGAAACAACTTATAGTCCGAGAAAATGAACTAGCAGCTTGAGAAAGTACTCAAGCTGTTAGTTGAAAATTAGGCGACTGTTAATGAAACAGTGACTCCCCCTTAAACAAGCATATGTACACAGAAAATTAAATTAATCCATGTTAACCATACCAATATTTGATACTAGGAAGGTGAATCTTCCTACATCAAATGGTTTTGTAAATAGATCAGCTAACTGATCATCAGTGTGAATTTTGGTAACTTGGATTAATTTCTTCTCATTGCAATCCCGTGTAAAATGAAATCTAATTTCTATATGCTTGGTTTTGGGAAATTTCACTGGATTTTGTACAATGCTAATTGCACTTGAATTGTCAATATAAATGGGAGTGGATAGGAAATTCATACCATAGTCTCTTAGTTGATTTTGAATCCACATCACTTGGGAGCAGCAACTTGCAGCTGCTACATATTCTGCTTCAGTAGATGATGTGGAGACAGTTGTTTGCTTTTTGCACTGCCAAGAGACCAATCTTGTTCCCAAGTATTGACATCCCCCAGTTGTGGATTTTCTGTCAATATTGCATCCTCCATAATCACTGTCAGAATAGGCTGTTAGTTCAAGAGGAGAGTCTTTAGGATACCATAGGCCTAAATGTGATTGGCCTTTGAGATATCCAAAGATTCTCTTAACAGCAACCAAATGAGAATCCTTTGGAGAGCATTGAAACCTAGCACACACACAGACAGCAAACATAATATCAGGTCTAGAAGATGTTAGATACATAAGAGATCCTATAAGAGATCTGTATAAATGAATGCCCACATCTATGCCATCTTTGTCTGTATGGAGCTGCTTGTGAGGATCCATTGGAGTGCTTGCAACTTTGGTGTCTTGATACCCAAACTTTTCCAGTATGTCTTTAACATACTTTGATTGACTTATGAAGAGACCAGTGGGCTTCTGCTTGACCTGCAATCCTAGAAAGAAAGTGAGTTCTCCCATTGAACTCATTTGAAACTTTTTGTGCATTAATGCCTCAAACTCTTTGCACAGACAATCATTTGTTGAGCCAAAGATGATGTCATCAACATAGATTTGTACAAGCAGAATCTCAGCTTTGATGGACTTTGTGAAAAGTGTTTTGTCCAGAGTGCCTCTCTTGAACCCATTCTGTAGAAGGTATGATGATAGAGTGTCATACCATGCTTTGGGGGCTTGATGAAGTCCATAGAGAGCTTTGTCTAGCTTGTAGACTCTGTCTGGATACTTGTAGTCCTCAAAACCAGGAGGCTGACACACATAGACCTCCTCTTCAATTGTGCCATATAGAAAAGCAGACTTTACATCCATTTGATACACTTTAAACCCTTTCTTCAATGGTTTTAGACACACTGTTATATGCTCTATAGGCTTTGCTTTGATGAGAGTATCCTACAAAGAAACCTTCTTCAGCTTTACTTTCAAACTTTCCTAAGTGAGTCTTAGTGTGAAGAATGGTGCATGGACAACCAAATGACTTGAAAAAGGCTATTAAGGGTATTCTATTATGGAATAACTCATATGGAGTTTTCCCTTGTGATTGAACAATCTGAACCCTATTTAGATCATAACAGGCTGTGTTGACTGCTTCTGCCCAAAAGGTCATTGGCAGTTTTGAATCAGCTAGCATGGTTCTAGCAGCCTCAATCAATGTTCTGTTCTTTCTCTCAGCTACACCATTCCGCTGTGGTGTTCTTGGTGCACTATATTGCCTAGAAATACCTTTGGACTCACAAAAGCTGTTTCGAATGTGATTTTTGTTGGGAAATATTTTAAGTAGTTCAAACTGTTAGTTAGACTTCTCAGACTGTTAGTAGAATTTCTGTGTAAATATAAAGTTCATGCTGTTAGTTGAAGAAACTCGAGCTTCTAGTACAAAAGTTCATGCTGCCAGAGCATTTCACTCAAACTGTCCTGCTCAAGTTGCTAAGGGTTTCAAGTTGCTCAACGGTTTCATACACAGAAAGTGCTGATATTCAGGAAGAAAGATCTACATGAAGATTCCAGCATATCTACTATCAGAGAAGTCAGAGTCCTTCAAGGAAACAAATCAAGAAGCATTATAAATACATAGAATAGGTCTTTCTATTGTATAGGAGTTTTCTGCGTATTCAAGATTGTAATTGCTTTTTGTTTAAGTTTTCATAAGCCTCTAAGGTTGAAAAACCCTAAGAATAATTTGTGTTCTTCGTCTAATCAAACAGATTAGAGGTGATTGTAATAATTGAAATCAGCAATACAAGCAGTTTTGATTATTACTTGTGTTTATTTGTTATTTGATTCAGAAAGCTTTTGTTAAAATAATTGAGTGTTATTCCGCAAACTTCTTAATTAAACTTTGATTCAAAGCAAGATTATTGATTTATACTCTGATAAATTCAAATCAGTTAGTCTTGGTTATTTAAGTTAAGATCCTGACAAGTGGTATCAGAGCCACAGGTCGTTCTTTGTTTTTCAAAGTCGAAAGCTTTTTTTTAAATTTTTAAATCTTTTGCAATGGAATTTGATAATAGCAGCAGTGGATCTGGGCAAGGACTCAAAGTGCCTATGCTCAAGCCCACTGAGTTTGAGATGTGGAAACTCAGGATTCAACAGCATATTCAATTCATTAATTATGCCATATGGGAAGCTGTTGAATTTCCTCCTGTAGTTGATCCAGAACTTGATGATGAGGGAAAACCTGTCAAAACTCCTCCAAAAACTGAACTTGAAAGAAAGGCTAGAATGAATGAAGTGAAAGCTCTTACACTTTTACAAATAGCCATTCCTAATGCTTATCAACATCAGTTCAAAAAGTTTTATACTGCTCATTCTCTTTGGAATGCTTTAGAGAAAAGATTTGCTGGGAATGCCAGTACCAAGAGAAATCAAAAAGATCTTTTAAAACAGCAGTATGAGAACTTTTCTGGTGGCAAGAATGAAAACCTTACTCAAATCTTTGACAGGTTCAACAAACTGATAAGTGAACTGGAAAGTGCAAAAGTCAGCCTGGATCAAGACGAGGTCAACAGAAAGTTTCTCAGATCTCTTGGAGAAGAATGGACAGTTTATGCTGCTCAATGGAGAACAAAAGACACTCTTGATGAAATAGAACTGGATGATCTGTACAATACTCTAAGAGTGTTTGAGACTGAGATTGACACTAAAAAGAAATCTCTCTCTTATAATCACAATACTGCACTTATGTCATCAGAAAAATCTAATTGCAGTGATTCCTTTTCAGGTGGTGATGGCAACTCTACTGAAGCTCACCATGAGGCTTTTGTTGTCAATGATGGATTGTTTGCACTAAATGCTGAAGATCTAGAACAGATTCATCCAGATGATCTTGAAGAGATGGATCTGAAGTGGCAACATGCAATGCTGACCATGAGGGCCAAAAGGTTTCTTAAAAGAACTGGCAGGACTAAGTTTCAAGCCAGAACAGAAGGCAAACCAGCTTTTGATAAGTCAAAAGTTGAGTGATAAAAATGTCATAAACTTGGCCACTTTGCCAGAGAATGCAGATCTCAAAGTCAACAATCATCAAGGCCTCAACAGGCTAATCAGGCTTCATCATCACAAGCACTTGTCTCTCAAGAAGACAATGTGTTTGACTGGAGTGATCAGACAGAGGAAGAGTTTCAAAATCAAGCTCTAATGGCAGAAACATCAAATGTCTCCTCCACTGAACTACCATCTGAGGTAAATTCTAAACTCTGCTCTCAAACATGCAAAAATATGGTTAAAAAGTACAGAGACCATAATGAGAGCATGTGCAAAACTCTAGCTAAGATGGAAGAGAGGAGATATGAATACATGCAAGCCATAGAAGATCTTGAAAAACAGATCAATGACTATAAGGATAATGAGATTCAAATGGGACATGATAGAACATATCATGAGTGGGAGAAAAAGGAGCTAAATAAGAAAATAGAATCCCTAAATAAAAAGGTAGAAGAGACTGAACAAAAGGTGTTAGAGGCTAATAAGAAACTAGAATCTGTCAATATAGATCTAGGTAACTTCAAATTGGCTAATCAAAAGCTGGAACACCTAATGGAAGTCCAATTTAAAGATAGGGTAAAATCTCAGGTTAATCCCAAAGAAGGCATAGGCTATAGGGCTACTCCACCTCCATACAACAACAAATACATTCATCCAATGAGTGAGGTTGCTGATAGGCTTGTCAGTGAACCACTAGATGAGTCTATGACTACTGTAGATCCTATCCTTGATAACAGTCCTAAATCTAAAGAAGATCAGATTCAAAATAGAGACTGTGAGTGCACAGCAGTTGAGCAAGAACACAAAACAATGAGTGCACCTATAGCAAACCAAATCCCCAACAAGAAAGGAAAAGAGAAGATGAGTGTATGCCATGCTGCTCCACAAGTTTCTGTACCTTCTAACTGTAATACTGCATCTTCTTCAAAGAATACAAAAAGGGGTAAAAATGTTCCAGTCTGCACATGGCAAAAGCATGGTGTTCAAAAGTTTCCCAAAAAACAGCAGGTAAGGGGAAATCAAAGGAACAAGAACCAGAAACTATCTAATAAAACTGGTTCTTCAATTCAAACAGTCAAAAGGTGTTTTCACTGTGGCAGGAAAAATCACTTGGCCAAGGATTGTTTTTATAAACCAGCTGTTGCAAAACAGACTGTGATTCATAAAAAGTCAAGTTCTACTCATGTAAAAAATTCAAAGGTCAAACCTTCTGCTACATCAGTTCCAAAGAAAACAGTAGATCACAGGTTCAGAAAAGTTAATAAGAAACAGCTCACACACCAAAAACAAGTTTTAGCTAAACCAAAGGTAAATTTTAAACAAATATGGTGTGTCAATAGTACAAACTCAGGTGAACCTGTTGATAAAAATGTTGAAACTGCCAAGTCTAAAATTGAGACTGCTAGTGCAAATTCTCAAGCTGTTAGCACTACAGACTCAATTCAGACTGGTAGGCTCAAAATTGGGACTGGTAATGGATCATCTGAGACTGTTACTGAAAAGGATGGACAAAATACCTGGATACCTCATGTGCTAACTAAGTACTCTCCACAAATTCCATCAGTGGATCTTACTAAGTATAAGAAATCCAAGACAATATTTAGTTATGTTAATGCACAAGGACAGCCCAAAACCAACTTGGTTTGGGTTTACTCCACAACTAACTAAGCTTTTATTTGTGCAGGGCAACCACAGGTCACCACATAAAACAAGATGGCATTTGGACAGTGGATGCTCTAGGCACATGACAGACAATTCTGAGTGCTTGTCAAATTTCAAAGGCTTTGATGGAGGATTTGTTGCATTTGGAGGCAACTCAAAAGGAGGTAAGGTTACAGGTAAAGGTACTGTTAATGCAGGCAACATGATTTTCAATGATGTTTTGTATGTTGAACAGCTTAAGTATAATTTATTAAGTGTCTCTCAAATCTGTGACAAACAAAACATTGTTTTGTTTACAGATTCTGAGTGCATTGTCCTTTCAAAAGATTTCAAAATTCCTGAAAATCTTGTTTTACTAAGAACACCAAGAAAGGACAATGTCTACTGTTTGGACACAGATCTTTTATCCAAATCAAATACTTTAAGCTGTTTGATATCCAAAGCATCATCCAATGAGTCTGCTCTTTGGCATAGAAGGATGTGTCACATGAACTTCAACTCCATGAACGTTTTAGTCAAAAAGAATCTAGTAAGAGGTTTACCACAAAAGGAGTTCATATGTGATGATCATTGTGTAGCATGTCTTAAAGGCAAGCAACACAAAACTTCTCATAAGGCCAATAAGTAAATTCAATCTCATCTGCTCTTCAGATGATTCATATGGATCTATTTGGACCAACATCTGTTTTGAGTTTGAATAAAAGGGCTTACTGTTTAGTCATTGTTGATGATTTCACCAGATTTACTTGGGTTTACTTTCTTAGGTCTAAAGATGAAACTGCTAAGCTAGTTAAGTCATTTATTCTTAAGATAGAAAACTAATCCAACTCAAAAGTTAAGGTGATAAGGTCAGACAATGGAACTGAATTTAAAAATCACATTCTAAATAGCTTTTGTGAGTCCAAAGGTATTGCTAGGCAATATAGTGCACCAAGAACACCACAGCAAGAATGGTGTAGCAGAGAGAAAGAACAGAACATTGATTGAGGCTGCTAGAACCATGCTAGCTAATTCAGAACTGCCAATGACCTTTTGGGCAGAAGCAGTCAACACAGCCTGTTATGTTCTAAATAGGGTTCAGATTTTTCAATCACAAGGGAAAACTCCATATGAGTTATTCCATGATAGAATACCCTTAATAGCCTTTTATAAGTCATTTGGCTGTCCATGCACCATTCTTCACACTAAGAATCACTTAGGAAAGTTTGAAAGTAAAGCTGAAGAAGGTTTCTTTGTAGGATACTCTCATCAAAGTGAAGCCTATAGAGTATATAACAGTGTGTCTAAAACCATTGAAGAAAGTGCCAATGTTGAATTTAATGAAAATACTGCAAATGTCAAAGGCACTGGTCCTGATTGGTTGTTTGATTTAGATTCACTAACAAATTCTCTGAGGTTTGTTGAGTATACTGCAGAAGCTGATGCAAACAGAATTGAAGCTGTCAACACAAATTCTCATGCTGTCAATACAAATTTTCAAGCTGTTGGCACAAAGTTTCAAACTGCTACAGATTCAAACAATTAGGATGAGTATACATCTATACCACTTCTGTCATGTGACCCTCCAGGGGTTCTGAATGCTTAACATGATACAGATCCAGACACTGAAGTGCCACTCCCAAGTCCTGAGAGAACAGCTCCAACGCAAAGGGAAACAGTCCCAGATTCAAGTCAAGCTTTTCCAGAAGCTGAACCATCCACTGGTCCTGATGGAGATGATACAAACCTTGGTTCTTCTTTTCAGACAGAAAGAGAGCCTACACTTAGAGTTCACAAGTATCATCCTCTCAATCAAATATAGGGTGATCCAAGTACACCTGTACAAACAAGGAAAATGGTTCAAAATGAGACTGCTGCTGCTGAACAAGCAGTTCTTGAATTCAGTCTAGCTGCTTTTGAACATGCCTGTTTCATGTCTCAGCTAGAACCTAAAAAGGCATCAGAAGCATTGAAAGATTCATCCTGGATTGAGGCAATGCAGGAAGAGCTTCTACAGTTCAAGATTCAGAATGTATGGACACTGGTTGATCTTCCTAAAGGAAAGAGAGCTATTGGTACAAGATGGGTGTTCAGAAACAAGAAAGATGAGAGAGGGATAGTCATCAAGAACAAAGCAAGACTAGTAGCACAAGGGTACACTCAAGAGGAAGGCATAGATTATGATGATGTATTTGCCCCAGTGGCAAGAATTGAAGCCATTAGACTGTTTTTGGCTTATGCAAGCTTCAAAGGTTTTAAAGTGTATCAAATGGATGTAAAGTCTGCTTTTCTATATGGCACAATTGAAGAGGAGGTCTATGTGTGTCAGCCTCCTGGTTTTGAGGACTACAAGTATCCAGACAGAGTCTACAAGCTAGACAAGGCTCTCTATGGACTCCATCAAGCCCCCAGAGCATGGTATGACACTCTGTCATCATACCTACTATAGAATGGGTTCAAGAGAGGCACTCTGGACAAAACACTTTTCACAAAGTCCATCAAAGCTGAGATTCTGCTTGTACAAATCTATGTTTATGACATCGTCTTTGGCTCAACAAATGATTGTCTGTGCAAAGAGTTTGAAGCATTAATGCACAAAAAGTTTCAAATGAGTTCAATGGGAGAACTCACTTTCTTTCTAGGATTGCAGGTCAAGCAGAAGCCTACTGGTCTCTTCATAAGTCAATCAAAGTATGTTAAAGACATACTGGAAAAGTTTGGGTATCAAGACACCAAAGTTGCAAGTACTCCAATGGATCCTCACAAGCAGCTCCATACAGACAAAGATGACATAGATGTGGACATTCATTAATACAGATCTCTTATAGGATCTCTTATGTATCTAACATCTTCTAGACCTGATATTATGTTTGCTGTCTGTGTGTGTGCTAGGTTTCAATGCTCTCCAAAGGATTCTCATTTGGTTGCTGTTAAGAGAATCTTTAGATATCTCAAAGGTCAACCACATTTAGGCCTATGGTATCCTAAAGACTCTCCTCTTGAACTAACAGCCTACTCTGACAGTGATTATGGAGGATGAAATATTGACAGAAAATCCACAACTGGTGGATGTCAATACTTGGGAACAAGATTAGTCTCTTGGCAGTGCAAAAAGCAAACTACTGTCTCCACATCATCTACTGAAGCAGAATATGTAGCAGCTGCAAGTTGCTGCTCCCAAGTGATGTGGATTCAAAATCAACTGAGAGACTATGGTATGAATTTCCTATCCACTCCCATTTATATTGACAACTCAAGTGCAATTAGCATTGTAAAAAATCCAGTGAAATTTCCCAAAACCAAGCATATAGAAATTAGATTTCATTTTATACGGGATTGCAATGAGAAGAAATTAATCCAAGTTACCAAAATTCACACTGATGATCAGTTAGCTGATCTATTTACAAAACCATTTGATGTAGGAAGATTCACCTTCCTAGTATCAAATATTGGTATGGTTAACATGGATTAATTTAATTTTCTGTGTACATATGCTTGTTTAAGGGGGAGTCACTGTTTCATTAACAGTCGCCTAATTTTCAACTAACAGCTTGAGTACTTTCGCAAGCTGCTAGTTCATTTTCTCGGACTGTTAGTTGTTTCACTTGATCTGTCAAAGTGTGCAGGGTAATATGGTCATTTCCATAAGTGTGTGCGCGGGTTTAGATATTTTCAAAATCTTTAAAGGTTCCAGTTTCGTTCTATTGTAACTACCAGTTGCAGAATATCTTCCTGAACCCTTTTTGATTCTCTGAAACAATTTCTACGCACATCTATCAAACCCTAAAATCTCCAATTGATCTTCAATGGAGTTCGTTAAAGAACACAACTGCCTACCATACTCTCTAAAGCATACTGATCTTGCACGATTCCATGACATCATGGAATTTCTTCAAAGTTCCCATATCAATCATGCTCTCAATATCAATCCCACCATATACATCTCTAATATTGAGCAGTTCTGGAACCGTGCTTCTGTACAAACGATCAATGGAGTCTCTTCTATGACATCCAAAATCGATGGCACTACCATCACAGTAACTGAGGAATCCATTCGCCAACATCTGCATCTTCAAGATGCCTCTGGTATAACAGACCTATCCCTTAATGAGTTACATACTGGTCTTTATAATATTGGATATAGGGGTCCTGCTGATTCTTTTACTTTCTTTAAAGCACATTATTCTCCTAAATGGAAATATCTTGTGCACATTTGTTAGGCACAAAAAGGCCTCAGTCAAACCTGTTCTACATCTGAGGGGGAGATTTATAATCAAACCTATTGATGCATTTGAAGGTTGAATTTAAGGCCTGTTATATGCCTTATTGAAACCTGAAAATGATTTGCAATATCAGTCTAAAGCTGTTCTATATGTTGCATGTGTTGCAACTAAGACAGTTTGTCCAAGCTGCTCTGTCTGCTGAACAGGCTGGACATAAACTGTCTACGCTGCTCTACACTGTTAAGCAGCTTGGGCAATTTTAAAGTGTTCTGTTCTTTGTTAACAGAACCTGTTCTTTGTGAACAGGCTAAACACTTTATCGAATATGTTTCCAAGTCATCATGTATTGTTTTTGACTACAAGATCAGTTTACAAAGTCGAAGACAAAGTGGAAAACAGAACTGCTCAGCCTGCCCACGCTGTTCTGTAACATGAAGACAAAAGGTTATTTGAAAAAGGGTGACAAGTCTGCTTTTCAGAAAAGTGCAGAAAAGGTTATGTTGTCTTTTCAACAAGACTTCTCCTTTTTCATTTCGTCCAATGAAGATGTTTCTCTTAGATCCTCTGAATGGGTATAAAAGGAAGCTTCTAAGGACAGAAAGAAGTGTGAAGAAAGCTAAGTGCTGAAACCAAGAGTGAACATGCAAGTGTGATTTTCATGCATGCAAGCCTTCTGTGTAAATCAGTATCTGTGTGTCTAAGCTGTTTTACATAAGCTGTTCCCTTAAGTCTTGTAAACACAGTGAGTGCTTCTTAGTGAGTGTATTCATTGTATAATAGTTTGAGTTTGTCTTAGACTAGTGAACATACTGTTGTATCTGTCATCTCAGCTTGAACTATTCCGCATTCAAGCTTGTTTGTAATTAACAAATTGTTGATAATACATACAAACATTGAGAAAATAGTGTGTAGTTTTTAAATAGCTGTATTCACCCCCCCTCTACAGCTTAAAGCTATATACTTTGGGAACCTCTCGGGACCTACAGTTTAATACCCATGTATGCAAGCTGTGAATGTTAAATAAATGTGACTAAGTGTCATTGATGTTGAAAGGATACTTGAGAAAATTTGCTAAAATCTCAAATAACAGCTTTGGCAGAACAACTTTCACCAGTTCTACTTAGCTAGTTCTTTAAGATTTGGACAGGTTTGAACAAGTAACAGGTTTGGCAAAACAACAGTTTTTAAAACTAAGTTTTCTTTAAAACATATTCTGTTGTCTAAACCTGAAACCTGCTCTCTTTGTATTCTGTCATACAAGGCAAGCCTTGTAGTCTGTTCAGGTATTGAATAGGTTTCAGTTTGAAACCTGTCCTTAGAAAACTTCACAGCTTTCATCAATAGGTTACAGTCAGCTCAGTTTTGGATGAAACTCTTTCATTACTAGTTTTAGCAACAGCTTTGAACATTCACTTTTAATCAACATTTATTCACATTTAAGTTATATAAATTATTTATTTATTTATCTTAATTACCTGCAGATAATGTGTGTTGCGTGTTTAAGTGAAGAAAAGAGAAAAGTTGGTCTCACACATGTGCTGACGTGGTAACCGTTTCGTTCCGTTAGTCATCATATTTCAAATCAACCACCGCTTTCTCTCTCCCACAATCTCACATTCAAAATCCTATAAATACCCAGTATCACTATTTCATCTTCTCCTTCACTATTGTAACACTATATATCCCTATTCTCTAAAAACTCCTACCTACCGTTAAGAGACTTTGTGTCTTTGTTTCTTGTATCCTTTTCATCAACCTCAAAAATAGCTTCTCATAATCCCCTTGTCCCTACAGTTTTCGGTGATGACGTTGTCAAACACCAATCAGTCATCACCATACTAACCATCAAACCTACCAATTATGTAGCAATTCTTACAATCCCAAAGAACTACATTGGCAAAGGGTATGAAACCATGGTAGAGTTCTAAAAGCTCAACCCCTGCACCATGTAACGACAGCCACTCCTTGTGTCATGTACTAGGAGATGGTCTCTGAAATCTGGTACACTTGTTCTTACAATTCTACCACTAAGACCATTAGAGGAACCATTCTCAATAATACTCAGGTTGTTGAGATCACTACTGACCTAATCCAGGAGGTACTCCATCTTCTTGTGGTTGAAATGTATGATAAACTGCAACCTGAAAATCAACAGATGGGTAACTTGCTGAGATGTTGTAGTGTATCTGCACCAAGGTTGGAAGCTACATTGTTCAGGAAGGAGCTAGCCCCAACCTACAGCTTTCTGTTTGCCTCAGTGGTAATGAGTCTAATATTCAAGGTTGGTTCATTTGATCAGCTTAGCAGAGATGAAGTTCAAGTGGCTCTGCAGTTTGGGGATGGGACTACACTGAATATGCCCAAATGGATTTGGCAATCTGAGGGCCTTTGTGGAACAAGACCAACGTTTCCCATCAGTAAGGTATCCCAGATTCTTAACTCTCATCTTTAAACATGTTCGTGGTGACACCCTATACAACTCTCAACCATTTCTCAAGTCAATAGTGTTTCCTGTCATGGATAACAAAACATTTCATCCACCTATTACTGTTGAAGAGCCTCCTCTCACAACAGCTATGAAGAGGCTGCATGGTTTGGTGGAAGGACCTACTACATAGGATGTGGATCCAACTCCTGGTCCCACTGAAAAATCCAACCCAAAGCTCAAGGCAAAATGGCAAAACGTGCCCCGAAGTCTGGTGCAGCAGGGCCTATCTCCAAGTTTGCTCCGTCAGTCTCTATGCGTAGAGGGGAACAGACTGCTCACCCAGGTTAATCAGTTGAACCAGAGGCCTTTGTGGCCAATGGTTTTGTGCCACCTGAGACCAGTGAATAGGTTTTAACCCCTGTTTCCAGCCGAGTCTCCTCCCCAGTACACACAAAAGACCCTACCACTTCTCCCACCACATACTCCAGGCCGAGAAAGAAATCCTTAGCCAAAAAGAAAACAATGAGCCTACCTACACAACAACGCCCCTCTGGCCCCCTCAACAGGAGCCAGTTGAAAAAGAAGCTACCCCTGCTGCATCCTCTCCCCCTATCTTGGAGACTGATGCCCACACTATTGAGTCTGCTTCAATCCAAACTGAGTCTACCTAGCGTCTACCTGAGCCCTCTGGTTCCTCCCAACAGGAACCAGTTCTACATATGGAGACTACCACATCAACTGTCCCTCCATCTCAATAGGGTGAGGACATTGAAAGACAATAGTTTTCTCCACTCCATATTGTCTCCCACTCATATTTCTCCTCCACACCCAGAATCAGCACAAGGTGCCAAAGTAGTTCGTTCAAGCCAACCAATTGATCAACCTTCCTCTTCTGCTCCTCATGATGCATTTGATCAATCCCCGTCAGCTGCTGAAGGACCAACATCTAAGCCTGATGATCCACAGGGTACTGACCAACCCTCTGGTGAAGGCGTTCCCCATATGCATATTCCATCACCAGTTTAAACCACTCAGGACGTTGAAATGCACAGAACCTCACCCCATGAAGATGTGCTTATAGACCAAAGCACCACTGAGGGTCCTACCCATGTATTTGATGATGGAATCACAATCCCAGTGGTTCTTGAAAAGCCAACCTCTCCAATCACCTCACCTCATGATGCAGGTTTGGCTACTGCTGAATGTATCATTGACCCCTCTACGTTAGGTCACTTGTCCTTTGCACGGCCCATGGAACTTCTTTCCACTATGCCCCTACAATCATCAAGTGAACCTACTACACCATCATCCTCACCTTCATCTCCATCCACTCAATCCAAAAAATCCACTCATACTCCCCCATCTCCAAAGGATCTGTCCTTGAAGGAACAGCTTACTGTGCTGTCCACCAAGGTTGATACTTTGGAAAAATCAAATGACCACCCTTCCTTCTACTATTGTTGACTCTATTTCTTGATTCGTTCAAGTAATCATTTTAATCACCCTCTCCATAACCTGACTACTCAACCCAGCTGCTTACACTCACTGCACAGCTGCAACAACTCTCCACTTCTCTATCCTCTCTACTTTCCAATCAACACGACTCTACGTCCATCTTGGTAGCTGTTTCCCAACAACTTTCAAGTATTGTTGATACCTGTTTTGTCTCTCTACCTTCCACTTTAACCTCTTTGAATACCTTAGTGGTATCCTTGTCTAACTCTGTGGCATCAGCTTTTGAGGATGTGCAAGAATCCTTCAACATTACTCTTGCAAAGCTTTAGAGTCTAATCTTCAGCGACACTGACAGGGCTGCAATTTCAATTCTTTCAGTCACTACCACCACTAAGTCAAACTCTCTTGAACACTGCCTTACCCAGTTAGCTGAGATGCAGGACAAGCCCAACAAAAGAAGACAGCTCGTCCTGGAATCATCATAGGAGGAAGAAACTGTGATAGCTCCATACACTGTAGCCAAAGGAAAAGGTAAGGCTATTGTGGATATAGAGGGTGAAAGAAAGCTTTAGCTCAAATATGACAAAGCTCAAGCAAAGGAAATGAAAATTCCATTTGAAACCTACTATGAGTGGAAACAAGAACTAACTCAGCTACTGGAAAGAGCAAATGAGGAAGCAGTCTAAGTGAAAGATGCTCAAGTTTTGGCTGGAAAGAAGCCAAAGAAAGTATAAATACCATCCTTGGCAGTGCAAAATAAATTGGAAGAGGCTGTCCAGGAGACAGATAGTGGGAAGATAGCAAAGAAGGAGAAAAGCATAGAGGTCTCTGTGACCAAAGAAAAATCTATGTCCACCACCCCTTCATCTATCTTAACTCAAATTCATTTTGACAACTTGGATAGAAATAAGTTCTTTGATCTTGCTGAAAGGATATTGACCAAGGAAGCAATTGTCAAAGTTATTCCCACTTCAAGGGAAAATCATCCTTGGAAGCTACAAATTAAAAGATTTTGTGCTGATGACCCTGAACTAGAGTCATATGAAGCAGCTGATGTAGCAATAATGGGATATAGAGAATGGGTTGAACTTGTAGTTGCTTTGAGCAATTCAAAATCGAAAACTGCTATAACTGTCAGAGCATTTGTTAAAAAGCAGATGGAGAAGGTAAAGGTTTGGGTCTGAATCCTAAAGATATGGTTAAGGGTACATCCTAGATGGAACCCAAAATCAAACCCAGGAGACAGAAAAGGGACACAGAGCTAGAAGAGATTGTGAAGTTGATTAAACATGTGTTTTATACCACCGAGATTAAGGGTATGGATCACAGCCTGCCCAAAGGTGTAGAACCTATTGAAGGGAAGTTTATTGAAGTTCCTGAGGTTGGAGTGCTCTTTGTGGATCCCCTTTATAGGAATATGTGTTTTCAAAGAGTCTCATATCTTACCAAAGCTGGTGTATCTTATTGCCTTCAGGTTTATGATAGCTTATGTCAAGCACTTCAGGTGAAGAGTAGTAATCCTATATCAGTTAGCAGCTTGTCATGAAAGAGGTGAACTGGACAACCAAGAATTTCTACCTTAGAAAAGAGGTTGAAGGTTTTGAAGCCAGAAATGAAATGTTGGCTGGTGTAGAAAAAGAGAAACTCCTCCAAGCTGCTACTTAGTTAGAGAAAGAAAAGGAGAAAGAACAAGGCCCATCTACAGGAAGCTGAAGTTTTCTTGTACATTTGTTGTACTCTTTCTTTGTAAACATTTTTTTTTCATTCAGTTTTCATTATTTATAAGCCGATCATTTAGTTTACTTCTATGTTGTAATATTATTTCTGCAACTATAATGTATAAGTCAATAGTGATAACTGATATAGTCAGCTTTAGGCTGAATATTGCAAATAGGGGGAGATTGTTAGGCACAAAAAGGCCTCAATCAAACATGTTCTATATAATAGGGGGAGATTTCTAATCAAACCTGATTGTTACACTTAAGGGGAGAATTTAAGGCTTTTTAATGCCTTATTGAAACCTGATAAGTGATTTGCAAAATCAGCCTAAGTCTAGTTTACACTGTTACATTGGTTGTAACTTGGTAGATTGTCAAAGTTGTCCATAACTGTTGAATAGGTTTGACAAAAACCTGTCTAAGCTGTTCATGTCTGTTGAACAACATTGACTCAAGTAAGTGCTCTATTCTTTATGAACAGAACCTGCTCTTTGTGAAGAAGTTTTACACGTTATGGAATTCGTTTCCATGTCATCATGCAAAGTCTTGGACGTGAAGATCAGTTTACATTTCAAGACAATGTGGATAATTAGTAACTGCTAGTTCTACCAAAGCTGTTCTGATGCAAGAAGACAAAGAGGATATCTAAAATGGGTGGCAGACCATTTCTTATATCAAAATAGTATTACTAGGAAGATTAAAGGTGTCAAGTTGACATTCGTCTTTAAGGTAAAGTTGTGGTCCTGTGGACGACAGAGACAAAAAGGAAAAGACATAGATTCTGCAGCAGGTGGACAAATCCTGATTTGTCAGACTTATGCGGAAAAGTAATCTTATCTTTTTGCTAGACTTCCCACTTTCTCTACAACCAATGAAGAAGCTTCACTTAGATTCTATATATGAGTATAAAAAGAAGCTTCAACTTAGAGTGATATAGCTGAGTGTGTCTAAGCTGTTCAACCTCAAAACTGTCCAGTCTGTGTCTTGTGTAAACATGAGTCATTTCAATGTAACTACTATGAGTGAGTCTTAGTTTGGTTTAAAGTCTGTTGTTTCAATTCTGTAATCTCCATTTGGAGCATTCCGCCATCCAAAGTTGTTTGTAATTTAACAAGTGTTAATATATACATACAAACATTGAGAAATAATGTGTGTTAAAGGATTATCTGTATTCACCCCCTCCCCCCTCATTTACAACTTATCTAAACATACTTGGGAATCCTTTTGCAAACTACATATGTTAGTTGTTGGTCATTGAGGCATGTTGTTACACATTTGTTTAGCACAGCTACTAACTTGCGTATATTTTTGATGTTCATTGTTTCTTGCATACATGTTATTACACGTTCCGTTTCTTTGTTGTGCATCAACGTGGTGGGTATAAATGGTATTTAGATGCATCCAAGGCTATATGACCTAGAGTTGATACTTCTAAGGTCCCGAAAAGCAGGTGTAGCATCCCCGATGGGGACTTTCGCCTCAATTGATTTATCTGATCTGTGTAATGGCACGGTGGAGCTATACCTCATATAATTGCCCGTACTTCACGTACGAAAGGGTGCATCGTGTTCGTCGTCGTTGTAACTCATATGTGTTACATAAAGACTTGTAGAATATATAGTGTCCATACTCAATAAGTATCACATACTGTTACTTGTTAATATTTTCAAGAAAGGGAAAATCTGCTGTTGGGCCTTCTATCTAGGTCAAGTAATGAAGTTATTTCAAGGATATATTACTCACTATTGGTAATTGAATTTTGAGTTTGTAGACTTTATACTGCAAACTTATAGCAGCATATGGTCTTTCACTTTATTTAATAAAAGCACAAAACATGTATATATGAAATAATCCACATGAATTAACTAGTATTTGTGAGCTTACCTTTCATTCGAAACTAAGTTCCATCAATCATTCGTCCCCAATCATTTATAAAGTACGGAAAAATAAATTATATCCGGTTTCTATTTTAAGTTGAATTTAAGTGTAAATAAGATTCCATATCATCAATCTAATATTCTTCCCTTGTCTTCTCTCACGTCAACCTCACAACCTAGACTCTAAATATAAGCTCCTAATATAAGTAAAGTTCCAAATAATATTGAATTTGTAATGATATCGAGACTAACATGACTCCTAGTAGTAGAATTCTCCTTGTAGGTCCCAAAAGGTTTCCCAAGTATGTTGCTGTAAGCTGTAGAGGGGGGGGGGGGTGAATACAACTATTTAAAATGCCAACACACTTTCTCAATGTTTATATGTATATATCAACAAGTGTTAGTTACAAATAGGTTTGAACTGCAGAATGGTTCAAACTGAGATGACAGAAACAACAGATGAACAACTACTCTAAGACGAACTCATACTAGATAACAATGAATTCACTCACTTAGGTGCATTCACTGATTTACTAGATAGACAGACAGCTTAGAACAAGAGCAGCTTGGACACACTCAACTATTCTTTTCTAAGCAGACTTTGCACGCATGAAAACACAATTCTTTTGCACGTCCTGGATATCTCTCTCTTGGTTATCTCACATTCCTTAGAAGCTTCCATGAAATAAGAAATGGTATGTTACCCATTTCAAATATCCACTTTGTCTTCATGTATCAGAATAGCTTGGGCAATGTAAGCAGCTTCTGATTTTCCACTTTGTCTTCGACTTGTAAATTGATTTTCACGTCCAAGACTTTATATAACGACATGGAAACATATTCCATAAAGTGTATATCCTGTTCACAAAGAAGAGAACACTTAAATTTGGTCCAAGCTGCTCAATAGGCATGAGCAGCGTAGACAGTTTATGCCCAACCTGTCCAACAAATTAGGACAGCTTGGGCAATCTGCCTAGGTTACAATTAATGTAACAGGGTGAGCAGCTTTGGCTTATATTGCAAATCACTTCTCAGGTTTCAACAAGGCATTAAAAGGCCTTAATATATACCCTTAAGTGTATGAAACAGGTTTGATTAAAACTCTCCCCCTATGATATATAGAAGGTTTGATTGAGGCCTTTTTGTGCCTAACAATCTCCCTCTATTGGCAATAATCAGCCTAACTTTATTCTATCAATGATCACTATATATTTTTACATTACATTTGCTGAAATGAAAGTACAACATTGAATTAAAGTAAAAGATCAGGTTTATATATACTGATATTGATACAAACAACATATGTTTTTACTTAAGTACAACTGATGTACTGAAAAAGGATTACAACAAATGTAAACAAGTACAACTAACGTACAAAGAGAAGTTTCAACATATTTGGACTGTTGAAGTTGGGAGCAAATAATGGCAAGCTTGTCCAACTAATGGACAACTTCCATTCATCATCTACTCATTAGTAGATGGACTTTGAAGTTGTTGTTCAGACTTCTGAAAATAATGCTCCATAGTTTCATCAATTTCTTCTATATCATTTCTTCGGAACAAAAAGTCTTGACTATTGAGCTCTCCTTTTTCATAGAACGCCTTAAGTTGTTCCCAATTGATGGCTCGCCATTTTGCATGCTGTTCAAAAGCATTTGAAATTCTGAAAGCAATGACTTGCTTAAGACCGACCTTGTGAAGATCTGAGGCTCTCTGGAAACACATTTTCTTTAACAAGGGATCCACAAAGAATACCCCTAGTTCAGGTAGTTCAATAAACTTACCTTTGATCTCAACTGCGTACATCCCCTGTTCAATCATTATGATCAGCTCTTCCAGCTCTGTATCCTTCCTTTGTCTCCTGGGCTTGATTTTGGGTTCCACTTGTGAGGTACCCTTTATCAGTTATTTAGAAATTAGGCCTAGGTCTTTCACTTTCTCCATCAGCTTCTTGACATAGTCCATGACAGCTTTAGCAGTCTCAGATTTTGATATGCTCAGAGCAACAACCAGTTCAACCCATTTTCTATATCTCATGCAGGCAACATCAGTGGCTTCATAGGCTTCCAATTCAGTACATTCAGCACTAGCCTAGTGATATGAAGTTTCCACTACTTACCATTTTTCAAAATGGGGACAGCTTTGACAATAGTTTATTTTGCAAGTCTTCTGTCTACAACATCAAAGAACTTCTTTCATGACATATTGGAAAAGTGGAGTTGGGCTTTAGCTGATGAGGATAGAGGCTTTGTTTTGGTCACCAAGACCTGGAACTCTGCTCTTTCTTAGTCACTGACTCATTAGCAGCTTCTATCAGTTTCCTTTGAACACCCAAGGAGGGCTTTTATTTTTCTTGCCTCATTGGCTGCAAAGGCTTTAGCAGCTTTAGCAGAAGCTTCTTCCTTCTTCTATCTTTCAAGGATCTCAAGCTGCTCTTGTTTCCACTAATAATAAGTCTCCAGTGGAATGCCCATATCTTTGGCCTGAGATTTGTCAAATTTTAGTTGAGCAGCTTTCAGAGCGTCAGTGTCCACAGTGGCCTTGCCTTTGCCCTTTGCTGCCCTGATCTTTACTATTTCAGTTTCCTCTTCTTCTGCTTCGAAAATTAAGTGTCGCCTTCTGCTTGGTCTATCCTAGGAATGGATTCCTCCCCCTTAGATGATGCAAGCTTTGAGATCCAGCTTGAGTAGGTTGAGCTTCAGAGACTGTGTAAGTACCTGCAGCAACACCAGTTTGTGAGTGACCAGCTGCTGATTTCTCGTTAGAAGGAGATGAAACATTCTCCCACTTGGACTTTGTCTTCAAGGCAGATTTAGATTTCTCCCCCTTTGAAGACGATGGCACAGAGCCTTCAACAACTGTTCTGCCTGAATGAAAGGATCCAGCAGGCTGCGCTGCAGCAGCTTTGGGAACAAGCCTTGAACAAATCAGGCTATGCACTAAGAAAGCCAAGTTGTCCTTAACCTCTGCTAGCTGGGTTGGGAAGGAAGTCTTGAACAAATTAAGAAAACCTTGAAGATGGGCAGACACGGAGTTTGCTATAGTAGAAGGAATGGAAGTTACAGATGTTTCCAATGAACTAACTTTGTTGGACAGCAAAGACACCTGGTCCATCAAAGACATGTCTTTGGGGGATGGAGGTGTATGGGTTGATTGTTTGGATTGGGTTGATGGGGATGAGTGTGATGGAGAAGATTGAGGCGTATGAGGGTCACTGGGAGATTGTAGAGGTACTTTAGAAAGAAGTTCCATAGTCTGGGCATAAGTTAAGTGGCCCAACTTGGAAAGATCAATAGAACCTTCAGCAGTAGCTGTAGCTGCGTCATGAGGTAAAGTTATTGGGGATGGTGTCCTTTCAGATGTCAATGGCATTGTAACACCTTCATCAAGACCATCGGTGGTTCCCTCTGTAGTACCTTGGTTTGCAGGCACCTCTTCATGGGGAGAGGTGATGTGCAGTTCAACATCATCAGTGATGAAAGTTGATGGTGGAATATGCACTTGGGGAGCAGCTTCACCAGAGGGATGTTCCAGTCCCTGAGGTTCATCAGATTGGGTGGTTGGTCCTTCAACAGCTGTGTCATGAGAAGCAGAAATTGATGGCTGGTCTGTTGGATGTTCTGTACCAGCAACTTTAGCACCTTGTGCAGACTCAGATTGTGTAGAAGAATTATGAGGGGGGGGGGAACTGTGTGGATCAGTGTGGAGTGGAGAGGGATCCTGTCTTTCAACGTCTTCAGCCTGTTGAGAGGCTTTGACAGTTGATGTGGTTGTCTCCTTTTATACAACTTGTTCTTGTTGTGAGTAACCAGAGGGCTCATGCTGACTCAGGGTTGACTCAGTTTGGAGTGAAGCCTGCACCAAAGTCGCTACATCTTCTGCCAAAACAGGAGAAGTAAAAAAAATACGGGTTGCTTCTTATTCAACTGATTCATGTTGAGAGGGGTCAGAGGGGCTTGTTTGAGTGGAGGGTTTCTTTTTTGGCTAAAGATTTCTTTCTTAGCATGTTGTAGGTTTTGAGGGAGGATGTAGAGGATGGATGTTGTGGAGAGGTGATATGCGGTATTGTTTAGATTGGTGGGGAGACAGGGCTAGAAACAGAAGGTTGAACCTGTTCCATAGTCTCAGGTGCCATAGAGGCACCAGCCACAAAGGCTTCAAGTTCAACGGATGAACCAGGGTGACCAGCCTGCTCCCCCTCAGCCACTGAGGCTGAGGGTGCAGACTTAGCTATTTTGACCTTCTGTGTGACAGGCCTAACTTGACTGGTCTTCAAGGCATGTTTTGACTTTTTAAACCGTGATTTGGATTATCTTGTGGAAGCAATGATTGGATCCACCTCCTGAGTAGAAGGTCCTTCCTCCAGACCAAGCAACCTTCTCCATGGAGTTCATGGAGGAGGTTCATTATCAAGTAATGGGGTGTAAAATACCCTATTTCCTATGACAGGAAATACTGAAGTAGTCAAGATAGGTTGGGAGTTGTAAAGATGCTCACCACAAACATGCTTGAAAATGAGGCACAAAAACCTTGGATATCTGACTGCAGCTGGACACTGTTGTTGTTCCACCAGGTTCCTCAGATGAAGGAATATCCATTTTTCCATGTTGATAGTAGTCCCATCCACAAGCTGTAGGACTATTGGAATTTCATCCCTGTTGGGTTTGTCAAAAGAACCAAGTTTGCAACTTAAGCTCATCACCACTGAGGCGAATAGAGAGTTGTAAGTTGGGGAGAGGTTCCTCCTAAACAGAGTTGCACCAACGTTTGGTTCTGCTACACCACAACATCGTAGCAGGTTGCCCATTTGCTCGTCCTCGGTCTGAGGTTTGTCATACTTCTCAGCAACTGGAAGATGCAGAACTTCACTAAAGAGAGTGGTAGTTATCTCAACAGTTTTAGTGTCGTTAAGAAAGGTCCCCTTATGGTCTTGGTCGAAGGATCATAAGAACAAGTATACCAAAAATCATAAACCATCTCCTAGAACATGACACCAGGAGAGGCGGTCATAGCATAGTGCAGGGGATGAGCTTGCAGAAGCTCCACCATAGGTTCATAACCATTCCCAGCATAGTTTTTGGGTATGGTTAAGTTGGCAATGTAGTTGGTGGGTTTGATTGTGAGCATGGTGTTGACAGAGGGGTGCTTCTTTACATCATCACCGAGAAACACATAGACAAACGGGTTGTTTTGGTAAGCCATGTGTGAGAGTAGGAGTGATGCACAGATTTTGGACACTTAATCTTTTAGGGTTTTTCAGATGATTATGGAAGCAATAGGGAAGAAGAAGATGATGAAACAATGATTTTGGTATTTACAGGATTTGAATGTGAGTGAGTAGGAGAGAGAAAGGTTTGGGCAGTTAATTTGAAATAATACTAACGGAAAACGGAACGGTTTACCACGTCAGCACGTTTATCAGACCAACTTGACCTTTTTAACCACTAACACACGTAACACACATTATCCGCTGGTAATTAAGATAAATAAATTCTCAAATTAAGTATATTAGATGTGAAGTAATGTTATTAAAAAAACTGATGTTCTAAGTTGTTGTTCAAACCTGTGATGAAAATGTTTTATCAAACATTGATCACTCTGCAAGCTGTTCATGAAACCTATGCAACTATATGAGAGTAGGTTTCATTGTGAAACTTATTCAATAGCTGAACAGGTTACAAGGCTTTTCCTTGTATGACAGATAAACAAAGTGAGCAGGTTGTATGTTTGGACAATAGAACAGGTTTGAGATTAAAACTTATTTTTTTCAAACCTGTTATGTGTCAAACATGTTCTGTCCAAGCTGTTCTGTAGAATTTGAGCAGATTTGATCAAGTGACTTTTGAACATCAATGACACTTACTCATTTTTATTTAACATACCCAGCTTGCTAACAAGGTAATTAAACCTGTTTTCATCAAGAGATTTGGTGAAAATGTCTGCAAGATGTTCTTCTGTGGGAACAAAAGTTACCTCCACATTACCTTTTTGGATGTGATCCCTTATGAAGTGATGTCTGACATCAATATGCTTTATTCTAGAGTGGAAGACTGGATTGTTGGAAATAGCTATGGCGCTTGTATTATCACATAGAATAGGATGTTTACTATATACAAGGCCATAATCTTCATGCTGATGTTGCATCCATAGAATCTGCCCAGAGCAGCTTCCAACAGCAATTTACTCAGCTTCAGCAGTAGAAGTGGACACAGAGTTCTGCTTCTTGCTGCACCAACTGATAAACTTTCCACCAAGATATTGACAAGCACCTGTTGTGCTCTTTCTGTCTAGCCCGCAACCTGCAAAATTAGAATCGAAATAGCCAAGTTTTTCAAGGCTGGAGTCTTTGGGATACCAAAGACCCAAACCTGGTGTACCCTTCAGGTATCTGCAGATTCTTTTTACAGCCGCTAGATGTGATTCCATTGGATCAACTTGAAATCTAGCACATAGACAGGTGGCAAACATAATATCTGGGCTACTAGCAGTTAAGTATAGCAAGATCCCAATCATGCCTCTGTAAGCTGTTACTGAAACAGCTTTGCCATAGGCATCAGCATCCAATTTTACATTGGTTGCCATTGGGGTTTTGATGGTTGAACATTGATCAAATTTAACCTTTTTCAGAAGACCTAATGTATACTTTCTTTGATTTATGAAAAATTCCGTTTGAGGTTTTTTTAACCTATAATCCTAGAACGAAAGTAAGTTCACCTATCATACTCATTTTATACTTAGATTTCATGAGTAGGGAAAATTTGTTGCATAACTACTCATTAGTAGAACAAAAAATGAAGTCATGCACATAAATTTGAACAAACATAATATCAGTTTTCACTTTCTTAATGAACAAAGTAGTAACCACTTTACCTCTGGAATATCCATTGCTCTTAAGGAAATCAGTAAGAGTGTTATACCAGGCTCTAGGGGCTTGTTTCAGAACATAGAGAGCTTTGTCCAACTTATAGACAAAACCTGGAGGCTGTTCATTTTTAAAAACCTGGAGGCTGCTTGACATATACCTCTTCTTGCATCTTTCCATTCAAAAATGCACTCTTTACATCCATTTGAAATACCTTCATGTTCTTGTGTGTAGCATAGGCCAGAAAAAAACGAATTGTTTCTAACCTGGTCACAGGAGCAAATGTTTCATCATAATCTATGCCTTATTCTTGCCTATACCCTTCAGCAACTAGTCTAGCCTTATTTATGATGACATGACCTTGCTCATCCATCTTGTTTCTAAAAATACATTTAGTGCCAATTATTGTTTTACCTTTAGGTATAGGGACTAGCCTCCATACTTTGTTTCTCTCATTATTTCTTCTTGCATGGCAGTGATCCAATTGGCATCTTTAAGTGCACCAGCTACTTCCTGTGGCTCCATTAGGGACACAAAACTAGAAAACATAAAAAAGTTTCCTAGACTGTCCCACATTGTTTGCACACCTTCGTTGATGTCACCAATTATTTGATCATTTTTTATGACACCTGATACACTTAGGATCTTGTTTCAATGAACATTCCTCTGTATCAGTTTTATTTTCACCAGGTCCTGCTATTAAGCTCTCGGATTTTTAGACACACTGATATCTTGAGCCTGTTCACCCATTAAGAATGAATCATTATTGTTGAACACATCAGCAGTGATTCAGGGAAATCAGCATTGATTGGTTCTGGACATTGTACATTGACTATATCAGCACAGTTATTCGCACAGGGTGTCCAAATATAATCATCATCGTGCCCATTGTGGTTAACAGGGTCCACTCTGAGTGATGTGGAAGTTTTTTAGTCCTTTTCTCCAGCATTAGAAAGCATAAGATCATGACAACTGAAATCTCCTAGAACTGATTCAGGAATAGCTTTGATAGAAGGATTTATGGACTCCTCAAAGGTGACGTTGATAGATTCATCTATCACCTTTCTTTTATGGTATTATACTCTGTAGGCTTTAGAAATTGCTGAGTAACCAACAAACACACCTATATCAGCTTTGGGTTCAAATTTGGCTAGCTGGTCCCTTTGATTCAAGATCAAACAAGGACATCCAAACACATGGAAATAGCTTATATTTGTCATTCTCCATTTAATTAATTCATAAGGAGTCTTATTGAACTTTTTCACCATTAAGGATCTGTTTGAGTGAAGCAGACAGTATTGACAGCTTCAGCCAAAAATGATGAAGGCAAACCTGATGCACACAGCATGGTTCTAGCAGCTTCTATGAGAGTTATGTTCCTTATTTCAGCAACTCCATTTTGTTGTGGAGTTCTTAGAGCTGAAAAGTTTTGAGAAATCCCTCTTTCCTCACAGAATTCTTCATGATCACTTCTAAGCTACTTATACTCCCCCATCTCCAAATGATCTGTCCTTGAAGGAATAGCTTACTGTGTTGTCCACGAAGGTTGATACTTTGGAAAAATCAATGACCACCCTTCATTGTACTATTGCAAACTCTTTGTCTGCACAGATTGTAGGTTTTCTTAATTCGTTCAAGTCATCCTTTCCATCACCCTCTCCATAACCTGACTACTCATCCCAGCTGCTTGCACTCACTGCACCGCTGCAACAACTCTCCACCTCTCTATCCTCTCTACTTTCCAACCAACACGACTCTATGTCCATCTTGATAGCTGTTTCCGAACAACTTTCAAGAATTGCTGAAACATGTTTTGTCTCTCTGCCTTCCACTTTAGACTCTTTGAATACCTTATTGGTATCCCTGTCTAACTCTGTGGCATCAGGTTTTGAGGATGTGCAAGAATCCATCAACATTACTCTTACACAGCTTTAGAGTCTGATGTTCAGTGACACTGGCAAGGCTGCAATTTCTATTATTTCAGTCACCGCCACCTCTCAGTCAAACTCTCTTGAACATTTCCTTACCCAGTTAGTTGAGCTGAAGGACAAACCTAGCAAAAGAAGACAGCTTGTCCTGGTATCATTAGAGGAGCAAGAAACTGAGATAGCTCCATACACTACAACCAAAGCATAAGGTAAGGCAATTGTGGATACAGAGGTTGAAAGAAACCACCAGCTCAAATATGACAATGCTTAAGCAAAGGAAATGAAAACTCCACTTGAAACCTACTATGAGTGGAAACAAGAACAAACTGAGCTACTGGAAAGAGCAACAGAGGAAGCAGCCTCAGTGAAAGATGCTCAAGTTTTGGCTGCCAAGTAGGCAAAGAAAGTAAAAATACCATCCTTGGTAGTGCAAAAGAAATTTGAAGAGGCTGTTAAGGAGACAAACAGTGTGAAGATAGCAGAAAAGGAGAAAAGCTCAAGGGTCTCTGTGACCAAAGAAAAATCTATGTCCACCACCCCTTCATCTATCAGAACTCAAATGCATTTTGACAACTTGGATAGAAATAAGTTCTAGGATGTTACTGAATGTAGATTGATCAAGGAAACAATTGTCAATGTTGTTCCCACTTCAAGGAAAAATCAGCCTTGGAAGCTACAAATTATAAGATTTGGTGCTGATGACCCTAAACTAGAGTCATATGAAGCAGCTGATGTAGCTATAATGGGATATAGAGAATGGGTTGAACTTGCAGTTGCTCTGAGCAGTTCAAAATCTGAAACTTCTAAAACTATCAGAGCATTTGTGAGGAAACTGATGGAGAAGGTAAAGGTTTGGGTCTGAATCGTGAATATATGGTTAAGGGTACTTCCAAGATTGAACCCAAAATCAAACTCAGAAGACAGAATAGGGACACAAAGCTAGAAGAGATTGTGAAGCTGAATGAACATGTGTTTTATACCGTCAAGATTAAGGGTATGAATCACAGCCTGCCCAAAGGTGTAGAACCAATTGAAGGGAAGTTTAATGAAGATCCTGAGGTTGGAGTGCTCTTTGTGGATCCCCTTTCAAAGAAGATGTGTTTTCAAAGAGTCTCGGATCCTACCAAAGTTAGTGTCAGACAACTTATTGCCTTCAGGTTTATGACAGCTTATGTCAAGCACTTCAGGTGGAGAGTAGCAATCCTAAATCAGTTAGCAGCTTGTCATGAAAGAGGTGAACTGGACAGCCACGAACTTTTCTACCTTAGAGAAGAGGATGAAGGTTTTGAAGCAGGAAAAAGATATGTTGGCTGTTCTAGAACAAGAGAAACTCCTCCAAGCTGCTGCTGAGTTAGAGAAAGAAAAGGAGAAAGAACAAGGCCCATCTACAGGAAGCTGAAGTTTTCTTGTACATTTGTTGTACTCTTTCTTTGTAAACATTTTTTGTTCATTCAGTTTTCATTATGTATAAACTTATCATTTAGTTTACTTCTATGTTGTAATTTTATTTCTACAACTGTAATGTAAAAGTCTATAGTGATAACTGATATAGTCAGCTTTAGGCAGAATATTGCAAATAGAGGGAGATTGTTATGCTCAAATAGGCCTTAATCAAACTTGTTCTATATCATAGGGCGAGATTTCTAATCAAACTTGATTGATACACTCAAGGGGAGAATTTAAGTCTTTTTAATGCTTTATTGAAACTTGATAAGTGATTTCAAAATCAGCCTAAGTCTGGTTTACACTTTTACATTGGTTGTAACTTGGTAGATTGTCAAAGCTGTCCATAACTGTTGGATAGGTTTGACAAAAAACTGTCTAAGTTGTTCATGTCTGTTGAACAGCTTTGAATCAAGTAAGTGCTCTGTTCTTTGTGAACAGAACCTGTTCTTTGTGACCAGGTTTTACACTTTATGGAATTTGTTCCATGTCATCATGCAAAGTCTTGGACGTGAAGATCAGTTTACATTTCAAGACAATGTGGAAAATCAGTAACTGCTAGTTCTACCAAAGTTGTTCATATGCATGAAGACAAAGAGGATATCTGAAATGGGTGACAGACCATTTCTTATATCAAAATAGTATTACAAGGAAGAGTAAAGGTCTCAAGTTGACATTCCTCTTTAAGGTAAAGCTGTGGACGACGTAGACAAAAAGGAAAAGACAAAGATTCTGCAGCAAGTGGACAAATCCAGATTTGTCAGACTTATGCAAAAAAGTAATCTTGTCTTTTTGCAAGACATTCCCACTTTCTCTACAACCAATGAAATAGCTTCACTGAGATTCTATATATGAGTATAAAAAGAAGCTTCAAATGAATTATAGTATCAATAGAGACATCCACAAATAGAGAACATGTTTTGCAAAGAAAAGTGTGTTTTTCTTGCTTGCAAATTCTGTTTCAACTTAGAGTGATATAGCTGAGTGTGTCTAAGTTGTTCAACCTCCAAACTGTTCAGTCTTTGTCTTGTGTAAACAATGAGTGAATCTTAGTGAGTCATTTCGTTGTAACGAGTCTAAGTGAGTCTTAGATTGGTTTCAAGTCTGTTGTTTCAATTCTGTCATCTCCGTTTAGATTATTCTGCAATCCAAACTTGTTTGTAATTTAACATGTGTTAATATATACAAAGAAACATTGAGAAATAGTGTGTGTTAAAGGATTATTTGTATTCACCCCCACCTCATTTACAACTTATCTAAACATACTTGGGAAACCTTTTGGAACCTACATAAGTAGTTGTTTGTCATTGAGGCATGTTGTTACGCATTCGTTTGACACACTTACTAACTTGCGTATATTTTTGATGTTCATTGTTTCTTGCATACGTGTTATTACACGTTCCGTTTCTTTGTTGTGCATCAACGTGGTGGGTTTTCGAGCTATAAATGGTATTTCAATATTTCCAAGGCTATATGACCTGGAGTTGATACATGTATGGTCTCGAAAGGCAGGTGTAGAATCCCCGATGGGGACTTTCGCCTCAATTGATTTATTTGATCTGTGCAATGGCACAGTGGAGCTATAACTCATATAATTGTCCGTACTTCATATACGAAAGGTTGCACGGTGTTCGTCACTGGTGTAACTCATATGTGCTACATAAAGACTTGTTGAATATATAATCTCCATACTCACTAAGTATCACATACTGTTAGTTGTTAATATTTTGAAGAAAGGGAAATTCTGTTGCTGGGCCTTCTATTTGAAGTTATTTGAAGGATATGGTACTCACTGTTGGTAATTGAATTTTGAGTTTGTAGACGTTACACTGCAACCTTATAGCACCATATGGTGTTTCACTTTATTTAATATAATCATAAAACATGTTTAAATAAAAAAAACCCATATAAATTAACCGGTATTTGTGAGCTTATCTTTCATTCGAAACTCAGTTCCATTAATCATTTGTCCTCAATCATCTATAAAGTACGGAAAAATAAATTATATCTGGTTTCTATTTTAAGTTGAATTAAGTGTAAATAAGATTCCATATCACCAATCTAATATTCTTCTCTTGTCTTCTCTCTCGTCAACCACACAACCTAGACTATAAATATAAGCTCCTAGTTTGAAATAAAGTTCCAAATAATATTGAATTTGTAATGATATCGAGACTAACACGACTCGTAGTAGTAGAATTCTACTTGTAGGTCCCAAAAGGTTTTCCAAGTATGTTACTGTAACCTGTAGAGGCGGGGGGGGGGGGGGGGGGGTGAATACAACTATTTAAAGTTTCAACACAATTTCTCAATGTTTGTATGTATATATCAACAAATGTTAATTACAAATAGGTTTGAACTGTGGGATGGTTCAAACTGAGATGACAGAAATAACAGATAAATAACTAATCAAAGACCAACTCAGACTAGATAATAATGAATTCACTACTTAGGTGCACTCACGGGTTTACAAGACAGACAGGCAGCTTAGAACAAGAGCAGCTTGGACACACTCAACTATTCTTTTGTAAGCAGACTTTGCATGCATGAAAACACAATTCTTTTGCACGATCAGGATATCTCTCTCTTGGTTATCTCACATTCCTTTGAAGCTTCCTTTTATACTCTCTCAGAGAATACTGGTGAAACTTCCTCATTGGATGCAGAGATATTGGAATGCCTTTGCAAAAAGACAAGATACCTTTTATGCACATTCTGACAAAGCAGACCTTGTCCCTTTGTAGTAGAATCTTTGCCTTTTTCATTTTGTCTCTGTTGCTGGTTGCTTTAAGTTAAAGAGGAATGTTAAATTTAATACTTTCCTCTTCTTGTATATCCATTTTGATATAAGAAATGGTCTGTCACCCATTTCAAATATCCACTTTGTCTTCAGGTATCAGAACAGCTTGAGCAGTGTATGTAGCTTCTGATTTTCCACTTTGTCTTCGACTTGTAAACTGATATTCACGTCCAAGACTTTACATGATGATATGGAAACATATTCCATAAAGTGTATATCCTGTTCACAAAGAACTGAACACTTAGATTTGGCCCAAGCTGCTCAACAGGCATGAGCAGCGTAGACAGTTTATGCCAAACCTGTCCAACAGATTAGGACAACTTGGGCAATCTGCCAAAGTTACAACTAATTTAACAGGGTGAGCAGCTTTGGCATATATTGCAAATTACTTATCAGGTTTCAATAAGGCTTTAACAGTCCTTAAATTATACCCTTAAGTGTAGCAAACATGTTTGATTAAAAATCTCCCCCTATGATATAGAGCAGGTTTGATTCAGGCCTTTTTGTGCCTAACAATTTCCCCCTATTTTCAATAATCAGGCTAAGCTGATTTCAATGATCACTATATATTTTTACATTACATTTGCTGAAATGAAAGTACAACATTGAAGTAAAGTAAAATATCAGTTTATATATACTGATATTGATTCAAACAACATATGTTTTTACACAAGTACAACTGATGTACTGAAAAAGGATTACAACAAATGTAAATAAGTACAAATAACTTACAAAAAAAAGTTTCAACGTATTTGGTCTGTTGAAGTTGGTAGCAAATAATGGCAAGCCTGTCCAACTAATAGACATCTCCCATTCTTCATTTACTCATTAGTAGATGGACCTTGAAGTTGTTGTTGTTGTTCAGACTTCTGAAAGTAATGCTCCATAGTTTCACCAATTAATTATATCTCATTTATTAGGAACATGAAGTCTGGACTATTCAGTTATGCTCTTTCAAAGTACGCCTTAAGTTGTTCATAAATGATGGCTCTCCATTTCGCATGCTGTTCAAAAGCATTTGAAAGTCTGAAAGCAATGACTTGCTTAAGACCGACCTTGTGAGGATCTGAGGCTATCTAGAAACACATTTTCTTTGACAAGGGATCCACAAAGAATACCCCCTAGTTCAGGCTGTTCAATAAACTTACCCTCTTCGGGTTCAACTCCCTTGGGCAGGATGTGATAAACTCCTTTGATCTCAACTGTGTACATCCCTTGTTCAATCAGTATGATCAGCTCTTCCAGCTCTGTATCCTTCCTTTGTTTCCTGGGCTTGATTTTGGGTTTCACTTGTGTGATACCCTTGATCAGTTCTTCAGAAATTAGGCCTAGGTCTTTCACTTTCTCCGTCAGCTTCTTGACATACTCCCTGACAGTTTTAGCAGTCTCAGATTTTCATCTACTCAGGGCAACAGCCAGTTCAACCCATTCTCTATATCCCATGCAGGCATCATCAGTGGCTTCATAGGCTTCCAATTCAGGATCATTAGCACCTAGCCTAGTGATCTGAAGTTTCCACTACTTACCTTTTCTCGAAATGGGGAACTTTGACAATAGTTTCTTTGGCAAGTCTTCTGTCCACAACATCAAAGAACTTATTTCTTGCCATATTGTCAAAGTGGAGTTGGGCTTTCGCTGATGAGGCTACATGCTTTGTTTTGGTCACCAATACCTGTGAACTCTACTCTTTCTCAGTCAATGACTCAATAGCAGCTTCTATCAGTTTCTTTTGAACATCCATGGAGGGCATTTTGATTTTTCTTGCCTCCTTAGCTGCAAAGGCTTTAGCAGCTTTAGCTGAAGCTTCTTCCTTCTTCTCTATTTCAAGGATTTCAAGCTGCTCTTGTTTCCACTGATAATAAGTCTCTATTGGAATGCCCATATCTTTGGCCTTAGATTTGTCAAATTCTAGTTGAGCAGCTTCCGGAGTGTCAGTGTCCACAGTGGCCTTGCATTTGCCCTTTTCTGACCTGATCTTCACTGTTTCAGTTTCCTCTTCTTCTTCTTCTTCTTCCAAAATTAAGTGTCTCCTTCTGCTTGGCCTTTACCCAGGAATGTATTCCTCCCCCTTAGATGATGCAGGGTTTTAAGATTTAGCCTGAGTAGGCTGAGCTTCAGAGACTGTGGAAGTACCTGCAGCAACACCAGTTTGTAAGTGACCAGTTGCTTGGCCTGCTGAAGTTGATTTCTCCTTAGAAGGAAATGAAGATTTCTCCTCCTTGGACTTTGTCTTCGAGGAAGATTTAGATTTCTCCCCCTTTAAAGGAGATGGCAAATAGCCTTCAACAACAGTTCTTCCTGAAGGAACGGATCCAACAGGCTGGGCTGTAGCAGGTTTGGGAACAGGTCTAGAACCAATCAGACTATGCACTAAGAAAGCTAAGTTGTCCTTAACCTCTACTAGCTGGGTAACACAGGTTTGAAGGGAATAGGAATGGGAAGTGGCAAAAGATGAGGCTTATACACCACCATAGCCCTCGTCAATTCTTCCTCTACTTGACCTCCTGGGTAGTAGACACTGGTTCCCCACTCATCTGTTCTTTTCCTGCTCCCCCTACACCTAACACCTCCCCTTTTAGACTGATCTGAAGGGCGCTTCTCCCCCTCAAGATGACCAACATCTTCTTGATCAGCATGATTCCTTTTTTGAGCTTCAGCCTGAGGGCAGCAGGGAGTCTGCAAGTCTATGACTGCTTATTCCAACTGATCCATTCTCTTATTAATCTCAACCTCCACTTATAGAATGAGCCTCTGCAGATTTTCAATAGAATAAGTAAATACACAAACTATTGTGGTCATCTGATCTTGTAAGGAATGGATAGAAGTGGTGGTTTGGAATGATGGGTTTCCTGGTGGCAACTCTTGAGTTGCAGCACCCTTTCCCTTTATCACAGAGAGAAGGGAGGAATATCGTTCCTCAGAAGCTTCCTTGAGGGCTGCCAGATCAGCCTGGGTGACAACTCCGACTTCACGTAGAATAGTCGTTAACATCTCAAGAGTTACCCCTTGATGACCTGACGCGAACGACATTTAGGTGGCCACTATAGGACTTCCATCCTTCATCTCTACATCACCAGCTGGGGATGCAGATCGAGATGTTTGAGGAGACATCACAGAGACGTCTTTCATGTGCGTAGATGTGATTGAGTTGTGATAGAAGGAGTGGCGGTCACCGGGGGCTGGAGGTAACCTTGTTCAACATCTCCCCTCTCCGAGCGAGGGGGACTAGACATATGAGCTTCATCCCCGTGGAATGAAACATGTACCCGTTGAAGGGAACCTGAGTGGCTAGCGGGTTAGAGGCGGCTACTGGACTAGTAGCCCTATATTGGCTTGTGCGGCTTTGGGTTGATGGTTCTCCCTCAGCTCTCACACTCTCAGCCTTCAAAGGGTCAGAGGCGGTGCGTTCAGAATCTCTCGTCTCTGGCCTCCCACCACCTGCTCCTTCCCTATCCACGCTTAACTCCCACTCACCTGTCCCTAAAATATTTTCATCATCTGCCTCATCTCCCTCTTCCTCACTCACTCTCTCCTCACTTTAAGAAGTGGATGTGTCGGTTCTGATAGAGTCTCTTCTAGATAAATGACCTGGAAATATACTCGTACCCTTTCCGAACGCCAGTCTGTCAGTCTAAGAAGAGACTGGGGAATGTCAATACTGACACCCGAGGAAGTCCCCTCGGGAGCTTGAACCTTTCGAGCACAACAATTTTGTATACATTGGCCGCTGGTCTTTTATGGATCTCATCATCGTTGTCCATTGCATACTGTATGAATAGTTAGAGAAACCGTTGGAAAGGGATGAAATTTCTTTCTCTCTTTGTCCCCTTGTCTTGGACTGCTCTTTTAAGTTCATCAAAGATGAACTGCGCATAATCAAAATGGCAGTCGTGAGCAAAAGCAGTGAACATGGCCAGAACATGAATGGAGGCGGAGTCTTGGCCAAAATGATTCCCGGTGAAACACCTGTTGATGATATCAAAGAATACTCACCAATGAGATTGTAATTGCTTGGTCTTGAAATCGGATGGCTTTGACAGACACCATCATAACCAAGTGATTGGACTTTCTTGGAATATTTGATCTGGTTTGGGTATGGGGGCGAAGGTGTATTTGGCTAGTGAGAAATGTTCGGTAGGTAGGCGTAGAATTTGGCTGACGGCTTCAAGTGTTAGACGGATTTGGACGGAGTCAATTTGGTGACGAAATGAGGGATTTCCTCATTGACAAATTTTGTATACTTGGTACGGTGATGGCGGTGATGAGGGAATAGAAGATGTGATGGCCTTTAAGGATATTAAAGGTGATATCCTCGACTTTGTCATGTAGAAGTGACAGGTCAAGCTACGAATTTTGCTAGGCGAATTCAGTGTAATGGGTTGGGTGAAGGAGGGTTGTCTCTCAACTGTTGGTTGTTGTGAGGGATAGGAGGATGGGGAATGGTCAGAGAGATTGGTTGTTCCATGAGTCTTGTATGAATGCAAAATGGTTAGTTAATTAGACTCGTATAAAGTAGGATATTCTGATTTCTCTGAAATGGGTGTGAAATAAAACCCCATCTATTCTGTTTAAAGCATCGGGATTTTCATTAGTAGAAAGAAATATCTACTGAAGGATATCCAAAGTCGATCGTTAAGAGACCAATGTTAGAATAGATATGTTCACTCCAACACTTATTGCTAACTAGAACCACTGGTACAAAAACTTAGGAACTTGTTTTGTTTTTGGGCTTGAGGCCCAAAGTTCGGATGAACCCTGTCCGAAATTCGATTGGGACCGAAGTTCAGATGGGATTATGCATGGTAACTAAAGCTAAGGAATCTAACATGTGGATGCCCAGAAATTCGAATGGGCCCGAGAGTCGGTTAAGGCCGAAGTTCGGATGGGTCTTTTACATAAAGTTAGGAAAATATGAGCAACTGAATTTCAGATGGACTGAAGTTTGGATGGACCCAAAGTTCGGATGGGTCCATGACATACACTTACGCAAATATCAATAGCCGAAGTTCAGAGGGTCTGAATTTCGGATGGACCCGAAGTTCGGATGGGTCCATGGCATATACTTAGACATTCATGATTGACCTAATTATAGATGCTCCGAATTTTGGATAGAACCGAAATTCGGATGTGTCCATGGTAGACACCTACAATTATTTCGTGCATATGATCCGAAATTCATTTGCCATGCGAAACTTCAGGTCACCCGAAGGTCTATAGAATTGTTGAAATTGAATATATCAACAACAATTAATGTGTTCATGCACATGCAGACGTCTACAGTGGCGTATGCTCAAATATGCAGATCCGAACACTAGAAATGATAACTAACACTTTACCTAACTACACTAATAGTTAAAAACATGATCTAATAACCTAAAAAGGGAAAAAAAAAAAAAAAAACAGAGGGAAAACCCCTCGAAAATATCTAAAATCTGAAACCCTATGAAATGCATGTTAAACCTAAAAATAAAGGAAGAAAAGTATTATCTGGTATGCGATTAGAAGTAATATGCAAAAGATTGTAAGAAAAACGAGTACAAATAGAGGTTTTTTGTGTGCAAGAATGGAGGTTTTTATGGTGGTAGTGTGTCGGAGAAGAAAGCGTAGGGAAGAAAAAGGCAAAGCCTGCCTATTTATAGTGATGGGCCGAACAGTTAAAAAGTTAAGGCCTTAAAATTTAAGAAAGATCGGGCCATAAAAATTAAATACACACCGTGGGCTTTTAATTAATCCTTAAATAATAAAAACACACAAACAAAACAAAAAAACAAACAAAATAAATAAATTAGAGAAAAACATAAAGTCTTTTTGTGATTTTTTTAATTAGAGAAAACTTAACAACTTAACATATAGAAAGATTAAACTAAAATTAAAATTTAATAGACATAAAAAAATTAAAATCTTTTTGGATTTTCAGGATATTTGCAAATGACAGAAATAGATAAAATGTTTTTGTGTTTTTAATATTTTTCAAAGTAAGAAACTAAGAAGAAAAATAAAATTAAGCAAAATAAAGTAAAATAGAATAAGATAAAATAAAATTGAATAAAAAAATTGAAAACACATTTCATCTTTTACTCCCCCTCAAAAATACAATTACCCTTTTACAATGAACCTAAAACCCCTCTAGAATTTTGAAAGTTTGACAAACCTGGATGTTGAAGCTTCCCACTCAATGATGAACATATCACATAACAATTGTCAGGTTCTCCAACATTAGCGACATATATAGATAAACAGACACAGTAATGAATGTTGTGACACTTCCTTTAAATTGACGTACCAGATATTTTCAAAATAAAGGAATTTAAAAAAATTATGATAATTGTTTGAAGTAGAATTATTTAAAAAAGATATGATATTCAACTAGAGGGGGGATTTAACATGCCAATTTGAGATACTAAGAACTGAAAACGAAGTTCGTCTAGAGCCTTAGTAAATATATCAGCAAGTTGAAATTTTGTTCCTACAAAATACAGTTCTATTGTCTCCTATTCTACGTGGTCTTTAATGAAATGTTACCTGATATCTATGTGTTTTGTTCTTGAGTGTTGCACGGGATTGCAAGATACAACGATTGTACTTCAGGAATCATAGGATATTGGGATGTTGGTGAGTGAAAATTCCTAATCACGTAACTGTGTTCTCATCCATAGCACCAGAGAGCAACAAGTTGCGGCTGCTACATACTCAGCTTCAACTATGGATGCGGACACACAACTCTGCTTTTTGGAAGACAAACTTGCCAGTCTGTCACTCAAAAACTGAATCCCAACTGATGTGCTTTTCCGGTCTACTCTGCAACTTGCAAAATCAGCATCTGAAAAAGCGGTAGGATCGAAATTGGTTCCCTTTGGATACCATAGACCAAGATCGGGTGTACCCTTAAGATAACAAAATATGTGTTTAACTGCAGTTATGTGTGATTCTTTTGGGTCGGCCTGAAAGCGAGCACAAAGACATGTACAAAACTGTTGTAGTCGTCCCGATCAATATTTAAGCACTCGCAAACATAAACAATGATTTAATGAAGAAACAAAGAGAATGAAAAACTAAATGTTCGCGAAACTGTCAGAGAGAATAATGTTGCAGTTGCTGCTTTTTACTATTAGAATAATGACAAAAGTTGGAAACCCTAGGCGTGGGTTTCCTTTAAATACAAAGGGATGTTTGAAGGGTTTACAAATCACACCCATCAACTTCTAAATTAAAGAAAAGATTACGTATCAGGAAATGAAATAAATACCATCTACTACAAAATGGAACCACAGGATTGAAATTTAATATCTAAATCTACCCCTTTTCAATCACTGTGGCAGGTGACAAGCTCTTTCATCAGACTCTCGTATACCGAGGATGACATCGAATCTTCGCATGACTTAGGGTGCGTGAAGTCTGTCATTGATTAGCTTAATTGCGTTGCGGATGTCTTGTATCTCCTGGGGCTTCTTCTTGAGCTCTTTAAACTTCTGGGCATCGTCCTCTTGGAGTCTCCCGTTCAGTTCGGCTCTTATTAATCTTAGAGTGTCGTCATAATGGCAAGATAGTTCCTCAAATCGCAAGACCTCTTTTGACTTTGTTTATTCAAAAATATAACGCCTTGCTCATGTTTCTTGAATACTCGATACATCGGTTGAATATCAATTCCAAAAAAATGTCTGGTCTGGAGCTTTGAGGCCCCCCTTAACAAGATAGCTCTCGATAGCTAATTGGAAGTCTTTTAAGCACATTAGAATGGAATGTCGTCTCATACTTCTATTAAGGGCCGCCAGTGTCGTGATATAACTCAATCTCCCCTTGACTTTGTTCTTTAGCTTGTTATGAATTGTTTCGATGTCGTCGGGGTTCATGAAATCATAATCACTCTCGTGGACTTGTTTTGATGTACCGTCTTCTCTTTTGATGTGTATTGAAGGAGTGAATAGACGGGCCCTTTTGTACAATGATATTGAGACGACTTTCACCACTTTTGATCTTGACCAAACCTCTAACATAGGTCTTGTCTCCTGTAGTATCATTTAGTTATACTCGGCCTGCTCAGCTTTAGATACATCACTTAGTTCCATGAGCAGCCGTCGACTAAACTTTCCTAGTTTCATCATGAATACGACTTTCAATTTTTCTTCCAAGTAGGGTTCAAGAAAATCTTTAGCTTTCATTTTCATTAAATACTCCTTGAGCCCTTGAACTGGTGATGCTTTAACCTCCGCTGCATGAATTGTGGTTTCTACATTAATAGACTCGACCCTGGTGGTCGAATATCAGATTATCTCTCTCCTCGGTTGGCAGAGAGTGCACTTTGCCGTTAGAAAACTAGTCCACCCAGTCGAGGTCCCCCTTATCGAATATAGAATTAGAAGCTTCGACAATTTCTTGAAAACAATCAACTGTTCGGGGGCCGAGGATTCAGTTGATTTTTTTGGTTTTATTAGAGAGAAGGTGGAGGTGGTTATGTTCAAGGTAAGTGTCAAGTTAGGAGGAATAGTAGGGGCCTTTTTATGGATGAATATATTTCTTGTTGAGGCACGTGGGTGGGCGAGCTAAGACAATCAAAAGAGAGGAGGAGTTTTCAGGTGACTCAGGTTTTAGTTTAGGTAATTTGATAGGCTCATCTAGGTCAATCTCTAAATCTGAATCCGAAAGCATGATGACTTCCATTTTTTCTGATGGAGGCTCATACATCACCATAACCTTTGTCAAATCTTCCTCTTCTTGACTTTCTAAGCAGTAGTCATTTGTTCCCTACTCACTTCTTCTCAACCTACTCCCCCTAAACCTTGTACTTCCTCCTCAGGCTGAACTCTATGACGCTTCTCCCCCTCAGGATGACCCGGATATTCCTGATCATCATGTTTTCTTTTGAGAGACTCAGCCTGTGGGCGTTAGTGACTTTGTAAGTCAATAACTTCCGATTCCAGCCTATCCATCCTTTTGTTCATTTCGGCTTCCATATGAAGAATCAGCCTCCGCAGATTTCAATTGAGTCGGTGAATAATGCAGCTGTTGTGGTTAGCTGATCTTGAAGGGCAGTGGTTGATTGGACTGATGCGTTCCAGATGGCAACTCCTGAGTTGCAGCATCCTTTCCCTTTAAAATGTAAGAAAGAAGGAATGATGTTCCTCAGAAGCTTCCTTGAGGGCTGCCAGGTCAGCCTGGGTAACAACACCGACTTCACGAAAAAGAGTCGCTAGCATCTCAGGAGTTATCCCTTGATTGCCTGAAGCGAACGACATTGGTGTGGCCGTAACAGGACTTCCATCTTTTATTGCTGCATCCCTAGTTGGGGGTACAAATTGGATGTTGGAGAAGACGTCACAGAGACGTCTTGAATGTATGGTGATGTGTTATGGGGTGTTACATGAGCTGTGCTGGAAGGAGCACCTGTCACTGAGGGCGGCAGGTGACCTTGTTCAACATCTCCCCTCTTCGAGCGAGAGGGAGATGGCATATGTGCTTCATCCCCATGGAATTAAACGGGTTCCCTTTTAGGGCAACCTGAGTGGCTGAGGGGGGGGGGGTGTTAATGGCAGCTACTGGACTTGTAGCCTTATCCAGACTAGTCCAGCTTTCGGTAGATGTTACTCCCTCAGCTCTCATTTTTTCAGCAGTCAACGGGTCAGAGACGGCGCGTTTGGAATCATCGGCCTCTCGCCACTCACCCCCTTCTCCTTCCTTATCCACACTTACCTCCCACTCACTCGACACCAAGATATTTTCATTCTTGTCCTTTTCTCCCTCCTCCTCACTCACACTCTCCTCAACATCAGAAGTGGATGACTCTGTCGGTTCTGACAGAGTCTCTTCTGGATACACACCCTGATAGTATACCCGAACCCTCTCTAATGTCCAGTCAGCCAGTGTGAGGAGTGACATGGGAATGCCGGAATGTTCAATAAGGGCACCCGAGGAAGTTCCCTTGGAAGCTTAAACCTTTGAAGTGCGACAGTCTTGTAAACATCCGACTCAGGCCTCTCGTGTATCTCATCGTCATTGTCCAACGCATATTGAATAAACAATTGAAGAAACCTATGGAATGGAATGAACTTTCTTTCTCTTTTTGACCCTTTATCTTGCACCGCTTTTTTCAGTTCATCAAAAATAAATTGCGCGTCGTCGTAATGGCGGTCGTATGCAAAAGCAGCAAACATTGCAAGCACATGGATGGATGTGAAGTCATGGCCAGAGTGTTTCCCGTTGAAACAATTGTTAGTTATGTCGAAGAAGACGCACCAATGGGATTGTAGTTGTTTGATTTTCAAGTAAGACGGCTTAGATAGAACATCGTCTAAGCCCAGGGATTGGACTTCTTGGAGTGTCTGGACTTGTTTAGGTATGGGGTTAAATGTATCTGGACTGATTGTATAGCCCATCCATTAATAATTTTGTGGCCCATTTATTAACCTTTGGGCTTCTCTTAGCCCAACCCATTTTCTTGAAACCCTAAAGCCCATTTCTTAGTGCCTATAATTACTCCTCTCTTTTATGAAAGGAGGGACTTTTTGGACGGTGCTTCTTTTGTCTCTAAAAGACTGCACCCTTAACTTCTCTCACACTCCACTTGGTGACTGCTGCACCTGGAAAACCCACCATCAGTTCCAGGAGGTTTTTCCAGGGGGTTTCCTTCTCTCCACGCCCATAGCTTCATCAACAGCAGCACCTGAAAGAAAAGCATGTTAAACTCAAAAGTAAATGAAGAAAAGTGTTACCTGGTAGTAGATGAGAATAAATAAGCAAGAAATGGCAAGAAAAATGAGCGGAAATGAAGCTTTTTTTGAGTATTTTGAGGGAAAGGATGCGTCGGGAGGAAGGAAGAAAGGAGACACCCGCTTATTTAAAGGAATGGTTCGGGCCGGGTCTATCCATGTAACATCCGGCACTAAACCAGGTTAGCAATAATGACCTAATCTGTATTTAATAGCCAATTATAGCCTAATCAGTGGTCATTAGAAATTAATCAAGTGATTAACAAGATTTATTAGAAAATTAAACTCAATTAGAATCAAATTCATCGGTGCGATGAATCGGGAAATCAATTAATCCGATCAATTTACGATATGAGGGATTAATTCAACTAAGTACATAATTAAATTATGATTAGTGACACTAATCATACACTAATACAATTACTTAACATTAATTATGCAAGACTAAAACAATTCATTAAAACAATGCATCCATAAGTATTTTTGAAATTACAAGAAAAGGGAAATACAAGAATACATTTCTAAATACATTTATACAAAAAAAATATATAAATACATGTATAAATACATGCATGGCCGGATTTTAGGCATGTGTGTATTAGAAGTTGACTTTTATTTTTTTAATATTACTTTAAACACCATCATTTTGTTTAAAACTACACACAACTTTTGTCTCCCATGCTTTTCATCATTTGAAAGACCAAATTTCTTCTATAAATAGAGAAGCCTTTCATTCATTTTAATCACACCAAAAAACCTCTTTTCTCTCCTCATAAGATCCGGCCATATACCCACACACATCACAAACTTCTTCATTCAAGTGTTCTTGGTGTTCTTTAAGTGTTTGTAGTGCAAACCTAGCAAAGATTTCAACTTCTACTCAAAATCATATTCCAAATACTTCAAAGTAAGTAAATACTAACTTATTTCATCTTATATTTATGTTTATATAAGTCTTGCATAATATATATAATCACCAACAACAACAAGTTTCATAAAAACTCAAGTTTATAAGTTTCTAGTTTTTATTTTTAAGTTGTTTCTTTAAATGTGCATATGAATATATGAACACATTATAAACATGTTAATATTATGAAAACATGTGTTATATATGTGTTATATAACTTTTACAACTATTATACAAGTAGTCTTTGAATAAACAACAAGAATCATAAGTTGTTTCAAGTTTATAAACTACAGATTTTCGGCAGAAAATTTATATCGACTTTGAAAAATCATAACTAATTCATAACTCAACGAAATGAGTTGATTCTTGTCTCAAAAGATAGATCTATTTCTTAACTATAGATCTGGAATTTTTCATAATTTATTTTGGAGTTTAAGACCTCCAGAAAATATTTGGGAAACCGAAAGTTTGACAGCTCAAAAATGGCCAACATAGGGTTTTTATCGAGCTTTTTCACCAACCTAAACATCTCGAAAAATGGACGTTCTTGATTCTAAAAATTCTTTCTATATAGTAGTTTAATGTCCTAGAAAATCAAAGTCTAAAAGATTTTGGAGCTTGGTCAAAAACAGCCTCAAAGTAGGCCGAAAAACCTCCGAAAAAGCTGGAAAATTATATATATATATATACATATATATACATATATATACATATATATATATACATATATATACATATATATACATATATATATATATATACATATATATATATATATATATATATATATATATATATATATATATATATATATATATATATATATATATATATATATATATATATATATATATATATATATATATATATATATATATATATAAAGTCGACGTTTTAAGCAAATTTTGTTTATGAACTTGTAATGTTGGGTGATTTAAGACATAAAAATCTATACATATATATATATATATATATATATATATCATCATATATTAGAGATATTAAGTCCTTATTATCATTTAGGACTCGATTAAACTCACTCGACGCATCATCCATCCTTTTACGCTAAAAGCTTTTTACGCTAGATTTTTGCCATCGCAATCCCGGTGAGTTCTCATAGCCCCTATTTTCACAATGTTATGTTTTGGGGATGAAATACATGCTTCGTTTTTATATGGACACGAAAATATCTTCATTTCTATTATGTATTACACATGTGGTTCCATTAGCCCTTATATCATGAACCGTTAATTGCATTTATTTGTAAGCGCGAATATATTGTGGATAGATCTATTGGGAGTCATGTCCCCCACTCAGGTTAGTTCGGATTGGCTAACAGCGGGTGCATATATATTCAACACACGGTATTACGTATGGAAATACTGCACAGGACAAACTCATTTTAATTAAGCTTCGGTTGCATGATGGTTTATATGTAATACATAACAAGGAATTTATGATTTTATAAATTCATTCTCTATTATTGTTGTCCATACAAGTCAGATTTACGTGTAAACCTATGAGATCACCAACAATTTTGTTGACGTATTTTAGCGTGTATTTTCAGGAAATTAAGGCAAGTCCATCACATCGGTAGTATTTTCAAGCTTCCGCATTTAAGGAGTCGCACTCAGTTTCAAACCATCGGAGATTTATTTGCATTATTTTGGATGATTTAATTATGTATTTAAATCTCTGTACCTTGCGAACTTCTTTTTATCATTTTGGGTTATGTAAAACATTTATATCTTTTAAAGTTACACTGATGTATTTTTGAAAACGTCCATATAGGGGTCGTTCATTATGATTATGGTTACGCTTCCGCGACGTCACGCTGCGTTGCCAACCGGGGTAACGGGGTGTGACAGATTGGTATCAGAGTCATAGTTATAGTGAACTAGGTTGCATTATGGACTATAACTGCACGTAAGATTTACTGATTTTAGAAATATTTTGTAACTAACTAAAAGACTATGAATGGACCTTGATAGCAGAAAACATGTCCCACCCGGAGACTATCATCTTGTCAGATTCAGAGGATGAGTACACCCCTACGAGCCCCGCAGTCACTGAGATTTTCACTGAAGGAGAAACATCTGAGGAAGAAGACCCCTCTGAAGACCCAATGGAGGAGTCAGAAGAGGAACCAATGGAAGAAGATGACGCTGGAGAGGATCCACCGCCCCCAACAGTTCCCCATCGCGTTTCATACCACCCGGCAGAGCCGTCCTTTAAGCCATATCGGCCTTACCCAAATGGCCCTAAAATGTTGTACACATCCCGAAAGCGGGTGATCACGCCAAGACGGGAGTCTATTCCCATCTCGACTCCCCAGCCCAATCCCCCACCACCACACCGACGTGTAGACGTCCGACGATGGGGTTGGATACCTGAAACCCTCCGTGAATGGAGGCAGGAGGAAGGAATCCCTTCCCACTTTGAGATCGGAGGACCATCCTCCGCATCTATCTCGTCACTCACTCAAGAACCCGACGAAGAGACCATACCACTTTTGGTAACACGGTTTACCAGGCATGATCGCCAACTTCGGTTGCTTAACCAAGATATCGGACAAATGACCGCTCATTTAGAGCGGGAGGAGTTACAAAACTCCAACATATACTGGGCCAACCAGCATGCCCTTGCCATTCAGCAGGACGGACTGAACGACCTCCGGCAACGATTAGCCGAGAGCGAGGCCCGCAACGAGGAGCTGGCACGACGCCTCAATGCTTTAGAAAAGGGAGAGACCCCTGATCACTCCCGCATTTAGTACCCCCCCCTCCCCCTCTATCATTGTAATATTAGGAGATTATTATGTAATAGTGTAGGACTAAAATTTTCGGGTAATAACCCGCCCCATTGTAAGAAAATTATGAATGATTAATGAAAAATTGCAAGTTATTTATGAAATTGTGTTTGATGATTATAGTGTTGTGCCTTAAGAAAAATTTACATCTTTAAGATTCAACTTCTTACACTATGCTATTTTCTTTAAACTTTAAGATAATGCCGCCGAGACGAGTTATGAGCGCCGCAGAAATTGAGGAACTAGTTGTAAAAAGAGTGGCTGTTGCTATAGCCACTTACGAGACCAACAGAAATAGTTCAGCTAACGGAGATGGTGGTGCTAGCCGCACCACGGGAGGAACTGAAACCCACCCTAAGGGTTGCGGAATTAAGGGGTTTTTGAGCTGCAAGCCCCGATACTTCAATGGGACCGAAGGAGCCGTCGGATTAGTACGATGGTTCGAAAAGTTGGAATCCGTCTTCCGTGTTAGCGGATGCATAGAAGGAGACAAAGTAAAGTTCGCCAACCACACTCTGCAAGACAGCGCTTTGATATGGTGGAACTCGTACACCCAGTCTGTGGGAATTGATGCAGCTTACCAACTCGCCTGGACCGAGTTGAAGCAGATGATGACCGATGAGTATTGCCCTAGGAATGAGCTACAGAAAATGGAGTCAGAGTTTTGGAATCTGGCTATGAAGGGAACGATGTAGCGGGGTACACCAACTGATTTCATGAACTGAGTATTCTGTGCCCTCAGATGGTGACCCCTGAGTACAAGAAAATCGAAGGTTACATTTGGGGACTCGCTCCTCAAATTCAAGGTAATGTCACTGCCTCCAACCCATCCACCATACAGGATGCCATCAGGATGGACAACAATCTAATGGATCAAGTGTCCCGGAGGAATGAAGCCAAAGCCGGGGAAAACAAGAGGAAGTGGGAAGACAAGTCCGGGAAGAATACGGGTTCGCAATCCAAGAAGCCTGAGACCATCAAGGCTTATGTAGCAGGAACTGGGTCAAGGAAAGGCTACACGGGTACCAAGCCTTTCTGCACCCAATGCACCTTTCATCACAACAAGGGACCCTGCCCAACCCCTTGTGGAAAATGCAAACGTATGGGCCATGTAGCCAAAGACTGTAAGTTTGGAACCCCGGGTATCAATGGCGGCAATCAAAGAGGCTGCTATGAATGTGGAGCTACCGGGCACTTCAAGAGTGAGTGTCCGAAGTTGAGAAATGGTGGAGGAGCTCAGGGGAGAGCTTTTGTGTTAGGAGCAGGTGACGCTCGTCAGGATCCCCACGTGGTATCAGGTACGTTTCTTTTAAATGACATTTACGCTTACGTACTCTTTGATACTTGGGCTGATAGGAGCTTTATATCTGATAAGTTTAGTAAGCAATTGAATGCCACTCCTTTTCCCTTAGACAACTCTTATACTATAGAACTGGCTGACGGCAAAATAATAGAGGCAAGTAGTATCATTAAGGAATGCACTCTGAAGCTGGCAGATCATCCCTTTACGATAGACTTGATGCCTATAGAACTCGGAAGTTTTGATGTAGTAATTGGTATGGATTGGTTGTCACACAATCATGCCGAGATTTTGTGTGGTAAGAAAGTGGTACAGATACCACTCCACAAGAAGAAGGTTTTTAACAGTCCAAGGGGAAAGAAAGAACCGACAGTTGAATGTCATATCCGGCCTTAGAACATTAAAGTGCCTTAGGAAAGGTTGCCATGCAGTACTGGTACAAATTGCAGAAAAAAGAGTTGGAGGAGAAGCGACTCGAGGATATTCTAGTGGTTCGTGACTATCCGAAGGTCTTCCCGGAAGATTTGCCTGGACTTCGGCCAACTAGGCAAGTAGAGTTTCAAATCGATTTGGTGTCGGGAGCTGCACCGGTCGCAAGAGCCCCATATAGACTCGCTCCTTCTGAAATGCAAGAGCTATCCAATCAATTACAAGAGTTGATGGATAAAGGATTCATTCGACCAAGTTCCTCACCTTGGGGAGCTCCGGTCTTGTTCGTTAAAAAGAAAGAGGGATCCTTGAGAATGTGCATAGACTACCGAGAGCTAAACAAGTTAACGGTAAAGAACCGCTACCCCCTTCCCAGGATTGACGACCTGTTTGACCAACTACAGGGATCTAGCTTCTACTCTAAGATTGATATGCGATCCGGTTATCATCGAGTAAAGGTTCGGGAGGAAGACATTCCCAAGACAGCATTCTAAACTCGTTATGGACATTATGAATTCCAGGTGATGCCATTCGGTTTGACTAACGCATCAGCCGTATTCATGGACCTCATGAATCGAGTGTATAAACCGTATCTGGACAAAATTGTAATAGTGTTCATAGACGATATTCTCATCTATTCCAGAAATAAGGAGGAGCATGAACAGCATCTCAAGCTGATCTTGGAGTTGCGAGAAGTTAAATTCCTTGGACATGTGATCAACAGCCAGGGAATCCAAGTTGATCCATCAAAAATTGAGGCCATAAAGAACTGGGCGTCTCCTAGAACCCCAACGGAAATCCGCCAATTTCTAGGACTTGCTGGTTATTATAGGCGATTTATTGAAAACTTCTCAGAGATAGCAGGTTCCCTAACAGAGTTGACTAGGAAGGATGTAAAATATATCTGGGGTGAAGAGCAAGAAAAGGCGTTTCAACAGTTAAAGAAAAGATTGTGTAGTGCACCAATTCTGTCCTTACCTGAAGGGACTGAAAATTTTATGGTCTACTGTGATGCCTCACACAATGGATTAGGTTGTGTGCTCATGCAAAGGGATAAAGTCATTGCTTACGCATCACGACAGCTCAAAATTCACGAGGTGAACTATATGACTCATGACTTGGAGCTTGGAGCAGTGGTGTTTGCTCTCAAAATATGGAGGCACTACCTGTATGGAACTAAGTGCACGGTGTTCACAGACCATAAAAGCCTTCAACATATTCTGAATCAGAAAGAGTTAAATATGAGGCAACGTCGTTGGGTTAAACTGCTTAGCGACTATGACTGCGAAATTCGTTATCATCCGGGGAAGGCGAATGTCGTAGCTGATGCCCTGAGCCGAAAGGAACGGGTTAAACCCTTGAGAGTCCAAGCTTTGGTCATGACTATACAGTCAAACCTAAACTCTCAAGTCCGCGAGGCACAAGAAGAAGCAGTCAAGGAGGGTAATCTACTGGATGAAGCCTTGAGAGGTATGGATAAGCAGTTTGAAATCAAGCCAGATGGATGTCGGTACTTCATGGGCAGAATTTGGTTACCAAAACTCGGAGGAGTAAGGAAGCTGGTCATGGATGAAGGGCATAAGACAAGATATGCTATTCATCCAGGGTCAGATAAGATATATCACGACTTGAAGGGAATGTACTGGTGGCCAAACATGAAGGCTGACATTGCTACCTATGTCAGCAAGTGCTTAACATGTTTGAAATTTAAGGCTGAGCACCAAAAACCATCAGGATTGCTAGTTCAACAAGAAATACCCCAGTGGAAGTGGGAAAACATCACCATGGATTTCATCACCAAGTTGCCGAAGACTTCTGGAGGTTATGACACTATTTGGGTGATTGTGGATCGACTTACCAAAACCGCACATTTCCTTCCAATCAAGGAGACTGATAAGATGGATAAGTTAACACAAATCTATCTTAAAGAAGTCGTCTCAAGGCATGGAGTACCAGTATCAATTATATCAGACAGGGACAGCCGGTTCACATCAAGATTTTGGCAGTCATTGCAAGAAGCACTGGGGTACACGTCTAGATATGAGCACAGCCTATCACCCGCAAACAGATGGTCGGAGTGAAAGGACGATTCGGACATTGGATGACATGCTAAGGGCATGTGTTATCGACTTTGGCAAAAGTTGGGACAGACACCTGGAGGGTCTTATTTGACGTCATCAATAAGTGCTTCACGGGTAAGCACTCAGGACACGATTCGACATCCATTCATGTGCTAGCGATGTTTGCCGCTTTCGCCTATGACAGTCACTTCGACAATGCATCGTTTATTTTTTAGGAGCTTAAAAGAGTAGTACAAGACAGAGGGACAAAACGAGAAAGAAAATTCATTCCCTTTCAATGATTTCTCCAGCTCTTTATCCAATTTGCAATGGACAATGATGATGATATCCATGAAAGGCCTGAAGCGGATGTGTATAAGACTGTGGCTATACAAAAAGTCAAAATCCCAAAGGAAACATCAACTGTCCAAGTGGATATACCGTTATCCATGCTACGACAGGCAGACCAATCTGAAGAAAGGGTTAGGGACTACTTCAGGGCAGTGTATCCGGATGAGGCTTTGTCAAAACCGACAGAGCCAACCCAATTTTAAGGTGAGGAAAAAATGAGTGAGGCTGGTGAGTAGAGGCGGCTATAAAAAAACATAGTGGGTACAGGGGAGCGGGAGATGTTCATCGTAAAAGAGGGAGATGAAGGTGAGCGGGCCGAGACCGGTGATTCTGAACACACCGTCTCTTACCCATTGATGGTCGAGGGTAGAACAATCGAGGGAGTCCAAAACCCAATCATCCAGACAAGCCAAGATAAGACCACATGTCCAGTGGTCGAACTAATCTCAACTATCCACTCAGGTTCCCCTCAAAGGGAACTTGTGTCATTCCACGGGGATCTCGCACATAGACCATCATGCTCTCATTTGGAGAGAGGTGATGTTAAAAAAGGTCACACGTCGCCCCCATATCACATCGCACGATGCCTTTGTGGCGTCCCCACAAATCCTAAACACATACAAGGCGTCTGCAATAACTTCCGGATCTGCTCTGCCAACTGGGGAGGCAGAGAGGACGGAAGGAAGACCTGAAGATGCAACTCAAACGCCATCACCTTCAGGCCATCAATGGATTACTCCTGAGATGCTAACGGCAGTTCTTCGTGAGGCAGATTTTGTTTCCCGGGCTGAACAGGACGCCCTCAAGGCGGCTTCAGTGTAACAACATACATCCCTTCTCTCATTCTTGAAAGGTAAGGGTGTTGCAACTCAAAAGTTGCCACCATGTATCCCATTAGTCCAACCATCATCATCCGTACAAGATCAGATCGCGGTCCTTTCTGACCAAATAGAAAGCCTCAAAAGGTTAGTTCTACGAGTCGAGGATCAGATGAACAACAGAATGGACCAGCTTGAATATGCAATTATTGAATTACAATCATTATGCAGACGTCAGGCTGAATCCCGCACACGCGAACATGATGACCAGGAGGACCCTGGTCATCCTGAGGGGGATAAATGCCCCATGATTTAGTCTGAAGGAGAATTGCAGAGTGTAGGGGGAGCCGAAGCTGAATAAAGTGGGGAGGGAGGTTCAACGGCTCCAGGTGGTCAAGAGAAGAAGATCCAACATCGGCTATGGTAGTGTTTGAGCCACCCTTAGACAAAGTTGAGCCACCCAGGCCTGAGCCAGAATCACCGCAGAAGTCATCTTGTTATTTGATTTCTTGAACTCCCCCACCCATGTACCACAAGAAGAAATTCTGTCAGCCTTGAAAGCAGCTACCCCTCCTCATAGTCAAAAAACTACTACTGAACCATCCTATACTCCTCAAGTCCAAGAGATCCCACAAGTCTGTAAGGTCGCCTTGCTACAGATCCTATCTTGACGCGACACCGTCCTACGAGTGCAGAATCCTCGTTAGCGGCTTGACGGATAGACCACGAACACAAAACACGGAGACACACACTGTGATAGACGAACAACGGAACGTCCCGACACGTGGTTCTCTTCAAGAACAAACTCTCTAACACTTGCAAGTTCGAGATCGCCTTTTGCTTAAGCTCTTATTAACTTCTGAAAACTCTCCAAAAAACCACCCGGATGGTCTTTTTGCTCTCAAGTTCGACAGAACCTCTGAGCCGTCAAAGATCCCTAATTTCACAATGAAAAATTCAATATATAGACGACAAGTTCGAGAAGATGCTCCTCTCGAACTTGTCCTCACTAAGTTCAAACTCTACCCTTTAAACTTGTCACAAGTTCGAGAAGACGCTACTCTCGAACTTGTCTTCACTAAGTTCAAACTCTACGCTTTGAACTTGTCTTTGAACTTGTTCCTTTGAACTTGTCTTTAAACTTGTTCCTTTGAACTTGTTTCTTTGAACTTGTTCCTTTGAACTTGTTCCCTTGAACTTATTTCTAGAACTTATTCTAGAACTTATTTCTAGAACTTGTTATGATAGTCTATAACTTACCATGCAAATGTAAACATCATACACAATCATGATATCAATAACAAAACTAGATTGCTGTCGTCACACCGGATGTACCAACAGACTCCCCCTTGACGATAGCTTCTAGTTGTTGTATATTGATCGTAATAGACTATCAGATTCAGAGACAATGAATATCGAAACTAGAAAACTATTGTCACATCGGGTGTATCAACAGACTCCCCCTTGACGATAGCTTCTAGTACATATTCATTGATCTATGAATACCGAAATCACCTTTTCATCTTTGTTATCCATGACTGCCTCTTCAGATTCGCTTTCCTCAACGGTTTGTTGACTAACTTAGTCCATTTCCTACCAGTCAGAGGATATATTCTTATTCGAACCACAGCGCTTCTACCAACTCTTAGATTAACCTCTCAAATCTTGCAAAACGACCCTCCCTTCGGATAGTTTTTGCAAACACCTCAGCAAGGAATCGTCTTCCTAGATTTATAAGGTCCTTCCAAGCTAAATCAATCACTTCACACTTCAATATTTGATTCATCATTTAGTGCAGATTTCAGCATCTCTAGATCTATCACATTCTTATCTTCATTCATAACACCTTCATCGAGTGACTTCCAATCAGGTATATCTTTAGGAATAAACACTCAATCCTCAAGATCCTGTTGTTCTAAGTCATCTTCGAAGACGAACCTCATTTCATCTTCATCTAACTCTGACAATGCTCCGATCAAACCTTATCTTCAGTTACTTTAGTCGCCTCTGAATCCTTGTCTTTTCCCTTGTTAGTGGCTATGAACACCGACTCCCCCTGAGGACCAGCAAGCTGAGCAAATTGCTGTCTTGAAAGATCTGCCAGCTCACTATTCGGGCCATCTTCTTTGACTTGCCAGCTCACTGCTCAGGCCATCTTCTTCGACTTCCCTACAATTTCTCCCCCTGAGATGGACGATCTTTCAACAAGTCCTCCAAAATAGCCTCCAGATTTGCTATCTGCTGCTGCTGATCAGTCTCTGTCTGATCTAACTGGGCATTAAGATGTTGAAGTTCACGAATTGCCTTTGTCAGTTGAAGAATCTATAATTCTGTAAAAACTCCAATTCTAACACTGTATAGACTTAATCAACACATCAAACAAGTCATAATATGTTAGTAGGACATTAAAAACCATTATTCAACGATAAAATTGCAATGAAACTCCCCTTACTTACATTCTTTGAAGGTTTAGAATGTAAACCAAACACTAGAATTAAGTTCGAGAGAAACAGTAGTTATCTTCGTTAACCAATCACAAACACTTAAGTGAAAATTTTGAAAATACTTGAATAAAATTCAACTTTTTCAACTTTTTCGTGTAACGGAATTTTACAAACTTTGCAGAAACATTCACACAAAGCAACAAATTTTCACGCAATATTTTTTTATTCAAACAAAAATGCATCCTAGTAACTTTGACCTTTATCCTACTTAAAATAAAATGAAATAAAATAAGATAAAATAAAATAAAATATTGAACAAAATTTAAACTTAAGTTACTCTAAACTACTTTTAAAATTTGTGACCTGTACTATCAGAATATATTTGTGAGAAAGTCAAATAAAGGTTCAATCAGATAGCAGTGTCAATACGCACTTTCAGTATTACACTTTCACACTTAGGAATTTTTTATTCCTTTGATTGTTTGTCGTGATATACATACCAAGTCAATTGTTGGTATGATTTTCCCTTTGAACATTTTACACTTAGGAATATCCCTTTGCCTTTTTATTTATCAAGAAACTACCTTATGTGTCCCATACATAGACATACTTTTATGATCAAGGCATACACACAATGATTATAACTCTTCGGTATTGCAAATTTTCTTTAAAAGGCAAACGTCGGACACAGTTCTGTATTTACATACAACAGAGTGTCTTAGTTTGTCTTAAAGTTTATTTAAAGCTAGCAAGACAGCGGTGACAGGTCTGTACTGACGTACAACAGAGCGACTTATCTTGCTAACTCGAGTCAAACCAGAGGTAACAGGTCTGTACTTACGTAGAACAGAGTGACTTGTTTTGACTCTCACCTTACTATCATGATTTTTTCTTTTCTTTTCTTTTCATTAAGATGTATCTGATGTGGCTATACATGCCCCAGAAAATTTGCATACCTCATTTAGAATCATTGTCTGTATGTCTCTAACATAAAAATTAAGACCATTTGGTCATACATCTAAGTTAGTTACACATATGACTTTTTCTTGAATATTTTATTAGCTTTTGAGATTTCCTTTGTGTATTATGCCTACCAACACATCGAACTAGAAAAAGTATATCACTTAGAGTTTAAGGTGCATTATGTGTGAAAGCTTAACACTTAGAGATTGTATCAACTGTGCTAATTTTCGTCACTTTGAACCTATGTCTCTAAGACTTAACGCAATTTTCTAACATTCTCCTTTTTTTGAGGTTTTTTATGGTTTTCTCTCTCTTTTTTTGTTTTTCATGAATAAGAGTAAGCTAATAAACTAACCTACTAACTTACTATAAAAGGAAATAAAATTGACTTAATTACTATCTTGCTGTAAAAAGAAATAAATTCTACTTAGGTCAAGTTACTCTGGATTACGCATACCATTCAGTTGAACTAACAACTCAAAGCGTGACTTATCAAAAGCTTTGGTAAACAAATCTGCATTATTATCTTCCGTTGCCACTTTTACCAGCTTTATTAAGTTCTTTTCAGCACAATCACGTATAAAATGATGTCTTATGTCTATGTGCTTTGTTTTACTATGTTTAACTGGATTATTGGTTACAGCAAAAGTTGATTGGTTATCTATCCTAATAGGAGTATGAGTATTAGTCAAACCGTAATCCCGCAATTATTGTTGTATCCACAAAACCTGTGAACAGCAACTAGCAGCAGCTACATATTCAGAACTTCATAACATGTTTTGTTCAATGATTTGACAGTAAGGACCTGATTTAAAACATGACAAGCGGTATACACTACCTCCCCTCAAAACATGGTATGAAGCTTTGAATCCAAGAGCATGGTTCTTACTGCTTCAATCAAAGTTCTGTTCTTACGTTCTGCCACCCCATTTTGTTGTGGCTCATAAGGTGCAACAATTGATGCACTATGCCTTTTGATAGGCAATATACCTAAATTACCGTGTTTTTAAATATTGTTTCATTATCACTCCTGATACGTTTTACCCGTGTCCCATAGGAGTTTTCGACTTGGTCTAAGAACCCAATCAACTTTGCAGCTGTCTCGTCCTTCGTACCTAAAAAGAAAACCCATGAAAATCGTGAGTAATCATCAGTGATAACTAAACAGTACCAACTACCACCTATACTCCTTTTGTTGATTGGTCCGAACAGGTCCATATGCAACAAATCGAAAGTGGCAGCTATAGAGTTCTGAGTCTTTGACTTCTTGTGTTGTTTGCCCTTCTTGCACGATACACACTTGTCTTCAAACTGAAAACTCTTCATCGGGACACCTTGCACCAGTCCATGTTTAGTGATGTAGTTCATTTTTCTCAGGTGCAAGTGTGTCATGCGTCTGTGCCATAAGACTGATTCGGTCTCTGAAGCTTTGGACAAAAGACAGATAGTTCCAATCGATGAATCGGAGATGTTCATGTCCAGCATGTACAAATGGTTCTTCCTTGGGGCTCTCATCATAATCCACTCTTCAGGTATCTTGAATCCTGGCTTCAGTATCAGTAAACAACACTGAATTCTTCTTATCACAGATCTGAGAGACACTAATGAGATTATGAGCAAGTCTATCAACCTGATATACTTGGTCAAGTGTGATAGTCCCATTAGTAATCACTCCTGTTCCAGTGATATTTCCTCCTTTGTTCCCGACAAATGATACAAAACCCTTGTTCCCTCCCTTGAAGTCTGTGAGCAGACTTCTTTCCCCAGTCATGTGCCTAGAGCAGCCACTGTCGACAAACCACTTGTTGTCGAGACCTGTAGTTAACTCCTGCACATGAAAGAAAACAAGTTAGTTATCACGGGGAACCCAAGCCATGACTGACTTGGTAATACCATTCTCATCCACATACTTGAACTCCTTCAAAAACCCATCTCTCCGTTCAGGTGACTTGGGTGTTTGATTGAGAACACGTTGTGGTGCAGAGTGATTTAAATTCACTCTTGGCCTTTAGGTAGATATTTGCTGTGGAGCCCTCGAATAATTTCTATTATAGGTCATTTCTGATTGATATCCCTGGGCTCTACCTGGTGTTTGATGTCTTACTGGAGTGTGTGACCTAACTGAAGTGTAAGCTCTTCTAGGTGTAGTATTCCTATAAATTTGTTGAGGTCCTGACCTAGATTAATTAGAGACTCTATTCGGTGAATTAGTCCTAACCACTTCATTTGGTCTACCTGACACAGGTGTTTGTTTCACAGCAGTCTTTGGTGTGGCTTGCACAATCTTCTCGGTGTAAATTCTACCTTCCTATGTGTACAACTAGACTCAACATGTCCCCGTTCATGACATCTAAAACAAGACATTTTATCAATAGAATTCTTATTAGTGCCCTTTGACTTTGGTGTCTCACTACTGTCATGTTCTTTCTTCTCAACTACAGTGACTCTTTCTTCTTTCTGGTTATTAAAATCAGGTTTAGCTTCCCCTAGAATGTTATCACTAGAAGACTGCACAAATTTGACTTTATTAATCGTAGCATTGTTATTAGTCACCTTAGTTACTTTTTCCTTATCAGACTCAGATACAGGTTCAGCTGCTACCTCTGACTCAATTGATTTATCAGTTTTATCCTGAGGCTGAGGCACATAGTTATCATTAAAAGGTGGAGGACTTTCCTTATACCCTAAACCTACAGGTTTCTTAGACTGACGTTGTGCATCTAAGATATTCCCTAGATTCAGTGAGGAATTCCTAAACTTCCTAAATTACTATTTACCTATGCAACCTTAACCTTAGCTTCAGCTAGCTCTACCTCTTTAATAGTTAGTTGCTTGGTCAAAGCTTCAACATGCTCATACATCAGTTCTATCCTGACACACTGCTCACTCAGTTTGTCTTTAAGAACTATTACATCTTGAGCGTCTGCTTTTAGCTTATCCCTAAGATCCTCTTTAATATCAAGAAGGCTAGCATTGTCTGATTTTAATGATTAAATTTGAGCAGTTAAATTATTATGTGTTTCCAGCACTAGATTTAATCTATCGTTAGAAGTAGCACATAAAACACATAAATCATGGAATGTAGAAATGTTCAGAAGTACCTTTGCATTATCAGATTCCACGTTAGCTATCTGCACGACAAACTCTAGATCTGTCTGACTATCTGACTTCTCCACTAACATAGGAGTTGTATCATTCTGGTGTCTGTCCTCTGTTTCTACCTCTGCTCTGACATCCTCAGACTCTGTTACTTCAACAATGAAGGCTCTAGCATTTATCTCTGGATGTGTACTCCAGTCGTACGTTCCATCAAGCTGTCTGTCAGATGTGACATTAGTTAATAGACCAGCTATGTTCGCTTGATTACTTGAATTAGCAGGCTGATATCTCCCATGTGATTGATTCTGATTGTTTTCAACCTTGGGTCTTTGACACTCTCGAGCAAAATGTCCTAACCCCTGGCAGTTTTTGCACTTAACTTTGGATTTGTCGAATCCAATCTTATTTTTGCTAACGTTCAGATTTTTGCCCGTCCTTTTTATGAATCTCTTGACTCTCTGAGTCACCATGGCCAGTTGTCATTGAAGATCCATCTCCTCTAAATCATCAGGATCCACCTGATCATAGTCCTCATCCCATAGTGTAGGATGTTTGATTTTCCCTTGAACGCAATTGCACCTAAACAAAAAGGACCATCCTAAGATGGGTACCAAAGTTGTGTGATTTATTGTAGATGGTTCTTGGTTACTTCAGATAAAGACTCGCACTTCAATACAATGGTTTCTAGTTAACTCAGACTAGGACTCATTCTTCTGTTTGTCGGTTAATGTACAATTTTGTGCTAAAACCGTCATGTTTGGGTTCTGTTGTTTCAGCTCAGGACCCACACTAAATTCATCATGTATTCTGAACAACTCGGTTAAGAATACGGTTTGCATGTCAATTTCCAATGCATTTGTTTTATATGCCCAAGAATATTCATTGTATCAAATTTCTTCACAGACAAAATCCATTTGGTACATGGATTCGGGTTGCTCAAAGCACATGACTGGGAGGAAAGAGTTGTTGTTGAATATAGTAGAACGATATTATGCGACAGTTAAGTTTTTGTAATGATAATCACGCTCAGATTAAAGGTTACGGAGATTTAGTTCTAAATAATCTAGTCATCAAGGATGTTGACTATGTTGAAGGGTTAACACATAATCTATTTAGCATAGGACAAATCTGTGACAAAGGGCTAGAAGTCACATTTAGGGCTGAGAACTGTAGTGTTATGAGCTGTGATGGGAAAGAAATTCTAACTGTTTCCCGCAATTCAAACCTGTACACCATAGACGTTGCTAAGCTTATGGTCAAGCATAGGATTTGTCTATTATCAAAAGCCTACTCAAAGGACTCGTGGTTATGACATCGAAGGCAATCACACTTGAACTTCGAAAGTCTGAATAAGTTGGCATCGAAACAACTAGTTAAGGGTCTCCCAGAGCTTCGTTATAAAAAACACCATTTGGGTGGAGCATTTGAGAAAGGAAAGATGAAGAGATCATCTCACAAGCCAAAGCCCGAACCATCGTCAAAAATAGTACTGGAGATACTACATATGGATTTATGTGGTCCTATGCAAACACAAAGCATAAACGGAAAGCAGTAGAGTTGGTTATCGTTGACAACTACTCATGATATACGTAGGTAAAATTCTTGCGATCCAAGGATGAGACGGCTCAATAAATCATAGACTTCATCTAGAGTGTCGAAACACAACCACAACTGTCAGTACAGTCAATCCGATCTGACAAGGGCACGTAATTCAAAAACTCGGTAGTAGGGAATTTATTGTGATCCAAGGGTATTCACCATCAGTTTTCAGCTGCTCGAACACGTCAATAGAATGGAAATGTTGAGAGGCGTAACCGTACCCTTATGGAAGCCGCTTGCAGGATGCTAAATTGTTCAAAGCTACATCCGTTCTCTTAGGCTAAAGCCGTGTCAAAAGCCTGCTACATGCAAAACCACTCAATAATTTATAAGCGTTTCAATAAAACTCCATATCAACTCTTTTTGAATAGAGTTCCTTATATCAAGTACTTACGAGTGTTCGGTTGCACGTGCTATGTGCTGAATGTCAAGGACAACCTCGGAATATTCAACGAGAAAGCAGATGAACCGATCTTTATTGGATTATTCATCCAATTCAAAAGCATATCGCGCATTCAACACCCGCACCAGGACAGTCAACGAGAGTGTGCGTATCACATTCGATGAACTGGCTGAACTTGCTCCGGAAGTTGACCAATCAGGACCACGCATTACTCAAATTCCTGGAGACTCATCTCAATCTACCTCTTTTTCTTCATCTGAATTAGTTAATTTATTTGACCCTTTTTATGTAGAATTTTTTTGTCCTAGTATTAATTCTTCTTCTACAGTTAACACATCCTCGAATGATTCAACTGTTCAACCACAACCATCAGATCCACCAATTCTGTCACCAATTGATACACCATCTACTTCATCCTCTTCACCTTCCACCTCATCCACAGACACTCCTCAAGTTGAATCTACTCCAATAATACCCTCACACATTGTCTCAAGCATTATCCCTCTAGAATACCAAACAGAACCTGAACCGGAAGCACTGGTACCTTCACTCAAAACCATCGATCAAAACACTTCATCCATCCCTACCCTCACCACTGACATTCCATCATGTTCACCCCTGCCACACGAGAGGAAATGGACCCGAAATCACCCAACTGAACAGATCATTGGTGATATTTCTACCGGGGTCCAAACTCGTAGGGCATCTGCTAATGAATATCTCTTTGCGTTATTCCTTTGTATGATAGAGTCTGCTCGTGTGGATGAAGCCTTGAAAGACTCAAACTGGATAGTAGCAGTGCAGGAAGACCTCAACCAGTTCGAACATCTCAGAGTGTTGTGGTTAGTTCCCAAACCAATAGGCCGAGCCATAATCGGGACCAAGTGGATATTAAGAACAAACGAGACGAAAACGACATTGTGGTAAGAAACAAAGTGAGACTAGACGCTGAAGGCTACCGACAACAAGAAGGCATTGATTATGACAAGGCTTTCGCTCCAGTTGCACAGATCGAAGCTATCAAAATATTCTTGGCGTATGCGGCACACAAGGACTACAAGGTGTACCAAATTGATGTCAAGACAGCCTTCTTAAACGATGAACTTAACAAAGAGGTGTATGTTGAACAACCACAAATCTTTATTCATGCACATAAACTAGACCATGTTTATGCGCTAGATAAAGCCTTATATGGTTTAAAACAAGCACGTCGAGCATGGTATGATAGTCTTATAAATTTTCTTACCTTTGCTGGATTTAGTAAAGGTGTGGTGAACACAACCCTGTTCACGAAAAAGGAAGGCCCGCACATCATGCTATAAAAAATATATGTAGATTATATTATATTTAGATCTACTGACCGTAGGTTTTGTAAGGATTTTTCATCCCTAATGAAGTCCAGGTTTGAGATGACAAGTCAAACAACTTGAAGATGGGATATATTTGAACCGGTCGAACCAACTTGAAGATGGGATATATGTTTGAAATGGAATTTTTTCCTCGGATTACAAGTCAAACAACTTGAAGATGGGATATAGTTGAACCGGTCGAAATATACTATTAACATTCTCAAGAAGCATAAGTTAGACCATTGCAAGGCTATCAGAAATCCCATGGCTTCAAACTGTAAGTTAGACACTGATCCTGCAGGGAAAAGTGTCGATAACACAAATTACAGAGGGATGATTGGTTCCTTACTCTATCTTACGGCCAATAGACTAGATATAATGTTCTCTACACATGTCTTTGTTCTCGTTTTTAGGCCGACCCGAAAGAATGACACCTCACTGCGGTAAAACGCATATTTCGTTATCCTAAGGGTACACCCGATCTTGGTCTATGGTATCCAAAGAGAACCAATTTCGATCTTACTGCCTTATTAGATGCTGATTTTGCAGGTTGCAAGGGTAGAAAGGAAAAGCACTTTAGGCGGGATTCAGTTTTTGGGTGACAGACCGGTGAGTTTGTCTTCCAAAAAGCAGAACTGTGTCTCCACATCCACAGCGAGGCTAAGTATGTAGCAGCTGCAAGCTGTTGTTCTCAAGTGATGTGGATGAGAACACAGTTACGTGATTATGGATTTTCTCACACCAACATCCTAATATACTGTGATACCAGAAGCGCAATTACCATATCTTGCAATCCCGTGCAGCACTCACGAACAAAACAAATAGACATAAGGTATCGTTTCATATAAGATCACATAGAAAAAGAAACAACTGAATTATATATTGTAGGCACAGAATTTCAACTTGCTGATATTTTTACTAAGACTTTAGACGAACCTCGTTTTCAGTTCTTAGTATCACAAATCGGCATGTTAAGTCCACCTTCTATTTAAATTTTAGATATTCTCTAAATAATTCTAGTTTTAATAAGTAATTGTATAAAATTCCTTTATTTAGAAAATATCTGCCTTATAAATTTAAAGGCCATGTCACAAAATTATTTTCAGCATTTCTTTATCTATGTATATCTTTAATGTTAATGATCCTGAAAGTTGCCATGTAAATTGTTCAAAGTTGAGTGTGATGCTAAATAAATCCAGGTTTGTCTGAATTTCAAAGAGTAAAAGTTTTTAGGGTTTAATCTAAATGGTTAATTGTTCAGTTGAGGGGGAGTTAATCAGGATATATAGTTAATTTTATTTTATTTTATTCTTAAGTCAACTTTAACGTACCTTGATAAACACAAAAAAAAAAATTTATTCTGATCTTTGTTGCTTATTTTATTTTTTATGTACTAAATTTTTTGAAAAACTTCAAAAACGATTTTTATTATATGGCTTTGTTTATTTTATTTTCTTTTAATTAGTTGATTGTTACTAAGTAGTTTAATTGAAAAATTAAAAAGATGTTGAATTTAGTTTATTATTAGTTAATTGTGTATTAGGATTTTTTAAAAGAAAACTAAAAAAGATCTTTGTTGGGCCAAATTGTATACAGTTAAATATTATTTTAGTCCATTTAAACTTCTGGCCCAAATTTTATTTGTCTGTTTGGCCCAACTGACTGGAAATACGCGCGGGTCTGATTTTACAGCTTCCAAGCTCATTTCTCGACCGATTCTCTTCGTTTTTCTTGCATTTCTCATCTTATCTATGATCAGGTAACCCATTTATTGCTTTATTTTGCATTTTAACTTACATTTACGGCTTTTTAATTTTCCGAATTTTAGAGGGTTTTTAAACTCGATTTTTTTCAATTTTAGGTTATTAATTCAGTTTTTTATAAGTTAGTTCAGTTAAATAAAATGTTCAATATCAGGGAAGTGGGAGATAACTATTGAGAGGGAGAGAGTAGCAGGTGAGAGGCCAGAGACTTGTGATTCTGAATGCACCGTCTCTGACCCTTTAAGGACTGAGAGAATAATAGTTGAGGGAGTCGAAACACCCCAAAGCCGGACGAACCCGCAAAAGGCCACTAGTCCAGTGGTCAAAATTACCCAACCCAGCCACTTAGGTTCCCCTCAATGGGAAGTTGTTTCAAAACATGGGGATATTGCACATACGCCATCTCCCCATCATTCGAAGAGGGGAGATGTTGAAATAGGTCACAAGCCGCCCCCAGTGACTGCCGTACAATTGACCATAGATGATTCCCCACCCCAAATCACTCAGCACTGTTGGAAATTAATTTAGTTGATGAAAATAATAAGTCTAGGTGTCTTATTGTAATTAGTCAAAAGTTTTGAACTTGTATATAAATAGAATAGTTGATATTGTTGATGTACGGACTTGTACTCATTTGTGCGGATTTTGTACGCCTAGGTCTTGTTCTTAATCTGTTGTTGTTTAATTGTGATTGATTGAATTAGAATATCAATTGGTATCAGAGCCTAAAATGGCAAAAATTTGATTGAATTTGAATCTGAAAGTCAGTTTTTTGGGAATTTTTGGGTTTTGGGTGTGCTTGATTGATTTTTGCAAATATTTGGGTTTTTGATCTGTTTTTAGTCAAAAAGTTTTTGTAAAAAGTGTTTGTAATAAAAAACCGAACATTCCAAATCATTTTTGGATCAAATAGAGGATTTTTTATTGAAATTTGGGATTTTAAACTTGAAATTTTGAAAAACCTGTATAAACTCGGATAAAACTAAAATTTTAGTTTTAATCGAGTTTGATCCAGACTAATTTGAGTTGAATAAGTACTTTGATCGAGTTTTATTAAGTGTTATTCATGTTTCGTTAAAGTTTTAATCGAGTTGGATCAAGGGGATGGGTTCCAAAGAACAAGGTTCCTATTTTTAAACAACAAAGGGTTCCAAAGAAGCAAATTCCAAAATCAGTTCCCGAACGAACTGTACATAAATGGATACCCAAAAAGACTATTAAAAAGTAAGTTCCAAAGTCAAAGAATTTATCTGTTTATATACCTGACAAAATACCGTATAATTTACAAAATTTCAAAGTACACAACTATAAGTGGGTACCTCATGGTTTACTTCGTTTTATAGGTAAATCGTGTGTGGTACCTTGACTCCGGGTGTTGCAAGCATATGACCGGACAGAGAGAAACCCTAACAAATTTTGTTGACAAATTTTGCGGGACGGTAAGGTTTGGCAACGATAAATTCTGTCCGATCAAAGGCTATGGGAGTCTGGAGTACGACAAGATTAATATTCAAAAGGTCTTTTACGTTGACGGTCTTGGCCATAGGAAAACCAATTTGTACTCCATAGATTTAGCCAACATTAATATGAATAAAGATGTCTGCTTACTGTCAAAGGCAACATCTAAAGTGTCATGGTTGTGGCATCACATTTGAATTTCAAAGAACTGACCAATCTTGCTAAAGGTGATTCAGTCAAAGGGCTCCCAACTCTCCGATTTCAGAAGGAGCAGCTGTGTGCCGCATGTGAAAAAGGGAAGATGGTGAAAGCTTCTCACAAGTTAAAAGTTGAACATTCTTCAACTAGGGCTTTAGAGTTACTGCATATGGATTTGTGCGGACCTATTCGGGTACAAAGTATCAATAAGAAGAGATATGTGTTAGTAATAGTTGATGACTATTCAAGATACACATGGGTTTTCTTCCTGAGATCCAAGTCTGAAGCTGCAGAAATCATTATTGACTTCATACGCAAGATTCAAGTAAAGTTGCAGCTATCAGTTCAGACCATTAGATCTGATAATGGTACAGAGTTCAAGAACAAGTCTCTCTAGACATTTTTGAAATCTGTTGGGATAACACATCAATTTTCAGCAGCTCGTACCCCACAACAAAATGGCGTAGTTGAAAGACGAAACCGCACGCTTGTGGAATCTGCTAGGACGATGCTTGCTTATTTTAATCTTCCGTTATTCCTCTGGGCTGAAGCTGTAGCAACTGCGTGTTTCACCCAGAACAGGTCGATCATCAATAAAAGATTCGGAAAGACTCCATACGAACTGATTAATAAACGAGTTCCTAATGTTAAATTTTTCCATGTTTTTGGATGCAGCTGTTTTATCCTGAATGACAAAGACAACTTGGGAAAGTTTAATCAGAAAGCTGATGAATGCATATTCATTAGATACTCCAAAGAATCTGTGGCTATCCGAGTCTACAATAAGCGCACGAAAACTGTCAACGAGAGCGTAAATGTAAAATTCGACGAAGGTATTGTAATGGCTCCTAAATACGCCAGTTCAGGACCCGAACCTAAACAGTCGACTTCAATGAAGTCCCCGGAACAGAAAGATGAAATGAATGATCTTAATAAACTATTTGAAAAGACCAAATCTAATGTTCCAATTTTGGTTCCGGACAGGATTACTGAAGATCTGGTCATAGTCTTTGATCATTCACACCAACCTATTTCAGAAGATTCTGGAGAAACTTCAACGACCGATGTACACATACCTGCTGAGAGTGTACAACCAATTCAAGCTCCAGAATCTATTGAAACTCCTTTGAATTCTGAAAATTCAGAAACCCCTACCTCAGTTGATATCCCATCAACTTCAGAAACTATCCCTCGAATTCCTTACCTGGACTTAAATCCCAATCAAATACAGCCACAACCTTATCCCCACTCATTTAAATGGACAACGGATCACCCACCTGAAAAATATAAGTGGTGATCCTTCTACCTCAGTAGAAACCCGGACAGCTACCATGAACGAATGTCTCTTCTCAAATTTTTTGAGCAAGATAGAGCCAAAAACGGTGAAAGAAGCTCTTCTGGATGCAGAATGGATTTTTGCTATGCAAAAGGAGCTCAATCGGTTTGAAAGGTTGAAGTTCTGGAGATTGGTGGAACGACCAAAAGACAAGTCTATCATTGGGACGAAGTGGATCTTCAAGAACAAGAAATATGAACACGGAGTCATCATTCCAAACAAAGCAACCGTCATCGCCAAAGTATACATCCAGCAGGAGGGAATCGATTATGACGAAAATTTTGCCCCCGTTGCCCGGATTGAAGCAAGTAGAATGTTTTTAGCGTTTCCAGCTCATAAAAACTTTAATGTATATCAAATGGATATAAAAACTGTGTCTTTAAATAGGGAGTTAACTAATGAAGTATATACATATCAGCTATACGGATTTACTAATTCTTCGAAGCCTGATCATGTATATATTTTAGACAAGTCACTGTATAGACGTAAACAAGCACCCCGAGCTTGGTATGATGCCCTTTCAAATTATCTGTTGAATTGTGGCTTCAAGAAAGGTGAAGTGGACACTACCCTATTTATTAAACGTCAAGGTCCCGATATCATCGTTTTTCAGATATATGTGGACGATATAATATTTGGGTCTACAAATACTGAGTTTTGCAAAAAGTTTGCATTTTTAATGTCCCAAAAGTTCGAAATGAGCATGATGGGTGAAATAATTTTTTTCTTGGGTCTACAAGTAAAACAACTGAGTGATGACATTTTCATCAATCAGTCAAAATACATTAAAGACATGTTAAAGAATTTTAACATGGTCAACAGTACACCCAAGAAAACACCCATGGCTCCGGATTCTAATAAACTCGATGAGGACATCTCAGGGAAACCTGTTGATGTAACTCAATAACGAGGGATAATTAGGTAATTAATGTACTTAACCGCGAGTAGACTGAATTTTATCTTTGCTACTTGTGTCTGTGCCAGATATCAGGCACATCCAAAAGAATCACATTTGGCTGCTGCCAAATGCATTTTAAGATATCTGAAGGGAAATCTAAACTTAGGTTTGTGGTACCCCATGGAATCATCATTTACATTGGCTGCCTTATCTGATGCTAATCATGCAGGTGATTAAATGGATCAAAAGAGTACATCAGGAGCAGTACAATTTCTTGGTGACAAACCCGTCTGCTGGTAATCCGAAAAGCAACATTGTGTATCACTATCAACAGCAGAAGCTGAATACGTAGTTGTATCATCTTGCTGTTCACAAGTGCTGTGGATGAAGAGTTACCTGAGAGACCACGACTTTAAACCTCAAAAGATTCCTATATATTGTGATTCTCAGAGTGCAATTGCAATTGCTTCAAATTCGGTGCTACACTAAAAAACTAAGCATATTGACATTCGGTATGATTTCATTATATATCATGTAGAAAATGGTAATGTAGAATTATATTTTGTACCAATAGAATATCAACTAGCTGATTTGTTTACCAAAGCGTTAGATGAAAAACGCTTTAACTTTTTGGTATACAAATTGGGTGTGTTGAATCGTCAGATTTAAACTTTCAGTTGATACACAATATTATTTTAATTTTTCAATTTTCTACTTGATTTAATATTTGTTAATCTCATGTGTTTTAAATGTTTTAATCCTTATGAGATTTAAATGTTTTAAATTTTCTACTTATAAAGGGTACAAGACTAATCTAATACATGTTTTAATCCTGCCGAACCTAGTTCTTAGGTCTCCCAAGATCAAGCGAAGTTTTCAATAGACCACTACTCCAACGACCCTTTTTGGTGCAAATTTGAAGATTATAAATGTGGTGGTCCGGGTAGATTTGCTTTGATTGTATGGTGACATGTATTAGATTAGTCTTGTACCCTTTATAAGTTTAATTGAACACCGTTTTTTTCTGTACAAAAATCGTATTAAACTTATCCTAAAATGTTTGTACTGTAATTTGAAATTCCGCACTTAATTACTCTTTCTTAGTTATGATTGATATCGTGTTGCAATATGTGGGACCTAGACGCTTAAGACTGCCCCATAAGGGGTGGTCTTCACAAAGTATTCAATCAGGTATATACAATTTTTAAGAATATGACGATTCTGACCATGATGAAGAAGAAAGTGTTAATGATTGAGGGGACTGAAAAGGAAATTGAGATTTCTGATGATGATGATATGTTTGATCTGACTGATATATCTTTAAGAGCTGAAAGGATAGAGGATCAGGAAGAGTTGGTTGAGGAGATTTTGAAAGATGAAGTACCAATGCCAACGGTTGAAAAACCTGCGGTGACGGTTACAATCAAAGAGGAGTTTGATCCTTTTCCAGTTGAGAACGTGGTGCTTCAAGTAATGAAACTGCTGAATGAAGTTGAGATTATGGTCAAGTTTTTCAATAGTTACATTTTAGTGGATGAAACTCAACAACAACATCATTTAAGGTTTGAAGTTCAGAAGGTAGTACAAAAAGCGATCAATGACATGTTGACTCTTGAAACTATTCAGAGTGCTAGAGCCAAAGAGAGAAAGAAAAGGATAAAAGTGTTGGATTTATCAGAAAAACAAAATGCTGAGTACATAAGAAGAAGAAATAAGCTTCCGTATTTAGAAGATCAATTGAAAAAGAAGATCTTTTGTAAGAAGCAAGCACCGTGTACTTTCTTGAAACTATTCAGAGTGCTAGAGCCAAACATGCCAAATTTAGTGAACTATGCTAGTTTTCTGCAAAACAAAGCTCAACGGATTGAAAAAGTTAGAAGTGATTTCAGGATAATTGATTTGGTAAAGATTGAAAAGGATCAGTTTGTGAAAGTGTTCTATCCGACATTCACTGTAATTACAACAGATGGGAATACGTATGTTTTGACCGAAGCATATATGTTTCACTTGAATTTGGTGGACAAAGAAGATCTTTTTGATGAGCTATGCCGGAACAAAAGAGATGAAAACTGTAGTTTTCCTTTTAAGACATTATTTCACTTTATGCACACCAAACTTGTTCTCATGTCTGTGCAAGATCTTCAGATTGCAGTTAAGAGAGGAATGAGGAGAATAAATACCACAGCGCCAAATCGTTTAATCAGACATCTGGATGAATTGAAAGAGTATTAAGTGATCATGATCAAACATCCAGCAGTTGTTTACAAAGATAAAGAGCAAAGAAAGAGAGTCATGCTGAGTGTTGAGCTGAACAAGTATTGTGATGGAACGTTGCAGAAGGTATTGACTGGATTAAAAAGGAAAACTTGGTGCTGATAAGAAGAGAAAAATAAAGAAGGGAGCTCTAAGTGTGAATCACAGAAAAATGATGGTGGAGTTTATCTCAAAGATTCAGTGGAGGCTAATGAACCGAAAGAGTATTCGAAGATTTGAGATGAAGCTTGGACTGAAAGACTAAAGACTGATTATTTTTCATCAAAGGGGGAGATTGTTGAAAATTAATTTAGTTGATGAAAATAATAAGTCTAGGGGTCTTATTGTAATTAGTCAATAGTTTTGAACTTGTATATAAATAGAATAGTTGGTATTCTTGATGTACGGACTTGTACTCATTTGCACGGATTTTGTACAGCTAGGTCAAGATTTGGGAATAGTACTCTCAGTTTTCTTCACATTCGTATTTCTCATTTTCTACAATCAAAGCATTCGGTTATTGTTATTCTTGTTCTTAATCTGTTGTTGATTAATTGTGATTGATTGAATTAGAATATCAAGCACGACGCCTCCGTGGCGTCCCCGCAAACAGAGACGCCTCTGTGGCGTCTGCCAAATCTTCCTAATCTGCACTTACAACTGGGGTGGTATAAAGGACGGAAGGAAGTCCTAAAGCGGCCACACCAATGCCATCCGCTTCAGGCCATCAAGGGATAACTCCCGTGATGTTAACGGTCGCTCTGCGTGACGCCGGTCTTGTTACACAGGCTGACCTAGACTCCCTCAACGCAGCTTCCGAGGATCAAGATTCCTCCCTTCTCTCTTTCTTGAAGGGTAAGGGTGTTGCAACTCAGGAGTTACCACCAGGAACCCAATCAGTCCGATCCACAGCAGTCTGTCAAGAGCATATTGCAACGACCGCATCGCTTTTCACTGAGCAAATCGAAAACCTCAAAAGGCTAATTCTGCGTGTTGAGGAACAAATTAATAAATGGATGGACAAGCAAGAATCAGTTGTCAATGATCTGCAAACAATTTGCAGACCTCAGGCTTAGTCGTTAAAGAAAAAAGATGATGACCAGCAGGACCCTGGTCATCCTGAGGGGGAGAAATGCCCCAGACTACAGCCTGAGGGAGAATTGCAAAGTGTATGGGGAGCAGAGACTGAGCAGAGTGGGGAGAAAGTTTCAGGGGCTACAGAGGGTCACACAGAAGAAGAGTTGATAATGCCGATGGTAGTGTGTGAGCCTCCTTCAGATAAAGTCGAAAATTTCTGATTCAGACTCTAAGATTGATCTGGACGAACCGTTAAAAACACCCAAACCAGAGCCAGAATCCCCACAAAAATCATCCCCTCCGTTTGATTTCCTAAACTCCCCAACCCACGTTCCACAGGAAGAAATTCTATCAGCTCTGAAAGCTTCTACCCCTCCTCCTGCACAAGAACCCACCCCTGAACCAACCACCATCCCAGAAGTCCAAATACCAGAAATACTACTCTTGAGGACTTCTATGAACAAAGAGGGATCTCACAAAACTTTTCAGCTGTAAGAACTCCACAACAAAATGGAGTTGCTGAAAGGAGGAACAAAACTCTCATTGAAGCTGCTAGAACCATACTGTGTGCATTGGGTTTACCTTCATCATTTTGGGCTGAAGCTGTCAACACTGCATGCTTCACTCAAAACAGATCCTTAGTGATGAAAAGGTTCAACAAGACTCCCTATGAGTTAATCAAAGGGAGGAGGCCAAACATTAGTTATTTCCATGTATTTGGATGCCCCTACTTCATTTTGAATCAGAGGGACCAACTGGCAAAATTTGAACCCAAAGCTGATGAAGGTGTGTTTGTTGGATATTCTACTATCTCTAAAGCCTAAAGAGTATACAACTACAAAAAAAAGGTGATAGATGAATCTATCAATGTCACCTTTGAGGAGTCTAGGAGTGCCCCCACCAATGTTGTTCCTGAATCAGTTTCAGGAGAGTTCAGCTTTGATGATCTCATGCATTCCATCAATGAAGAAAAGGACTCAAAAGCTTCAACTTCACCTAGAGTGGAACCTGTTAATCACAATGGACATGATGATGACTATGTTAATACACCCTGTGTGAATAAGTGTACTGACATAATTAATACACCAAGTCTAGATCCAATCAATGCTGATTTCCCTGGATCCTTTGCTGATGTGTTCAACAATAGAGATTCATGTTCAACAGGTGAACAGACTGAAGATAATAGGGTGTCTAAAAATCTTGAAAGTTGTTCGACAAGACCTGATGAAGATGAAAATGATATAGGAGAATCTTCATTGAGACATGATCCTAAGTGGATCAGGTGTCACCCTAATGATCAAATAATTGGTGACATCAACAAAAGGGTACAAACAAGATGGTACGGCTTAGGAAACTTTTGTATGTTTTTCAGCTTTGTTTCCCTGATGGAGCCAAAGAAAGTTGATGATGCTCTAAAAGATGCCAATTGGATCACTGCCATGCATGAAGAGCTCAATCAGTTTGAGAGAAACAAAGTATGGAAGCTGGTCCCTGTTCCCAAAGGTAAAACCATAATTGGCACCAAGTGGGTTATCAGAAATAAGATGGATGAGCAAGTTCATGTCATTAAAAATAAGGCACGACTGGTTGCTTAGGGATATAGACAAGAAGAGTGGATAGACAATGATGAAACATTTGCTCCAGTGGCCAGGTTAGAAGAAATTCGTTTGTTTCTAGTCTATGCTGCCCACAAGAGCATGAAGGTATTTCAAATGGGTGTGAAGAGTGCATTTTTGAATGGTAAGCTGCAAGAAGAAGTATATGTCAAGTAATCTCCAGGTTTTAAAGGTGAACAACATCCAGGTTTTGTCTATAAGTTGGACAAAGCTCTCTATGGTCTAAAACAAGCCCCTAGAGCCTGGTATGACACTCTTACTGATTTCCTTATGAGTAATGGCTACTCCAGAGGTAATGTGGATACCACATTATTCATAAAGAAGGTGAAAGTCTGATAATATGCTTGTTCTAATTTTTGTGGATGACTATGCAAGAATTTTTCACTACTCATGAAATTAAAATATGAAATGAGTATGATGGGTGAACTTACTTTCTTTCTAGGATGACAGGTTAAACAAACCTCAAATGGAATTTTTATTAATCAAAGAAAGTATACTTTAGATCTTTTGAAAAAGTTTAAATTTGATCAAAGTACTCTCATCAAAACCCCAATGGCAACTAATGTAAAATTGGATGTTGATGCCCGTGGCAAAGCTGTTTCAGTAACAGCTTACAGAGGCATGATTGGGAGCTTGCTATACTTAACTGCTAGTAAACCAAATATCATGTTTGCTACCTATTTATGTGCTAGGTTTCAAGCTGATCAAAAGGAATCACATCTAGCTGCTGTAAAAAGAATCTTCAGATACCTAAAGGGCACACCAGGTTTAGGTCTTTAGTATCCTAAAGACTCCAGCCTTGAACTTATTGGCTATTCAGATTCTGATTTTGCAGGATGCAGGCAAGACAGGAAAAGCACGACAGGTGGATGTCAACTCCTTGGTGGAAAGTTGATCAGTTGGTGTAGCAAGAAGCAGAACTTAGTTTCTACTTGTACTGCTAAAGCTGAGTACATAGCTGCTGGAAGCTGCTGCGGGCAGATTCTATGGATGCAGCATCAGCTTGAGTATTATGGACTTGTGTATAGGAAAACTCCTATTTTGTGTGATTATACAAGTGCCATAGCTATCTCCAACAATCCAGTTTTTATTCCAGAACAAAGCATATAGAAGTCAGGCATCACTTTATGATAGATCACATCCAGAAAGGTAATGTGGAGGTAAGTTTTATTTCCACAGATGAACAGTTTGCAGACATTTTCAACAAACCTCTTGATGAAAACAGGTTTAATTACCTTGTAAGTAAGCTGGGCATGTTAAATAAAAGTGACTAAGTGTCAATTGATGCTCTAAAGATCACATGTTCAAATTGTTCAGATATTACTTAGCTAGTCTCTGAAAACTTGAACATCGTGGACATAGAACATGCTTGACAAATATAAGTTTTAATCTCAAACCTGTTCTGTTGTACAAACCTCTAACCTGCTCACTATCTCAATCTGTCATACAAGACATTGTCTTGTCACCTGATCAGCTATTGAACAGAAACCTTTTCTCATCTAGCTGCACAAGTTGAATGAACAGGTTGGGGATGATCAGTTTGTGATGAAACCTGCTCATCACAAGTTTGAACAACAGCTTGGAACATCAGTTTTAGTTACCTTTCTTCATGTTTAAGTTTCTTAAATTATGTATTTATTTAACTTAATTACCTGAGGAATATAATTGTTAACGTGTGTTAGTAGTTAAAAGGGTCAAGGGGTCTGACAACCGTTCTGACATGGCAAACCGTTCTGTTTTCCATTAAAGAACATTTCAAATCAACCGCCCAAACCTTTCTCTCTCCTAATCACTCACATTCAAATCCTATAAATTCCTCTTTCAATGTTCAATCTTCTTCTTCTTCTCTACTGCTTCCATAACTATCTGAAAATCCCTAAATTGACTAAGTGTCAAGCAATCCTTCATCCTACTACTTTCCAAATGGTTCACCGAAACAACCCCAACATCCTTCTGACACCACAATGCTCACTCTCAAACCCACTAACTACATAGCCAATCTAACCATTCCCAAAAACTATATGGGAAAGGGGTACGAAAAAATGGTGGAGTTTCTGCAAGTTCATCCCCGGCACTATGCTATGACTACCTCTCCTGGTGTTCTGTACCAGAAGATGGTTTATGAGTTTTGGTACACCTGTGCGTATGATCCTTCAACCAAAACCATCAGGGGAACCATCCTCAATGGGTCTCAAACCATTGAGATAACTACTGCTCTTCTCAGGGGAGTTCTTCATCTTCATGTTGCTGAAACCTATGATAAACCACAGCCTGAGGACGATCAGATGGGCAAATTGCTACGCTTCTATCGCGTAGCAGAACCAAAAGTTGGAGCTACACTGTTCAGGAGGGATTTATCACCCACTTACAGTTTCCTATTTGCCTCAGTGGTGATGTCTTTTGGCTGCAAAGTTGGTTCCTTTGACTAGCTTAGTTGGGATGAAATTCCCATAGCTCTGCAGCTTGTGGATGGTACTACACTGAACATGGCTCATTGGATTTTCGTGAATTTGAGGAACTTGGTGTAGCAAGAACATCACCCTGCTACTGTAAGATACCCAAGGTTTCTAAGTCTCATCTTCAAACATGTCTGTGGTGAGCATCTCTACAACTCTCAACCCTTGTTAACTGTTGTTGCATTCCCTGTCATCGGGAATAGAGTCTTTTACACTCCAGTACTCAACAACGAGCCTCCTCAATCTACCCCAATGAGGAGGTTACTTGGTTTGGTGGAAGGACCCTCTACTGTGAGAGTGGATCCAGTGGCTGCTCCAAAGAGGAAATCCATATCCAAGCCCAAGCTGGTGAAAAGGGGCCTGAAATCAACTGAAGCTAAGCATATCCGCAAGAAGGCTAAAATAATTAAGTCTAACTCTGACCCATTAGCCTCAGTGGCTGAGGGGAAGCAGACTCCTCACCCTGGTTCATCTGTTGAACCTGAAGCCTCTGTGGCTCGTGCCTCTGTGGCACCTTAAACCATGGAACAGGTTAAACATCCTGTTTCTGACCCAGTATCACATCCAGTCCAAACAGAACCCCTCATCACTTTCCCTCAACATCCATCCTCCACCTCATCCCTCAAATCCTATAACAGACGCAAATCCTTAGCCAAAAAGAGACAATCATCGCAAACTAGCCTCTCTGACCCCTCTCAACAGGAGTCAGTTGAAAAAGAAGCAACCCCTGCAGCTTTTCCTATTTTGGTGAAGGTTTTGCACATTTGGAGCAGGCATCACCCCAACAAGAGTCAATCGAAAGTCAGCCTAGACCCTCTGGTTCCTCCCAACAGGAACCAGTTGTACAAACGGAGACTACCACATCCACTATCCCAGGCTCCCAATAGGCTGCGGGTATTGAAAGACATGTATCGACTCCACTCCATACTGAGTCCACACAGTCTCCACCTCATACTTCTCTTACACCATCTGAGCCCGCACGAGGTGCCAAAGCTGCTGCAACAGACCATCCAGCAGATCAGCCTCAAACTTCTGCTCCTGGTGATGCAACTGTTGTACACCCAACAGCTGTTGAAGGACCCTCATCCCAAGCTGATGAACCTGAGGGAATGGACCATCCCTCTAGTGAGGCTGCTCCCCAAGTGCACATTTCATCATCAGGTTTCACCACTAATGATGTTGAAATGCACATCTATAACATCCTAAGAATTATAATGATGTAATTGAGATTAATTAGTTTGAATTTTTTTAGTTTAATATAATTATGTTGATTATGAAAGTTGGTTGCTTTATTTAGAAATTGAGAAATTTCAATTTATTTAAGTGAAAATAATTATTAACAAATGTTGGTGGTGAAATTTTAAGGTAAAAATCTGAATTTAAAGGAAATCAGATAATTGAGGGACTGAATGTGTCATGAACCGAAAGTGTGGAATAAAAAGATGGAAAGACTTTATTTTGGTCATTTCTCATTCAAGCTCTCACTCTCTCTCGGCTCTCTCTCATCTCCAATTCAAGATCAACAAATTCGTGGAATTTGAAGCTGGAAATCTGGATCCAGATTGTTAGGAAGGAGCTAAAACATCTAAAAGCAACAATTTAAGGTAAATAATTCGTGAACTCATCAAAATTTAAGGGTTTTTGGTTCGGTTTTGCTAAAACCCGAATTATAGATTTGGAGTTACAGATGTTGTTGCATGTGTTGTAATATCATGGAGATGTTTAAATCGAGTGATAGGGAACCTATTTATTAAATTTCAGCATTAGATTCAATCTCTAGGTATGATTTTTGGAATTTACTATGTGTTAGTGTGTGTGAGTGTTCGACGGATGATACAAAAATGGTCAACAAGGGTTTTCGTACATAAAAGTGTTAATATTAGTGTTAAAATGGTTGGAAATAAGTATATTTGAGTTGGCTTTAATTGTTTCATACAATGAATTAGTACAAAAATGATTAAAATTAAATCAGGAAAATGACAAAACTGCACAAGTATGACCTCGGATGGTCCGAATTCGGATCTGATATGAACTCGGATCTGGTCCGAATTCGGATAAGAACCACACTTCAGAATTACAAAAACAGAAAAATAATTTCCAAGTGTTGAATTCGGTCGGGGTCCGAATTCGGATGGGTCCGGAACAGTGGGATCCGAGCCTATATATGGACCGAACTAGGATGTAGTCCGAATTTGGTTTAGGGTCCGAATTCGGCTTTGGATCCGAATTTCGGGTCATCTATTATAAAACTTATAAAATTTAGTTTTATAAAATTAGACAACTATTGACATGATGTTGTGTTACAATTGACTTAACATGTCCCTTGTGGTGTTGTTTAACCCACAGTGGGGTACTTTGTGGATCCGGTTGAAAGCCCGATGAGAAATAATATTAACTGAAATTAACTAACGCACCCACTGTGAGTACATATGATTTCGCATGCTTATATCTGCTTTCTGTTAGCTATTGCCTGCTGAGACATGTTGTTTCACTTTCGTTTGGAATTCTACTAACTTGCGTAGATTTAGATGCACATTGTTGCTCGTTGCATGTCCGTTTCTTTGTTGTGCATCATTCGATGGACCGGCAGGTCGCATTTGTTAAATAGATGTTACTGCGCTAGATGACCCGGAGCTGATCCCTTCGAGGTTCTGGTAGGCAGTAAGTCATCTCCAATGTTATGTCTGACTCAGATGGCTGGTTTAATGTCGAGCTTTAAGCTCGAAGGAGCTGCGACTCTTGTTCCGTACTTGGTGTACGAAGAGAGTATACGATGTTCGTCGTTGGTGTTACTCTTGTGGGACTTCATAAAGATTTATAGAATGCGTAAATCTGTGTATTCACTAAGCATTGCTTACGCCTCAGTGGTTAACATTTTTACAGGAAAAGGAGAATCCGCTGCAGGACCTTCTAGCTAGGTCATTAATTGAAGACTGGAAGAAATCTACTTCTCATTTTTGTAACTGAACTATGGGATTATTGTTGTAACATAATTTGGGATGATGTAATAAATTTGAGTATGTAGACATAGATTTGAAACCTTATAGTACCATAGGGTGTATAATACATTTGTATTATTTTTATTTATGTACTTAATGCTTCCGCAAATTTTATTAAGTATTCAAATCATTATGTAATCATGTGATTGGTGATTAATCCTAGGATTATTGTAATAGTGTTTATTGTGGCAAGGGTGTCACAACCTATGGTATCAGAGCAGTAGTTTGAGATTCAAGTGTCCGTGAGGTCTTGGTCTCAAACATTAAGTGATCATATGTAGTGGTTTAAGAAATGATCTGAACTAAGATAGGTTACGATCTAGTAATCATAGGAGATTGACTTTCATACGGGTTAATGAGTGGTGTCTTTAAATAAATGACATGTTATTAATAAAGTTATATGTTTTATATTTCAGAACATGTCTGGAGGAGGAATGACACCCGAAGAAACAAGAGAAATGATGCTAGCCATGATGGCTGAGCAAAATAAGATGATTCAAGACCAGTTTCGGGCTCGAGATGAGGCCGAAGCCAAGAGAAGGGAAGAAAAGAGAAAGAATAAGGAGAAAGAGAGCAACAATGATGAATGAGATGACAACACTGGGTCATTTAATAAGCCCAAAGGTTGTCGATTCAAGGACTTTAAGGGACAATGGTGCTGTAGAGTTCAATGGATTAGGAGATGCTGTTGCTGCACTTGAATGGATAATAGCAACTGAGCAGACATTTCGAATCAGTGATGTTGCTGAGAAGGACATGGTCCGGTTCGCTACTGCAATGTTCACTAAAGACGCAGTCATGTGGTGGAATTCCATGGTTAACGCCTTAACCTTGGAAATAGTATTTGCTATGGCTTGGGCTGAGTTTACTGAACTATTCACTCAGCAATACTATCCGGTTGATGAACGCCGAAGCTTGGAAGCGAAGTTTATGACTCTGATGCAGGGGACTAAGACTGTGTCCAGTATGCTGTGGAATTCACGAGGCTAAGTCTGTTTGCGCCTCATCAAGTTATTACCGAGGAAAGGAAAGTGATCAGGTTCGAGGCTGGTTTGGACATGGAGATTAGAAGGGTTATGAGCAACTTCCGCTACCCTACATTTGCTGGCTTATTAGAGGCTTCCGGAAATGTAGAGCAAATTCTGATTATGTCGGGGTACTCAATTGGGTCAACTGCTGCTTCTGCTAACCCGACACAGCCGTCACTGCCAAAGCGCCAACGTGAACGGGGATATTCTGGTTCTTCTCGCTCGTCACAGTATTGGCCTCATCAGTCGTATCGTTAATCATTTGGGTCTTCTGGTCGTGCTCGTGCGTACTCTATTAACACAGAACCACGGTATTGTAATAAGTGCCACTCGGAGCACTTTGGCAAGTGCACTAATGGACGCGCCTGTTTTTGCTATGGGGAATTGGGTCATTTTTAGAATGAGTGCCCAAGGAAAGCTGATGCCTGCCATAAGTGTGGTAATGGGGGCATTACAGTAGGAATTGTAGAAAAAATGATCCAGCTGCTGCTGCTCCAACTACAACACGATCGTCTAGAGGATCAAGTGGTGGTTTAGTCAACCGCAGGAGCCAGCCACAAAGGGCACCAGCTCGTGGTTTTCAGATTACGGCGGAGGAGGCTAAGGAAAACCCAGAAGTGGTTATGGGTACGTTTATTGTAAATTACATGCCTGCACAAGTTCTTTTTGATTCGGGTGCCAACCGGTCCTTTGTGTCTACTGTTTTTGCACAACGACTTTCCATGCCACTATCGAAGTTATCTGCCATACTTGACATAGAAACTGCTAGTAACAATCTAGTCAAAGTAGACCATGTATATCGAAACTGTACGTTAGTGATTGAAGATGTAGTCTTCAATCTTGATTTGATCCCGATAGAATTCAGTGAGTTTGATGTAATAGTCGGAATGGACTGGTTGATCGAAAATGAAGCTCATATAGTCTGTAAGAAGCGTATGATCAAGATAACCACACCGGAGGGGCGTGAGATCTGCATATATGGGGATAGGAGAAGTGGGGATCTGTGCTTGTTGACCATTGCAAAAGCCCGAAAGCTTGTTGCAAGGGGTTGTGAGTCCTATTTTGTGAAGACCTTCCCTTACGGGGCAGTCCTCAGAGTCTAGGTCCCAAATCATGCAACACGATATCAATCATAACTAAGATATAGTAATTTAAGTTGCGGAATTTCATATTACAAGTACAAACATTAGGATAAGTTTAATACAAATTTTAGTACAGATTACAGTTTTCAAATTAAACTTATAAAGGGTACCAGACTAATCTAATTCATGTCATCATACAATCAAATCAAGTCTACCCAGACCACCACAATTATCATCTGCCAATCAGTACCGAAGGGTTTGTTGAGTAGTGGTCTATAGAATACTTCAATCTTGATCTTGTAAGACCTAAGAACTAGGTCCGGCAGGTGACTTTCCTTTATCTTTTCCTGTAAAAAGGTCAAATAGCAACTGTAAGCATGGCTTAGTGAGAATATAGATTTTCAGATTACATGCATTAATCAAGCGGATCATGGGTCAAAGCATGATATGTTTGGACTGCCGCTACAGCCATTCATGATTGAGACATAGAATTCATAGAATTGGATGATGTTCTGCCCACGCTCACGCTTTTAGTGGAAGCTATCCACTTATGCTGGGCTTGCTACCAGCGGTCTTCATGGGGGAACATCGGAGTGTCTATACCAAGTTCAATAGAACTGGTGAAGTAGCATGGTCTAGAACAATAGACCGACAAGGCTAATCATGCTAAGCTGAATCAATATGTCAAATATGCGAGTAATAATGAAAGCATAAGTCATCGAGGTCATGATAGCAATAAACTCATAGCAATATCTGAAATGAATAGTGAGTACAATGTCATGCGAAATGATAAGTCAAATAGCTATCATGATCCACAGGGCATCACCGAACCATGGTGTGCACAGGTCACAATCCAGCTGAGCATTCATGAATGTCAAATAATCTATCATCAACAATATATCTCAACCGGAAGTCTAGCATGCAAAACTGAATATCTATAACTCACAGTTTCTGTAGTCTTTATCAAGCAGATTTATAATCCACCACCTGAGTTATCCCAGGATTTATCTTTAATCTTGATCTATCTGATCTCTGGCTTTTCTTTTCTAATCAGTGACCCACTTTCAATATCTTTCAATCTTTAATTCTTTGTTCAGATTTATCTGAACCTGTCCAGAATTTATCATATAGTATCATTAGCTTTATGCTTTTAAATCTTTATTCAATCTGATTCTGATAACAGATAAGTCGTCGATCGTTTTGTTTGTTTCTTTAAATTCTCAAAGGATATATATATATATATATATTCATGTTGATTTATCAATCTTTAATCACTATAATCATTTATTCATGGTTCTTGCATTTATAACATAGTATTTATTTGTGATGTTAAAATATCAAAATAAAAGGGGTCGGATCCGGATCCATTAAATTCAGACCATCCGGATTGGTCATCCGGATTCGGACCAATCCGGATCAAGCACCCGGATTCGGACATATCCGAAATGGGTCAACCGGATTCGGACCGGGCTGAACCGAAATAACAATATCCGAATTACACCATCCGAAAATGAGTAGTCCGAATTTAGGTGCATCATCCGAAATAGATCCGAAAAGGCACCATCCGAATTTAGGTTGGTCCGAAATGGGGCTTCATCCGAATTCGGTTCAACCGAATTCGGATCCTACATCTCCTTAATTTCCCAGAATTGTTCTTGGTGTTCTAAGTCATATTCATACGGGTTTTTATCAAAAATTCACAAAATTCATTTTCATTAACATGCAACTTAATAATATGTTATATTATCATACTTAGGTTGTTTTTATACTAATTTCCCTATCATTAATATTATAAATTGATCAAGATCATCCAAAAATGACCATTTTTGTCAAGAACACAGAATATTAACAAAAATTCCGATCATTAACTAATTTGAACAATCTAACCATTAATCTTTGTTTCTATTACTTCAAACTACTTAATTTCATCATTATCTAATAAAATCTTAGACATGCAACATCAAAATCCATGTTTTTAATTTCTTGGTTTCGGTTTCTCCCAAAACCGAACCAAACATCATAAAAATCTAAAATATAAGTGAACATTACCTCAAATCTTTGTAGATTGTTGATTATTTGATAATTGTTGTAACTCCTTTGACTTTAATTCTTCACTTAATTGCAATTTAATGAACAACCTTGATGAATTTGTGAGGTAACCGTAGGTTTAAGAGAGAGAGTAGAGAGAGAGAGTGATTTTGTTAAATGAGTGATAAAATGATCTTTATTGAGTTTATATACTTCATTTTACCATTTTGTGTAAATAACCCATTTCCACTTTTGTATTTTACATCTCTTTTAAATTAAATCATTTAAATACTTTATAACATTAATATAATTTAATTAAATATTTTCATTAATTAACATTGATGCCAAAGCTGAGAAAAAAACAGTAGGCGATGTGCATGTTGTATCACAATTCCCGGATGTGTTTCCGGAAGACTTGTCTGGTGTGCCGCCTGAGAGACAAGTAGAATTTCGTATTGATCTGATCCCTGGAGCTGCACCGGTAGCTCGTTCTCCATATCGCCTTGCTCCTACCAAAATGCAAGAGATCATGAAACAACTCCAGGAGTTGTTGGATAAGGGCTTCATTCGACCGAGTTCATCGCCGTGGGGAGCCCCTGTTTTGTTTGTGAAAAAGAAAGATGGCACGATGCGAATGTGAATTCATTACCGGGTACTGAATAAACTGACTATTAAGAACAACTATCCGCTGACTAGAATAGACGATTTGTTTGATCATCTATATGGGGCTAGTGTGTTCTCTAAAATTGACTTACGATCGGGGTACCATCAGTTGAAGGTACGAGAAGATGATATGCCTAAAACAACATTAATACCTCGGTATGGGCATTACGAGTTTCTGGTGATGCCTTTTGGGTTAACCAACGCCGCGGCTGTCTTTATGGATTTGATGAATAGAGTTTGCAGACTGATGTTAGAGAAGTCGGTAATCGTGTTTATTGATGACATTCTGGTGTACTTTAAGTCTGAAGTGGAACATGCTAATCATCTAAGGGAATTATTGGAACTGTTGAGAAACGAGAAATTGTATGCCAATTTCTCAAAGTGTGAGTTCTAGCTGCAACAAATTCGTTTTTGGGACATGTGATTTCTAGAGCTGGGATTTCTGTAGATCCAGCTAAAGTGGAAGTCATAAGAAACTGGGAACCGCCTCGATCAGCTACAGAAGTCAGAAGTTTTCTTGGATTGGCGGGGTATTATCGGAGATTTATAAACGACTTCTCGAAGATTGCAATTCCTTTGACTGCATTAACGAAAAAGAATGCACCGTTTGTTTGGGAAACTGTGCAACAAGAGGCTTTTGAAATTTTGAAGAAGACGTTAAGTGAAACACCAATACTTGATCTACCGGAGGGCAATGAAGATTTTGTGGTTTACACGGATGCTTCGAGGCTGGGATTGGGCGCTGTGTTGATGCAGCGTGGGAAGGTAATTGCTTATGCCTCTAGACAACTTAAGCAGCACGAAAAAGACTACTCCACTCACGATTTGGAGTTAACCGCTTTTTCATTTGAAATAAAGTTATGGAGACACTATCTGTATGGAACTAAGTGTCAACTCTATATAGATTATAAGAGTTTGAAGTACATTTTCAGTCAGAAAGAGCTTAACATGAGACAAAGACGTTCGATGGAACTTATATAGGATTATAACTATGAAATCCTTTATCACCCCGGAAAGGCTAATGTAGTAGCCGATGCTTTAAGCTGTAAGGCCTACTCTAGGGACTGCTGCTACATGATGATATCTACGATGTTAACTTCCACTATTATTGATGATATAAAAGCTGCTCAAGTAGAAGCTTTGATGGAAGAAAATGTTGGTGCTGAGGATATTCGAGTACAGAAGAAGATAATGGAAACAAGTGAGTCGGGACTGAAAGGTGTATATGGAAGGATTTAGGTGCCAAAGTTCGGGGGTACGAGGAGAGTGATTATTGAAGAAGCACATCAGTCAAAGTTTCCTGTACACCCCGGGAGCACAAAGATGTACAATGAATTGAAAATAGACTTCTGGTGGCCGGGATTGAAGAAGGATGTCGGTCAGTATGTTGACCGATTTAGGACTTGCCGGCTTGTGAAAGCCGAACATCAGCAACCCTACGACAGTCTGCAACCATTTCCCATTCCGGAATGGAAGTGGGAACACATCACTATGGACTTCGTTACGAAACTGCCAAAGACTAACCGTCAACACGATGTTGTATGGGTGATCGTTGATAGATTAACTAAGTCAACACATTTCAGGAGACATGGAGTACCTAAGACCATTGTATCATATAGGGATAGCCGATTTACTTCAAATTTCTGGTCAGCATTGCAGGATGGATTGGGAACGAAAATCGCGATGAGTACAGGTTACCATCCGCAAACCGATGGCCAAAGTGAAAGGACCATCCTGACACTTAAAGATATGATGCAGTCGTGTATCTTGGATCTTGGTGGTAATTGGGACGATCATTTGCCACAGATAGAGTTCTCGTACAACAACAGTTACCACGCGATGATAAAGAAATCGCCGTTTGAAGCCTTATATAGGAGAAGATGTAGGACTCCTACGTGTTGGAGAGAAACAGGAGAAACTCCGATTGCTGGGCCGACATTGCTAAAGGAAACTAACGAAAAGATACAGTTGGTTAGACAGAATATCAAGGCGGCCCAGGATCGACAGAAAAGCTATCATGATAGGAGACACAAACCGATCTGTTTTGATGTGAATCACACTTGGGAGACAAAGGCAGAGATGTTAAAGATATATTCACAACTGTTTGGATCCAAGTAACTTCGAGGACGAAGTATTAGCGTGGTGGAGCTCATGCTGTAACATCCTAAGAATTAAAATGATATAATTGAGGTTAATTAGTTTGAATTTTTGAGTTTAATATAATTATGTTGAATTATGAAAGTTGGTTGCTTTATTCAGAAATTGACAAATTTCAATTTATTTAAGTGAAAATAATTATTAACAAATGTTTCTGACCCAGTGTCAGATCCAGTCCAAATAGAACCCCTCATTACTTCCCTACAACATCCATCCTCCACCTCATCTCTCAAATCCTATAACAAACGCAAATCCTTAGCCAAAAAGAGACAATCATCCCAAACTAGCCCCTCTGACCCCTCTCAACAGGAGTTAGTTGAAAAAGAAGCAACCCCTGCTGCTTTTCCTATTTTGAGAAAAAGTTTAGCACATTTGGAGGAGGCTTCACTCCAACAAGAGTCAACCAAAAGTCAGCCTAGACCCTCTGGTTCCTCCCAACAGGAACCAGTTGTACAAACGGAGACTACCACATCCACTATCCCAGGCTCCCAACAGGCTGCGGGTATTGAAAGACAGGTACGACTCCACTCCATACTGAGTCCACACAGTCTCCACCTCATACTTCTCTTACACCATCTGAGCCTGCACGAAGTGCCAAAGCTGCAGGAACAGACCATCCAGCAGATCAGCCTGAAACTTCTTCTCCTTGTGATGCAACTGTTGTACACCAAACAGCTGTTGAAGAACCCTCATCCCAAGCTGATGAACCTTTGGGAATGGACCATCCCTCTAGTTAGGCTGCTCCCCAAGTGCACATGTCACCATCAGGTTTCACCACTAATGATGTTGAAATGCACATCTGTAACATCCTAAGAATTAAAATGATGTAATTGAGGTTAATTAGTTTGAATTTTTGAGTTTAATATAATTATGTTGAATTGTGAAAGTTGGTTGCTTTATTTAGAAATTGGGAAATTTCAATTTAAATAAGTGAAAATAATGTATTAATAAATGTTGGTGGTGAAATTTTAAGGTAAAAATCTGAATTTAAAGGAAATCAGATAATTGAGGGACTGAATGTGTCGTGAACCGAAAGTGTGGAATAAAAAGTTGGAATGACTTTATTTTGGTCATTTCTCATTCAAGCTCTCACTCTCTCTCGGCTCTCTCTCATCTTCAATTCAAGATCAACAAATTTGTGGAATTTGAAGCTGGAAATCTGGATTCAGATTGTTAGGAAGGAACTAAAACATCTACAAGCAACAATTTAAGGTAAATAATTCGTGAACGCATCAAAACTTAAGGGTTTTTGGTTCGGTTTTGCTAAAACCCGAATTATAGATTTGGAGTTACAGATGTTGTTGCATGTGTTGTATTATCATGGAGATGTTCGAGTGATAGGGAAGCTATATATTAAATTTCAGCATCAGATTCAAACTCTAAGTATGTGTTTTGGAATTTACTATGTGTTAGTGTGTGTGAGTGTTCGACGGATGATACAAAAATGGTCAAAAAGGGTTTGATTTGGTACATAAAAGTGTTAATATTAGTGTTAAATTGGTTGGAAATAAGTATATTTGAGTTGGCTTTAATTTTTTCATACAATGAATTATTACAAAAATGATTAAAATTAAATCTGGAAAATGACAAAACTGCACAAGTATGAACTCGGATGGTCCGAATTCGGATCTGATATGAACTCAGATCTGGTCCGAATTCGGATAAGACCCGGACTTCAGAATTACAATAACAGAAAAATAATATCCAAGTGTTGAATTCGTTTGGGGTCCGCGGATGGGTCCGAAACAGTGGGATCCTAACCTATATATGGATTGAACTAGGATGTAGTTCGAATTTGGGTTAGGGACCGAATTCGGGTTGGGGTCCGAATTCGGCTTTGGATCCGAATTTCGGGTCATCTATTATAAAACTTATAAAATTTAGTTTTATGAAATTAAACAACTATTGACATGATGTTATGTTACAATTGACTTAAGAGGTCCCTTGTGGTGTTGTTTAACCCACAGTGGGGTACTTTGTGGATCCGGTTGAAAGCCCGAGGAGAAATAATATTAACTGAAATTAAGTAACGCACCCACTGTGAGTACATATGATTTCGTATGTTTATATCTGCTTTATGTTAGCTATTGCCTGCTGAGACATGTTGTTTCACTCATATTTTTTTCTAGTTATGTCATTTTGAACATGCTTTCTATAGTCCATGGACTTTTGACTCGATGTGTCTTAATATGACATTTTTGCTGTAGACTCAATGTGCATCGAATAAAGTCGGTGTTAGATATTAAATTTCGATCTTGTGGAATTTATTTTGTTATAATTAATAACTTTATTTCCATGTAATTTATTTCTAGTCTTTCCTTTTATTTGTAATTCTCTTTAGTTGTAGAAGTTGAGGGGCTGGTTTCTAATACTTTAATAGTTGGTTTAAATGATGTAAGGAAAACCCCACCTAGTGTTTCCCACACAAACACACGATTATTCAGTGAAAAAGAATTCTAGCCGCCGCTTTTCTCTCTGACATTGTTCTTTCAATATTCATTACAATCATTGAGTGAAATCATTTGTACGAGTGCTGATTATTACTGGGATTCCATTACAAGAATTGGTATCAGAGCCAATCGGTGGATTTCAACTGATTTTGAATTCAAAGTCATCGAGTTCTTCGTGTACATCCTCAAAATCATCACGGTTTGCTCTTAAATTCAATCTTAATATTCTGTTTCTCGTGTGTTTCTACCCTATAATCACCATTTATTAATTCTGTATTGATTTCGAGCTTTTTAAGTTCAATCTTTACAAGTTTTAATCGATTATTTGCTGAAATTCATCTTTGGATATTTGGGTTTTTGTTTCGGTTTTGGTTCAACATTCCTAGATTTTTAGGTGTTTTGGTTAATAGTAATTCACCAAAAATGTTTAAAACATTAATCAAAACATTTAGAAATTAATTTTAGGCTGAAAACTGCATTTTAATATATTCTGAAAATCTGGAATTTATTTCAACTGTTTAAAATTCAGACCATCTCGGATCCCAAAGTCGGATCAAAATTCGGACCAACTTTTAAACAAATCTCAGACCAAATTTCAGACTCACCCGAAATTCGGATCATCCGAAATTTAGTTAAAACATTTTTCTTGTCGTTAAAATTACTTGTTCTTAATTTTTAGCAAGTTTGAAAACCAACTCGGACAATTCGAACGTCGGACCATCAACCGGATTCGTCTAATTAAAGTTGAATTTATTCTAAGTTCCCATCCGAGATTCTACTGTTCAGCCGAATTTTGATCCATCCGAGTTCGTTCCATCAGACTTCAATTCATCCGAATTATAAGTTCATCAGAGTTTCATTGTTCATCCGAATTCCAGGTCATCCGAAATCTTCAAATTTCATCTTAGTTCAGTTCATCCGAACTACTGTTCATCAGAGTTCTGTTAATCCGAATTTCTATTTCAACTTCAAAAGATCTTCATTTTTTAAATCAGCACTATTCATCATGTCCCGTGAAGCACTTGTTCTTGGATCTTAGAACAGACCACCTGTTTTCTATCCCGATGAATATGAACAATGGAAGAAACGGTTTCTCAAATTTCTTGGCATGCAATCCATGGGAAATCTGCTCCTTCAATCTTTAACAGAAGGACCGGTTGCCTACTACCGGGAAATACCTGCAAGGCCAGATGTCGATCCTCCAGTCCTAGCATCCAAGACATTTTGTGAACTAAACACTGAAGCAGAGAGGGATAGATAACAGGCTGATAAAAGGGCAGAGTAATTCATATCCCAAGCCCTACCTACTGAAATCCTGGTTGGAGTAGACAGTAAGATTCTGCTAAAGAGATATGGGATGCATTGGAGGTACAAATGTTTGGGGCAGATCTCGATGACAGGTCTAAGATTGAAGAAGCAAAAGCTATGTTTATTGAGTTTAGAGCCAAAGATGGGTGTCTCTTCAGGGTACCTTCACGAGGTTCTGTGCAGTTCTGAATGAGTTGAACAAATTGCACATCAAAAAGGATAAGGATGACATCAACATCCAAATATTTGCTTCCCTGGCCCCAGAATTGCAAGTTGCATGCCGAGCCACAAGACGAGTTCTGGACATTCCAAATGTCTCAATCAATGTGGTATTCAAGGAACAAAAGAATTATCAAGGGAATGTGGATCAACAGAAGCAAATGGCAAAAAACTTAGCATCCTTGCTACTATCAGCCAACTCAGGCATCAAACCAACTCACTCTTTGGCTCTATTCTCCAGCAAGACAATCTCTCCTGCACTCCAACCCAACTCATCTGCTTCACCTTACTATGCTCAAGGTTCGTCATCCTCTCAATGCAGATATGCATCACCACCGCATTAGCCATATGATGAAGAAGAGGCAATCATACAACAACAAATTGCCTTATGGACAAATCGTTTTCAACAACGACGTTTTTTTAAGAAGACAAACAATCAGCTTCGTTATGATACTGGCCCATGGAGGTATTCTGACGACAGAAGGGATGACAGACGTGATGAACGGACGGATGATTGGAGGAGAGACGATAGAGATTACAGGTGATATGATGATCAAAGAGACTATAGGAGAGATTACAATCATCAGGATGATAGACGGTATGATAGACGAGACAATCGAAGGGGATATGACCATCGAGATAATCGTAGGGATGATAGTCGTGAACCTCGCCGAGCTGACAAGAGGCCGGCTGAACTAAGCGAGGATAGGCCACGAGCTGATGAGCCGAAAGCAAATGATTAGCGTCTATGCTATAAGTGTGGGAAATCGGGCCACTTTGCTCGGGAGTGTAAAAACTAGTTTGAACCTGACGTTGGGTACTATGAGCAGAAGCTGGAGGCAGCAAAGAAACGATATGATGCAATGGGCCTTGTTGCTCAGGATGATTATTCAGATGATGCTGATTCTGACAAGGAAGACGATAGGGGCAAAAATTGCTAACCGCATTGGACTGGCTGATTATGAAACTTCATCTGACTCATATTCAGATACGGCTGTCGAGGGGGAGAAAAAGCATGATCTAACAGCCTGTCTGATGGCCATGTCCGGGGATTCCGTATACTCCATGCCAGATTCAGAGGCACACAAGGTACATATTCAAGAGCATGTAGATAATTTATTTGTACAGAGTGAATGTAACTTGCACACAGGAATTTTAGAGATAGAAGCTAAATTTAATGCTGAAAAAAAAGTGTGACAAGGCTGAACATCTAGCCAAATCTTTAATAGAATCATCTGATATATATGATAAGAACTGGCTAAACAACCATGAGGTTATACAAAATATTTTAGTTGAAAAGGTAGATGTTTAGGTTTGGAATGTACCTTAAATCTTATATGGATAAACTCACTGATGAAATGAACTCTTTAAAATCAGAAATACCTGTTCTTTCAAAACGGCTTAGAGTCTGTAAGCATGGAAAACATAGACAATTTGAAAAAATACAAATAGATAGAAGACGAAAGAATAGGTTTGTACTCACAAATAAAAACCCTAGATGATGAATTTCTAAAACGGGGTCAAACTGAACAAACTATTCATTTAAATCAACCCAAAGAGACTAGGTTTTATCATTCGAAACAAGGAATTGGTTTTAAAAATCATAAGTATTTGGAAAATAATCAGCAAGTTTTACCTCTTTTATATGATATGAGCTATATGGGTGCTGGGTTGAAGTCTTTCGTTTATCAAACATCTGAAGAAGTTTTAACCCAAGAAGATGAGAAACGAAATGAAAAAAAAAAAAAAGAAATGCATTTTAAATATGATGATCTAAACGAGAGTTATCCTTATAGAGTACCAACTCTATTGGAGGAATTATTGTCTAGCTATTCAGAGGCTGAAATGAATGCAGAACCTGTCAATCCAATCCCTCATATTTACATTCCTACAAAAGTTCTTCAACATAAAATAAAAGTATTAGAAAAGGAATTAAAGAAAACTCGAAAGAAAGCTCTTGATTCTCAAGAAGCTCTAAGAGTGAGGAAAAATTTGCAAATCAAAGTTTTCAACAAAATGTGGAATTAACCATCTGCAAAGAAAAATAATACATGGATTCAGAAAGTTTAATTTCTCATCTAAAAGAACCAAAAGTTTCTCATCCTACTAAAGTACCACTCACATCATCTGAAAAAGGTAAAGCCAAAGTTGAAGGTTCTTCTGTTAGTTCTAAAGACCAAGGAAAAGAGAATTTTTCAAAGTCTAAGTCTTCCATTCGTACTGACTCTCATCATTTTGTTCCTACAGATCATGTGAGAAGAGTGCCCAAAACGACCATGCAAGATTTTTGTAGTTTTTTTTTGTGAAGAAGGTTGTAATGCCAGATGAATTTGTTTCTAGAGATAGGTTGCATGTAATCTCAGAAAACAATGTCTGTAATGATGTATTGAATCTGTTTCTTGTTTAATGTATTCATTTGGTGACTTGTTTAAATTATGTCCAACTCGTTTTAGACGTCAAGTACCTGAAATGAATGCTTTTGTGCTTTGCCTAGGACCAAAACCAAATCAAATGTTAAACAAGTTTCAAGAAGTGCAAAACCGAAGATAATTTCATCGCATAAGGTTTCAAAGCCTGTTAAATCCAAAAATAAATGGATTCCAAAAGGCTCTGCATGGGTTCCTAAGATTTTACACATGCCATATTCACCTGGAAACACCTAACCCAAAAGGGCCCATCCTAAGATGGGTACCCAAAGTTGTGTGATATTCATGCAGATCGTTCTTGGTTACTTCAGATCAAGACCCACACTTCATTGAACTGGCTTCTACTTATCTTAGACTAGGAACCATTCTTTTGCTTGTCGGTTGTGCTTAGACCAACATGTTTGGCTTCTGTGCAGTCAGCTCAGGACCCGATCTAAAATCATCATATTTTCTGAACATCTCGGTTCAGACTACGATTTGCATGTTAATTTCCAATGGATTTGTTTAATGCCTATAGATTTTCCTTGTATGCATTCTTTATTTTCAGGAAAATTCCATTTGGTATATGGATTCCGGTTGCTCTAAGCACATGACTAGGAGGAGAGAGTTACTGTCTAATGTTGTAGAACAATATTGTGGGACAGTTATGTTCGGGAATAGCAATCATTCTCATATAAAAGGATACGGGGATTTGGTGTTAAATAATCTAGTCATCAAGGATGTTGACTATGATGAGGGGTTATCACATAATTTGTTTAGCATAGGTCAACTCTGCGATGAAGGGCTAGAGGTTACATTTAGGGCTAAGAACTGTAGTGTTAAGAGTATTGATGGAAAAGAAATTTTATCCGGTTCCCGAAGCTCTAACATTTACACCATAGACGTAGCCAAGCTTATGGTTAAGGATAGCATCTGCCTACTATCAAAAGCCTCTTCAAAAAACTCTATCTTATGGCACCATAGGTTATCCCATCTGAACATCGAAAATATAAACAAGTTGGCGTCGAAACTACTGGTTAAAGGACTCCCAGAACTAAGATATGAAAAATATCATCTATGTGGAGCATGTGAGAAAGGAAGGATGAAAAGATCATCTCACAAATCAAAACCTGATCCATCATCCAAAAGAGTATTGGAGTTACTTCACATGGATTTATGTGGCCCCATGCGAACACAAAACATAAATGGGAAGCGATACGTGTTGGTTATCGACGATGACTATTCATGATATACCTTGGTTAAATTTTGCGGTCCAAGGATGAGACAGCTCAATAGATCATAGATTTTGTTAAAAGTGTCGAAACCCAATAGCAGTTGTCTGTTCAATCAATCCGATCTAACAACGACACGGAATTCAAGAACTCGGTAATAGAGAGCTTCCTTCGATCCAAAGGTATTCATCATCAGTTTTCTACTGCTAGAACACCTCAACAAAATGGAATCTTTGAAACGCGTAACCGTACCCTTGTGGAAGCTGCTCTCACGATGCTGACATACTCTAAGCTACCTCCGTTCTTGTGGGCTGAAGCCATGTCAACAGCTTGCTACACGCAAAATCGCTCTATAATCCATGAGCGCCTCAATAAAACTCCATACCAACTCTTTGTAAATAAATTTCCTTTTATCAAGTACTTACGTGTATTTGGTCATAGGTGCTATGTGCCTAACGACACGGAAAACCTCGGGAAGTTCATTGAGAAGGCAGATGAAGCGATCTTTATTGTATACTTATCCAACTCGAAGGCATATCGTGCTTACAACACTCGCACCAGGAGAGTCAATGAGAATGTGCATGTCACATTCGATGAAATGGCTGAAATGGCTGAACTGGCTCCCGAAGTTGACCAATCAGGACCACGCATTACACCAATGCCTGGAGACTCTTCATAATCTTCTTCCTTTTCTCCTTCTGATTTACTTAATTTATTTGATACATTTTATGTAGAACTTTTTGGTTCCAGTGCTAATACTTCTAATGTTTCTTCTTCTGTAGTTAACACATCCGACGATTCAACTGTACAACAAACGCCGTCTGATCCACCTACCACTTTTTATCCTCCACCATCCATTTCATCCAATGACACATCTCTAGTTGAATCTACTCATGTAATGCCCTCACACATAATGCCAAACATTATTCCTTTAACTGATCAAGCTGGACCTGAACCGGAAGCAGTGGCACCTTCGTTCTAAACCATCGACCATAACTCATCATCCATTCCCACACTCCACTGAGTTTCCATCCCGTTCACCTCATCCACACGAGACAAAATGGACCCGGAGTAACCCGACCGAACAAATCATTGGTGATCTCTCTACTGGTGTCCAAACTCGAAGGACATCTGCTAATGATTGTCTCTTTGCGCCAATCCTAAGCATGATAGAGCCTTTTCGTTTGAATGAAGTCTTGAAAGACCCAGACTGGATTGTGGCAATACAAGAAGAGCTTAACTAGTTTGAACAGCTTAGAGTATGGCCGTTAGTTCCCAAACCCAAAGACCGAACCATAATCGGAACAAAGTGGATTTTTAAGAACAAACAAGTTGAAAAGGGCATCGTGGTAAGGAATAAGGCAAGACTTGTCGCCAAAGGCTACCGACAACAAGAAGGCATAGATTATGATGAGACCTTTGCTCCAGTTGCACGGATAGAAGCAATCAGAATCTTCTTGGTATACGCGACACACAAAGACTTCGAAGTGTACCAGATGGACATCAAGACAACCTTCCTGAACGGTGAACTCAACGAAGAAGTGTACGTTGAACAACCACCAGGATTTTTTGATGCACATAAACTAGACCATGTTTATGTGCTAGACAAAGCCCTCTATGATTTGAAAAAACACCTCGAGCATGGTATAACAGTCTTTCTAACTTTCTTATCTCCGCTGATTTCAGCAAATGTGTGGTGGACACAACTTTGTTCACTAAAAAGGAAGGCCAACACATAATGCTAGTCGAAATATGTGTTGACGATATTATATTTGGATGTACTGACTGTAATATCTCCACATATTTTTCATCCCTAATGGAGTCCAGGTTTGAGATGAGTATGATGGGGGAAATGAATGTTTTCATCGGATTACAAGTCAAACAACTTGAAAATGGGATTTTTGTGAACCAGTCGAAATATACTCTTGACATTCTCAAGAAGTATAAGTTAGACTCTTGCACGAGTATCACAACTCCCATGGCTTCAAACTGTAAGTTAGACACTGATCCTTCCATAAAAAGTGTCCACAATACAACTTGCAGAGGAATGATTGGATCCTTACTGTATCTTACGGCTAGTAGACCAGATATAATGTTTTCAACATGTCTTTGTGCTCATTTTCAGGCCAACCCAAAAGAATCACATCTAACTGCGGTAAAACGCATATTTCGTTATCTTAAGGGTACACCCGATCTTGGTCTCTGGTATCCAAAAGGAAACGATTTTTAATATAATGCCTTTGCAGATGCTTACTTTGCAGGTTGTAGAGTTGATAGGAAAAGCACTTCAGGCGGGATACAATTTTTGGGTGATCGACCGGTGAGTTGGTCTTCCAATACGCAAAACTGTGTTTCCACATCCACAGCAGAAACTGAGTATGTACCAGCCGCAAGCTGTTGCTCTCAAGTCCTGTGGATGAGAACACAGTTACGTGACTATGGATTTTCGCTCACCAATATGCCAATATTTTGTGATTCCAGAAGCGCAATTGCTATTTCTTGCAATCCCGTGCAGCATTCAAGAACGAAGCATATAGACACCAGGTATCATTTCATTAAAGATCACGTAGAAAAGGGAACAATTGAATTGTACTTTGTAGGAACGGAATATCAACTTGCTGATATTTTTACTAAAACTTTAGAGGAACCTCGTTTTCAGTTTTTAGTATCTCATATCGGCATGTTGAATCCACCTTCTAGTAAAACTCCAAACATATTCTAAATAATTCTATTTCAAACATACAAGTGTTTGAAATTCCTTTATTTAGAAAATATCTATTATTTAAGTTTAAAGGTTGTGTTACAAAATAAAGTTCAATATTACTTTATCTATGTATACTTTTAATGATTAATGATCCGGAAATTTGCTATGTGAATTGTTCATAGTTGAGTGGGACGCTGACTAATTCCAGGTTTGTCTGTATTTCAAGGGTAAAAAGGTTCTAGAGTCTAGATCAGAAAGGATACGTATTTAATTGAGGGGGAATAATTTCAGGATGTAGTATATTAATTTCATTTTTAATTTTAATTTTATTTTACGTAATCTTTCAGTAAAACACAAAGAGATTTTTATGTTTAATTTTAACTATCTTGTTAATTTACTAAAAAGTCATAAATATTTTATTTTGTTTGTGTCTTAGTATAATTTTATTTCTTAGAATAGTTTTACAGAAAATCAAAAAAATATTTTTCTTGGTTCCTTTTTTTAATTCAATTTATTTTTGCCTTGTCAAAATTACAAGTTTTTTAAAATTAACCCTAATTTTATCTAGTTAGTCTAGCTTATTTTTGTCTTCATATTTACTCTAAATCAAAAAATACAAAAATATTTTTAATTGGGCTCAATTTTATTTTTCGTCTTTAGGTACAATTTATGGAGCCCATGTTGTCCAATTTTTTTTGAAAACCGGCTGGCCCGTTTCGAAATAAATGCGCAGATCTATGCTTGCCCGACCCGACCCGCCTACTTAAATAGGCGGGATCTGGTTACTTCTTCATTAAGCAATTTCTTCTTCTCCTTCTTTGGACTTTATTCAGTTGTGTTGGTACACCCTGTGTGACGATAGCAGTGTAAGTCGTATTAGCATTTTGTCTAAGTCATGTTGCAAGGTATTGGATACTAACTAGTGTTTGATATATGTGTTTGATATTTATTGATTGTATGTTTGAACTTGATGTAATGTATTACAAGAAGTTCAAACATAAAGTCCAAAGATTAATTCAAACATAAGTTAAATCATATATTTAAATAGAAGTTGGTCATGTGAAATTCGAATATAGGTCAAATTCGAATTTAACATGGGAGGTAAATTTTAATGTGTCTTGAAGACAAACTCGAATGGGCCTTGGGCCTGGATTCGAGTTTGTCCAATGACAAACTCGAATGGACCTCTATAATTAGGGATTAACTCGAATCATTAGTAGACTTTTGCAGAATTCGTGTGAGCAATTAGCAAAAGGCGATCTCGAGTTTATCAGCTGATATTGTGTTAGTTCGGAGAGAATCATCGCGTAGGTTCGTTCGTGGTCGATCGTACTACGTTGTGGTAGTCTCCGTGTTTCGTGTGAGTGTTATATCCGTCAAGCCGTTAACGAGGATTCCGCACTCGTTGGTGTGTGTCGCGTCTAGATAGATTTCTGTAGTGCAAGACCTTACAAGTGGTATCAGAGCCTAAGGGGTGTTCTTCGTGTTCTTCGTTTTCATAAAGATACATCCTAGGTTTCTTGACGCTTTTGGACGGTTAATCTCACGTGTTTTTGTGTTTTTCGAGCTTATCAAATTGGAATCCGGGAAATACTTTGTTGTAGTTCACGTTTTTGATCAAAATCAATATTTTTTCTTGTAACAATATTGATTTAATCTGAAAAACGTGAAAAACTCGAGGTATTAACCGTTTCTCGAATTTGCGGCGCTCGACTTTGTTAAGGAGAAATTAGGGTTTTGCTCATTCTCGAGTTTGACCAAAATACGCTCCTTTCGAGTTTCCTAAAAACTGGTTTCGTGTTTGGACATTTCGAATTTACTTTAGGCTTCGACTTTGCACTAAAGTCGAATAGGGGGCTTCGAGTTTATCTGGGTTTCGAGTTTGAGTAATTTTCGATTTTACCTAGAATTTCGAATTTAGAGACCTTCGACTTTGTCATCACATTCGACTTTAATTGGATTTAACTTAATCCCAAATAGGTTTCAAATTAATTAGATTCGAATTTACCTAAATTCGAAAGAATTAATTAAAATTAATTTCGAATTAAATTAATTAAGTTTAGATTCAATTATCTTTGAAACAATGACAAGTCTACAACGGTTTCTGGAGATGGATCACGAGGTCGGAAAAGCAAATACTCCGCCAAAATTGATGAAACTTGAAGATTATTACTGGTGGAAAGATCGGTTTGCTGACTTCGCGCGCTTTAACGATATGCGCATGTGGATATGTATCGACGAGGGATACATTCCACCGACAGCTGAGATCGAGGGACGACAAAAGGTTGTTCCTTATTCTAAAATGAAGTATGGTGACAAAAAGCTGTTTGAAGCAGAGAATTACGGTATAATCAGAATGGCATTACCTCAGGACATACTACACACTTTCCGAAATCAGAAGACAGCAAAAGAGCTGTGGGAGGCGTTGGAAAAACGGTGTGAGGGTAACCCGAGGGTTAGAAGGAAACGTATGGAGATGCTCAAGCAGCAGTTCGCAATCTTCAAGGCATTGAAGGATGAAAAGCTGGAAGACACTATCAAGCGTTTCTATCATCTGCGGACTGAGTTAGACAGTCATGATATTGAGTATATTGACACTGAAAAGAATAATAAGCTTCTGGATGCTTTACCGGCCAAATGGGCGATGTACGTGGCCTTGATTAAGCATGATGAGGATAAATACTATACCCTAACTCTAGAGAATGTGGTGGGAACGCTAAGGGCGTATCATTTTGAACTACTGAAGGCATAAACGGATTATGAACATGTTCAAAATCCAGCAATGTATTTTTGGAAATCAAAACCTTCAGTGGCAGCCGAAATGAACGCAGCTAAAACCTTCTTCTTGGGAGAAACAATGTCACCGGCTGAGCCAGAGGACGCACAGACTAGGGCTTTCTTAGGGTTTACTAGACCTGAAGAACAGCAGCATCAGGCTACACCAGCATCTACATCTCAGGGTTATTCTAAGATGCCTATGAGCGCAAAATCTGCTGAAGACCATCTAGATCTGTTGGCTTTATTAGTGGCCGCCTACGGCAATTGCGTTCAAGGTAAAATCAACGATCCCGCGCTATGGGATGAGGATTATGATCAGGTAGACCCTGAAGACCTTGAAGAGATGGATCTCCAATGGTAACTGGCCATGGTAACTCAACGGGTTAAGAGGTTCATCAAACGGACGGGAAGAAATCTGAATATGAGTAACAACATGATTGGCTTCGATAAGTCCAAGGTAAAATGCTACAACCGTCAAGGGTTAGGACACTTCTCCAGAAAGTGTCAGAGACCGAAGGTAGAGAATTACCAAGGGCAGAATCAGAATCATGGACAGTATCAGAACCAATCACAACAGCGATATCTTCCGAGTACATCAACCAATCAAGCAAATATAGCAGCTGGTCTGTTATCTAACGTCACATCAGACAAACAGCTAGACGACACTTATGACTGGAGTACACATCCAGAAACGAACGCTAGAGCCTTTATGGCTGAAGTGACTGAGACTGGATGTGAAGGAGCAGAGCAGAACACAGGGGACAACAGTCAAAAAGAAAACAGTCCGATGTGGGTGGAGAAGTCAGATGATTAGACAATTTTGGAATTTGTCGCTCAGATGGCCAACGTGGAATCAGATCATACAAGGTAAGTCTGACTTTTTCTCTTTTCCATGAATTGTGTGTTTTATGTGCTACTTCTAACGATAGGTTAAATTTAGTACTAGAATCACACTAAAATATATCTGCTCAAAATGAATCTTTAAAATCAGATAATGCTAGCCTGATAGATATAAAGCAAGATCTTAGGGATAGGCTTAAGGCTGATGCACAAGATGTTATAGTTCTAAAGGACAAACTGAGCGAACAGTGTGTTAGGTTAGAACTCATGTATGAATATGTTGAGGCATTAACCAAGGAGCTGAAAACCAAAGACATAGAGCTAGCTGAGTCTAAGGTGAAGGTAGCTGAGGCAAATAGTAAACTTGAAAAGTTTAGGAACTCAAGTCTTAACCTAGGGAAAATTTTAGATGCTCAACGACAATCTAAAAAGCCTGTAGGTCTAGGATATCATGACAGTCCTCCGCCTTTTAATGACAACTATGTACCTCAACCTCAGGAGAAAACTGAGAAATCAGTAAACTTAGAGGAAATACCTCAACCAGTGTCTGAACCTGTAAAGGAAAATGCAACTAAGGTGACTGATACTAATGTTAAGATTAAGAATGATAAATTTGTGCCATCATCTAGTGATACACCTGTAGGAAAACATAAAATTGACTTTAATGATCAGGATGATGAACCAGTCACTATAGAAGCACCAAAAGAACCAGACACTAGTGAGACACCTAAGTCAAAGGGCACACACAAGAAGTCTATTGACAAAATGTCTTGCTTTAGATGTCACGAAAGGGGGCACGTTGCTTCTAACTGTCCGCATAGGAAAGTAGACAATACACCTAAGTCAGGGAAGCCAGAACAAGTTAAGCCTTCTACAAGTGTTGCGAGCACTAGTAGTTCTCAGAGTACCGAGAAAACTGTGCAAGCTACACCAAAACCGGCTGTGAAACAAATACCGGTGAAAGGTGGACCAAAAGAAGTGATTAGGACTAATTCACCAAATCGAGTCATTAATCAATCTAGGTCTGGACCACAACAACAATATAGGAGCACAACACCTAGCAGAGCTTACACTCCGGTTAGGTCACACACTCCTGTTAGACATCACACACCGGGTAGAGCTCAGGGATATCAGTCCGAAATGAATTATAATCGTAATTATTCAAGAGCTCCACAGCAAATGCCTACACAAAGGCAAAGAGTGAACTTAAATCACTCGGCACAACAACAAACTCCAGTTCAAAGACCCAAGTCACCTGAAAGGAGAGATGGGTATTTGAAAGAGTTTAAGTATGTGGACGAGAATGGTATAACCAAATCAGTTATGGATTGGGTTCCCCGTGATAACTAACCTATTTTCTTTTATGTGCAGGAGATAACCACAGGTCTAAACAACAAATGGTTGGTCGACAGTGGATGCTCAAGGCACATGACAGGGGAAAGAAGTATACATACAGACTTCAAGGGAGGGAATCGGGGATTTGTATCATTCGCGGGAAATAAGGGAGGAAACATCACGGGTACTGGAGTGCTCACTAATCGAACGATCAAGTTGGATCAAGTTTATCACGTTGATAAACTGGTTCACAATCTCATTAGTGTATCTCAAATCTGTGATAAGAAGAATTCAGTGATGTTCACTGATACTGAGGCGTTGGTGCTAAAACCGGGTTTCAAGATACCTGAAGAGTGGATTCTGATGAGGGCACCAAGGAAGAATGACTTGTACATGCTCGATATGAACAAGCCGGAAACTTCGATGGGTCCAATCTGTCTGTTATCTAAAGCTTCGGAGACTGAGTCGGTTTTATGGCACAGACACGTATGGCACAATTGCACCTGAGGAAAATGAACTATATAACGAAAAATGGACTGGTGCAAGGTGTGCCTATGAAGTGTTTTCAGTTCGAGGATAAGTGTCTACCATGCAAGAAGGGCAAACAAACATAAGAAGGCACACAAGTCCAAGACTCAGAACTCCATCACTACCACATTCGATTTGTTGCATATGGACCTCTTCGGACCAATCAACAAAAGGAGTATAGGTGGTAGTTGGTATTGTTTAGTTATCACTGACGATTACTCACGATTTTCTTGGGTTTTCTTTCTAGGTACAAAGGACGAGACGGCTTCCAAGCTCATCGGGTTCTTAGACCAAGTGGAGAATTCATATGGAACAAGGGTTAAACAACTTCGTAGTGATAACGGAACTGAGTTTAAAAACACTGTAATTGGTGTATATTGCCTATCAAAGGGCATAGTGCATCAATTTAGTGCACCTTATGAGCCACAACAAAATGGGGTGGCCGAACGAAAGAACAGGACATTGATTGAGGCAGCAAGGACCATGCTTTCGGATTCAAAGCTTCCTACCATGTTTTGGGGGGAGGCAGTGAATACCGCATGCCATATTTTAAACGGGTCCTTACTGTCAAATCTTTGAACAAAACCTGTTATGAAATTTTGAATAAACGGCCACCTAATTTAACTGGCTTCGAACCTTTTGGGGTACCATGTAATTTATTGTGAACAAAACATCAACCTAAGTTTGGTGAAAAGGCTGACAAAGGATACTTCCTAGGTTATGTGCCAAACTCACCAAACAAACGGGTTTTTAACAAAACTAATGGTACTGTAGAGATTGTGTATAACATTGAAGTCACAAGTTATACACATGAACCCCAAACAGGTCCGGAATGGTTATTTGACTATGACAATCTGTTTGAGTCATTTAACATTCCTGTGGATGAAAATGCATGTACCATCGAAAAGGACATGGCGACGTTGAATCTGAATGACGAAGGTCATAGCTTTCCGAGGACTACATTTCAATCAACATCCGAGCCTACTTCAACTGAAGATGGATCTCCAGAAGTCACTGATCCAGAAGCACCTACAAATGAGAATCAGACTCAGACAACAACTTCCAACTCTGAGAAAACTGTCCACGAGGAAGAAAATATGGAATCTGAGGTCGTTCCCCCGTTAGGTGAAATAGGATCAAATTTAGGAGATAATCTGAGAGGTGACGAGATAGAGACATCTAGGATCGACAAAAACCATCCTATAGAAAGCATCATAGGAAATCCTAATGCGGGTGTGCGGACTAGGAGTAGTTTAAACAACAACACTGTGTTGTTGTCGATGATAAATGACTCCGAGGCCTTTCATACCTGCCTCTATTCTTGTTTCATCTCGCAAGTAGAGCCGAAAAACGTGCAAATGGCACTAAAAGATAACTCTTGGGTTGAAGCGATGCAGGTAGAACTCTCTCAATTTTGGAAACTAGAAGTGTGGGAGTTAGTTCCATTACCTCGAGGGGAAATAGCAATAGGAACCAAATGGGTTTTTAAGTGCAAAAGAGACGATCGGGGTATAGTCACTCGCAACAAGGCAAGGTTAGTTGTAAAGGGTTTCAACCAAGAGGAGGGAATCGATTACAATGAGGTGTTCGCGCCAGTAGCAAGGTTGGAGGCAATTCGTTTGTTTCTGGCTTTTGCTTCCTTCAAGGGCTTTAAGGTTTATCAGCTAGACGTTAAGAGTGCTTTCCTCTATGGGAAAGTGAAGGAACTGGTGTATGTAGAATAGCCGCCCGGGTTTACAGATCCGAAATATCCAGACAGAGTATATCGATTAGATAAGGCTCTGTATGGATTGCATCAAGCACCAAGGGCGTGGTACGATACTCTGTCCAACCATCTGTTAGAAAATGGGTTTGAAAGAGGAAGGATAGACAGTACGCTGTTCGTTAAGCGAAAGTGAGAACACTTCATCTTGGTACAAGTGTACGTCGATGATATCATCTTTGGATCATCAGACGAGCAAATGTGCAAGGATTTTGAGAAGGTGATGAAGTCAAAATTCGAGATGAGTGCTATGGGTGAGTTGAACTTCTTTTTGGGTTTACAAGTTGACCAGAAGAAGGAGGAGATGTTTATCCTTTAGACGAAGTATGTCTATGACATATTAGAGCGCTTCGGGATGGAAGGGACAAAACTGACAGCTCATTTCAGCACGCCGATTCAAGTGAATCACAATCTCGGACCGGGTACTGTAAGTGATACCGATGTGGATCCAACGATATATCGGGCCATGATTGGGTCACTTATGTATTTAACTGCTTCAAGACCTGACACTATGTTTGCTGTTTGTATTTGTACTAGGTTTCAAGCTAATCCGAAAGAGATGCACATGAAAGCTGTGAAGCGGATTCTACGATACCTCAAGTCGAAACTGAAGCTGGGACTTTGGTATCACGCGGAGGGAGATCTGGAATTGGAGGCGTTCACGGATTCAGACTACGGAGGATGCATCTTGACGCGCAAGTCAACAACTGGAGGTTGTCAGTTCCTAGGAGGGAGACTCATTTCCTGGCAATGCAAGAAACAGACTTCGGTAACCGTGTCAATGTGCGAGGCCGAATACGTTGCTGCTCGTAGTTGCTGTTCACAGGTTGTGTGGATACAACAACAATTGCGGGATTACGGTTTGACTTATACTCATACTCCTATTAGGATAGATAACCAGTCTACAATTGCTATAACTAATAATCCAGTTAAACATAATGAAACCAAGCACATAGACATAAGGCATTATTTTATACGTGATTGTGCTGAAAAGAACTTAATAAAGCTGGTAAAAGTGGCAACGGATGATAATAATGCTGATTTATTTACTATAGCTTTTTATAAGTCACGATTTGAGTATTTGATTCAACTAAATGGAATGCGTAACCCAGAGTGAATTGACCTTCGTAGAATTTTATTTCCTTTTATAGCAGTAGTCTTTCTTTCTTCTTATAGTAAGTTTAGTAGCTTAGGATAGTTTCTATTTTTAGCAAGTTAGTGGGTTATAGTATTTTCTTGCTATTACTTATGAAACACAAAAAGAAAAAAGAAAGAAAACCATAAAAATTCAAAAAAAAAGAGAATATCGGAAAAAGAGTTAAAGTCATAGATACATAGGTTCAAAGTGACGAGAATTAGCACAGTTAATACAAACTCTAAGTGTTTAGCTTTCACACATAATGCACATAAAATTCTAAGTCTTATACATTATCTTGTTAGATATGTTGGTAGGCATAATACATATAGGGAGTGTCAAAGCTAATAAAATACTCAAGAAAAAGTCAAACGTGTCACTAACTTAGATGTATGACCAATCGGTCTTAAATTTTATGCTAAAGACATACAGACTTTGATTTTAAATGAGGTATGCAAACTTTCTGGGGATGTATAGCAACATCAGGTACATCTTAAAATGGAAAGAATAGAAAAATCATACTGACTTGAGAGTCAAAACAAGTAACTCTGTTGTACGTAGGTACAGACCTGTTGCCTCTGTTTTGATTTGAGTTAGCAAGACATGTCGCTTTGTTGTACGTCGGTACAGACCTGTCATCGCTGTCTTGCTAGCTTTAAAAATAAACCTTAAGACAAACTAAGACACTTTGTTGTATGTAAATACAGACCTGTGTCCGATGTTTTCCTTTTAATGAAAGTTTGCAAATACCAAAAAGTTAGAGTCATTGTGTGTATGCCTTAATCATAAAAGTATGTCTATGTCTGAGTCACGTAAGATAATTTCATCATAAATAAAAAGGCCAAGGGATATTCCGAAATGTAACATGTTTAAAGGGGAAATAATACCAACAATCGGCTAGAAATGTATGTCACGACAAACAATCAAAGGAATCAAAAATTCCTAAGTGTGAAAGTTTAAGTACTGAAATTGCGTATTGACGCCGCTATCTGATTGAACCTTTCTTTGACTATACTCGTCAAAAATACTGTGTTAAGTGTTTAATATAGGTTGTAAATTTTAAATAATATAGTTTAGTCTAAGTTTAATTTTTGTTCACAATTTTTATGTTAAGTTATCTTAATTTATTTTAATTTTAAAATTTTATTTCCTTTCATTTTCATTTTTATTTTTATTTTTATTTTTTACTTAGGAAAAAGGTCAAAATTTACTGAGTGTGCATTCCTAGTTGAATAAAATAAACATTACGTGATAATCTGGTGCTTAGGGTAAAAAGTTTTGGCATAGTTTATTCCGTTAGTCGAAAAGGTTGAAAATGTTGAATTTATTTCAAAGATTTTCGGAATTTTCAGAACTTTCAAAGTTAAATTCGAATCCAAGCAAAATTCGAATATACATTCGAATTTGGCAGGGCTTCCAGTTTGACAGTAAACTCGAGAAAGGTCACAAACTCGAAGAAGGTTGGTATAAATAGGTCAACAGTGATAGTCATAAATCACCTACCTTCGACTTTGACCCTTCGAGTTTATCACCAGCGATCTCGAGTTTGTTCCTTCGAATTTGCCGATTATCGAGTTTCACACTATTTGTCGACTTTTGTCCATTTGTGTTCGAGAGTACCAACAAATCTAGGTATAATCAATAGTGTTGTACAAGATTTAGGTGGTTTTAGACTCCATTTGAGCCAAAATTAAAGGATTTTTAAGTTTTAATGGTGGAAAGTTTGTAGTTCAAAATAACAAACTTTGAACCGATGAAATGTCAAATTGATTACAAATATCCTTGATTAGAACCTATTAGGACAAATGGATGTGATTTTCTACGTCTAAAATGGTTAAAATCTTGGAGTATTGTGATTAAAGTGACCGACACATTCGAGTTTGTTCTTGGCTAGATTCGAGTTTGTCACTAAACTCGAATAAGTCACTAAACTCGAATGAGTGGTCCTTCGAATTTGTCATTCGAGTTTATCATTATATTCGAATTATTTGATTAAAAGTTAAATTAAACTTGTAGAAATTCATAAGTGTTGGATTTTGTACTTATACAAGTTCAAAATAACATAAATTTGAATTTAAACAAGTTTATTTCTTTTTAATAATTCTAATATCTTATATGTTGTATTGTGCAGACATGGCTGATAGAATTTTTGTTCCTAAGCATAACATGGTCATCTCTCCTGACCATGCTATTCCAGAGGCTCAAGCTTACCGCCAGATGGTGGATTTTCTGGTTGGATCAAGGATTGCATATGCTCTATCCCATAACATTCAGATAGTCATCCCTTACGTTTGTCAATTTTGGGATCATTTGCAAGTGGACTGTACTGTTACTCTGACAATACTAAGGACGAGGGTCGCTGGACACCCTCTAGTGTTTTCAGCGGATATGTTACGTCAAGTTTTGCAGCTGGGATCTCAAGAACAAGAGAATGGGCCGATTGACTTCCCGTCATCAATCAGGCAGGTGGCTTTTGTTAGAATGGGGTATAACCTGGACGTAACGAAGTCTTCTTAGATGAAAAGTGGGCTTATAGGAAAATGGAGATATTTGGCGCTCGTTTTTATGGTATGTTTTGCTGTGAAGAAAGCAGGCTTCGATTACATTGTATCAAAGATTCAGTCCGGAATGATAGCATTGGTGTACAATCAACGGTTTTAGCTTCTCTGAGATGTTCTTTTCTGAGTTTGCCCAACAAATAACAGCTCCAGACAGAGAAAGATTTCTACTATATCCGCGATTCGTGATGATGCTGATCAGACATTTCCTGCCAAACCTGTCACAGCTGAACGAAATTCAAAGCGTTGCTGTCATAGACAAACGAATTTTTGTAGATTGGTCAGCTCATAGAGGAAGACTGCCTAGGCCAGTGGATGCACCTCTTTTTGGTGCAGTGATCAATCCTAATTTTGTAGTCCTTAAAGGTGCCAACTGGGCAGGGGATTTACAGGTTCCACAGCAACCACAGCAACAGCAACAGCCACAACCTAGGCCTCAGCAGCAGAGGAGGAGGCAAAGGCCATCTGCGAGACAAATTCAGGCTGATAGGCCTTCCACAAGTCAAGTGCAAGAGACGGCAGAGGCTGGTCCGTCAACTGTACCACCAGTATCGGATCCGAGACTTCATACTTTGGAGGAGATTTGGGCAACCCGGCCTAATGCAAATGAGGAGATTATTAATGAACTCGTTGGAGATCTCTTGGAGCCTCCAGAAGGAGAAGTTGATATTTTTAAACAGATAGATGAGTATCAACGTGAGCCAGAAGGCGAAGCCGAGTCAACTTCAGACTCTGAGTCAGAAGAAGTTGAGGAGATTGAGGTTGAGGCCCCTGCCACTGTGACCGTAGATCCGTTCATTCACATAGGGACATATGGATCAAGATTAGTGGTGGTTGAAGAAGGAGTTAGAAGGACAAGAGCTGCAAGGGAGTCAGATGACTCGGATTTTGAGGAAGAAGAAGTAGCTCTTCTGATACCGAGGCAGCGAGCAAAGAGACATCGCTTCATGCAGGGCGCTTCATCAGCCTCTGCTCCTGAGCCAGAAATACCTTCTGCCCAACCATCAGATACCATTCCACAACCACCACCTGTTCAGACCTCCGTTCCTCCACCAATCATTCCCACTCCCATCCAATCCATACCATCCACATCATCAACCTTTATGGACAATCAAAGGTTTTCTGAGCTGAGGAGCAAGGTTGACTTCCAGCAAGTCCAAATCTTTCAGTTGACAAAGGCTATTGGAGAAATACAGAAGCATAATTCCAATGTTGAGAACGATAATGTTGAGTTAAAGAAAGCTGTTGAAAAGATGGAGGAAGACAATCTTGAGCTAAAATCCTTTGTGGCAGATCAAGCTGCCGAAATCCGATCAATGAGATCCCTTATCGAGCAGTTATTAAAAAATCTAAAGGCTCAGGGGGAGACGAGTTGTAAGGATAGTTAGGAGCCAAGAAGGGGAAATGATGAGGATGAAGGCGATGATCCCAATGCATAGAAAGAGAATGAGCTAGTAGATTTTCCTGCTGCTCTATATGCTGAAACTCAGGGGGAGCCTGGTCAAGGTGCAGCCGAAGGAGGAGAGGTAAGTTCCTCGAAGGTGGTCGAGAGCGATATGAATGAAATCATTGAAGCTCTGATGGATATCGAGGAAGAGCCACTAGATTTTGAATTTGATTTTGAAGATGATGTAGAGGAATTGGAAGAAGGAGAATTCATACCGGAGGATATTGTTGATTGGCGATCTGACGATGAAGTGATAGAAGACGAGGACGATAATGTCAACGAGGTGATCGTAAATTCAAAACCTATCACGGAGTTGTATGTGCGCGATAATCACAATGTGATTGATATAGACTAGATCAAGATAGCCTCGGTCGAAGACTCTGAATTTGAAAGAGTAGAAAAAGAGTCTTCCAGGGCCGATTTACTAAATCTATGGTTCAAGAAGGAACAAAAGAAAGAGAAGCCGAAAATGAAGAAGAAGATGAGGGTTCCTGGTGCAGAAAATCTCTCAGGAGGTATTATAAGCTGGTTCTTTGACTCGAGAACTGCAGCTGTTTATATTGAAAAGGAGAGATCGTCTTCAATACCTAAGGCGAACACTTAAAGTTTTCAATACATTGCCGAAGGTTGAAGTGAAAGAATTGGCATGGAAAGAGCTGATAAATATTGGTGACGACCCTTATGCTGAAGTAATTGCAAAGATTATTAGGAAAGAGGGTCAGTCAGGGAAATTTGAAAGGCTCAAGCCAAGAACTGGGAAGAGAGTCGAGGACGTATCAAGAATAGATCCTCATACAGGTAGACCGTGGGCCAGAATGGTGTACAAGCCCGTAAAGTGTTTGAAGAGAGTGCCCATGAAGACGATGCCACAAGATGTTCTGAGTAACATGAAGTGGTGGTACGTAGATAACGAAACTACTGAAGCAATAATGGAGGATACAGAAGACAAAGTAATTTTGCGAGTGTATGATCCGTTACACCTAATAAATCTATCGAAGGACGACCTGCAGAAGCTGAATGATCAACCTATCTTCTTCCATGAAGGTTGGAGGTCTGATGCTAGGAAGTACCAGAAGGTAGTGAAAGTATGTATAGATGCAGGTTTATATGCAGGTAGCAGTATATATAGTTCTAGTACTTAATCAAAATGTAAATAGTTAGAAGCTATCGTCAAGGGGGAGTCTGTTGGTACACCCTGTGTGACGATAGCAGTCTAAGTCGTATTAGCATTTGGTCTAAGTCATGTTGCAAAGTATTGGATACTAACTAGTGTTTGGTATTTATTGATTGTATGTTTGAACTTGATGTAATGTATTACAAGAAGTTCAAACATAAAGTCGAAAGATTAATTCAAACATAAGTTAAATCATATATTTAAATAGAAGTTGGTCATGTGAAATTCGAATATAGGTCAAATTCGAATTTAACATGGGAGGTAAATTTGAATGTGTCTTGAAGACGAACTCGAATGGGCGTTGGGCCTGGATTCGAGTTTGTCCAATGACAAAGTCGAATGGACCTCTATAATTAGGGATTAACTCGAATCATTAGTAGACTTTTGCAGAATTCGTGTGAGCAATTAGCAAAAGGCGATCTCGAGTTTATCAGCTGATATTGTGTTAGTTCGGAGAGAATCATCGCGTAGGTTCGTTCGTGGTCGATCGTACAACGTTGTGGTAGTCTCCGTGTTTCGTGTGAGTGTTATATCCGTCAAGCCGCTAACGAGGATTCCGCACTCGTTGGTGTGTGTCGCGTCTAGATAGATCTCTGTAGTGCAAGACCTTACAAGCTGAATTTACTTTCTACTGATAAAAGACCCGATGTTTTAAACAGAATAGACAGTTTCAAATTCACGCTTATTTCAGACTTAGTATCAATGCTTCATTATTTTCAATGTCTGACAAACTAACACTGTTGCATGTTAACAGGACTCGTGGATCCTCAAATATCTTTAATTCTTGCCCATTCTCCGCTACCCAATAACAATGAACAGCTGCTAGAAGAATCTCTTCTTTCCTCTACCGAATTTGTTGAGTTTGCCCCTGACAACTAGTAGATCGATCTTTCTACCCTACGCCATGAAGCCGAGGATATCACGTTTGATATTCTAAAAGGCCAACTTATATTCTACACCCTAACCACAGCCATTTCTGTACAAAGCATCTACCTCCAACAATTTTGGCATCACCTCACTTTCACATCTGATGTCGAACCTCACTTCACCACCATAATTGATTCTGTTCCAATCAAACTCACCCAAGAAGCCATCCGCCATATTCTCTGCCTACCCTCCGAAAACCATTCCGTCACTAAATACGCCTTTGCACCCATTCCTTCTCCTACCCAAACCCTTTAAGAAATCCAGAACATAGGATGTAATGGCCTACTCACCAGGCCATCGAAATTCCAGACCAAGCATCTACAGTCCCACTGGAGGATCCTGTTATACATCATCAACAAATGCTTCACAGGCAAACACTCTGGCCATGACCCGACCTCCATTCAAGTCCTTGCGATGTTTGCCGCCTTCGCCTTTGATTGCCATTATGATTATGTGGTATTCATCTTCGATGAGTTAAAGAGAGCAGTACTAGAAAAAGGAACCAAAAGAGGACGTAAATACATTCCATTCCAAAGGTTCCTTCAGCTCATCATTCAATATGAAATGGATCATGACGAGGACATACTCGGAGAGAGGTGATGTTGAATCAGGTCACATGTTGCCACCCGTGACCATCGCTCATTTGACCACAGCTCACACCACACCCCCTCACACAACGCACAACACCTCTGTGGCATCCATTCATGAGCAAGTCGCCTTCGTGGCGGCTCCCCGAACTTCCGGATCTGAGCTTCCCGTAGAGGAGCCAGAGATGATGGAAGGAAGACCTGTTGTTGACAAACCCACGCCATCGAACTCTGGCCATCTCAGGATCACTACCTAGATGCTAACGGCTGCTATCCGTGCTGCCAGACGTGTTAACCGGGCTGACCTGGACACCCTTAAGGCAGCTTCGGAAGAGCAGCATACAACCCTTTTCTCTTTAATCAAGGGTAAGGGTGTTGCTTCTAAGGCGCCGCCACCAGGTACCCAATCAGTCCAACATCAAATAGCTGATCTATCAGAAAAACTTAACAACCTTACACGCCTCATTCTTCATGTCCAGGAGCAGTTAAACGGCAAAATCGATCGCTTAGAGTCTGCTGTGATTGAGCTTCAGTGTCGTCCTCAGGCTGAATCCGATAAAAGAAAACATGACGATGAGGACGACCCTGATCGACATGAGGGGGATATCCGCCAAAGGGTTCAGTCTGAGGGCCAGATGTTAAGTGTAGTGGGAGCAGAAGTTGAGGGAACAGATCAACAAGGGTTTGGGGAAAAGAGTTCAGGGGCATAGGAAATGGTGGAATATGACCCTATTTTTGAAGGCCTAGCACCGTTAGATTCACTATCAGCCATGGTGGAATTTGATCCTATTTTTGAAAAGGTGGAGGTCATATTGGTGTCTGATACAAACTCCGATAATGACCGAGACTATCTTTTCACAATCCCCAAGCTAGCGACTGAGTCTCCCCAGAAATCATCATCGTCTTTTGAATTTCTAAATTCCCCACCCCACGTACCTCAACAAGAAATCCTATCTTCCATCCAAGTTACCTCCCCTACTCCCAAAGAAACCCCACAAGTCCAAATTTCCCCACAGTCCAAGAAATCCAAACAGCCCAATCAACCCCTCCAGCCTAATCTCCCGAGTCTTCAGGTCCCAGAACCATGGATTGCTTTGATACTAGACCTGAAGCAACTCCTAGGCATGATGTAAATGATCTAGAATGGGTTAGAGGGTACTCAAAGGGTAAAGTACATACTCTGACTGATGCGGAAAAAGAAGAATTAAGGCAGGACCGGAGGGGTCGCATTCTGAAACTACTTGAAGCTCCTCCCACCGAGTTAGAAGAACCTCTGTTCAAGGGTTTAAAAGATTTTTTTAAGGAAATTCCCTGCTGAGGAGTTTCAATGTCCCTATCTTGAAGAAAGATTCAAGATGGTTTTCCGAAAGAGGCCTGGGTCATTCAGCAGACGTCTTCTAATGGTTATATCTGACGCATCCCGAGCTGAACAAGTAGAATACATCTAAATGATGCTAAAAGAAAAGAGACCAAAGGCTGAATATTGGTCAAGATCGAGAATTGTGAAGATTAACAATATCCATGTGTACAAGAGAGCTCGAGTGTTCACTCCTGCATTTGAGGTTCTCCGAGAAGATGGATCAATGCAGTTTCTGCATGAGAATGACCTGGATTTTGTTAACATAGATGACATTGAGTTTCTGCACAACAAACTGAAGAACAAGATCAAGAAACGATTAACTCATGTCACTGATGTAGCCGCTCTTACTAAAAGCATGAATCGTCGATCTATTGTTATGTGCTTAAAGGATTCCCAATTGGCGATTGAAAGCTTTATGGTTAAAGTTGGTCTAAAAGCTCCAGAACAAGACATCTTCCTCCTAGATCACTTTCCAGCATATAAAGTGTTGATGGGAGGACAGCAGGGGATCATCTTTTTTAATCAGAAAGGGCAGAAAAGGTATATGCACATTGAAGACTTGTCTTGCTATTCCAATGGTACAATCAGATTGGTCAGAGCCGAGCTCAACAACCGATTACAAGAAGACGATGCTCAACCAATATCTGAACTCAAAAGAAAACCAAAAGAAATACAAGACCTGCTCTGCGCAATAGAACTTCTAAATGACAGGCTGCACCTTCGGCAAGTGACTCGACGATTCGAAGTCGTCCTTCGCCTCAATGAACATGTAGAGGAAGCGTGTGATCGTCCACAATGATCGAAAAGGGGGATATTGTTAGATGTTAAATTTAGATCTTATGGAATTTATTTTGTAATAATTAAATACTTTATTTCCATGTAATTTATTTCTAGTCTTTCCTTTTATTTGTAATTCTCTTTAGTTGTAGAAGTTGAGGGGCTGGTTTGTAATACTTTAATAGTTGTTTTAAATAATGTAAGGGAAACCCCACCTAGAATTTCCGACACAAACACACGATTATTCAGTGAAAAAGAATTGCAGCCGCCGCTTTTCTCTCTGACATTGTCCTTTCAATATTCATTACAATCATTGAGTTGAAACATCCTTTTTGTCTTCTTTATTGCTGAAATCATTTGTATGAGTGCCGATTATTACTGGGATTCCATTACAAAAGTCGGAGATCAAAGCTGATGTCTTCATTGTTTCAATATCAAAAGATATCAAAATGATATATCGATAGAAATGCCGTATAATCTTCGTCATATGTGAAAAAGAATTCTTTTGGGAGACAACTGTGTAGCTGATGGTGTTAAGTGCTTGCGTCACTGGGTCCATGACATCTTTTTCAACACCAAATTGATAGATTATGTGGTTTACGTAGCTGACACAGTGTAGGTAGGATTATCTTTTCTTCAAATCCTTTCTCAGACTCGAGATGAACTTTAAAGGAATACCAGACTCGAAAATAGAGATTGTGGGGGACTCGATATGATAAATCTGAATTTTTCCAGTGCTTGAAGTGATAAGCTTTAGACTCCAAATTATCTTGCATGAGACACGAAGTGATCATGTTAGACTTATTTTATTGTAATCAAGTCTAGGGTTCAATATTTAAAAATTTGATATTTATGTTCATATTTTATAAGGGCTTAATAGTTGAGTCTATGGGCTTTGGCCTATTTGGATTTTAGTATTTAAAGGGTCTCCTAGGGTTTTGTGTGTGTAGCTCAAAGTGAAAGGGAGTGTAGCCGTCTTGCTCTCTAGAGAGAAAACTTTGTTCATAATTGTTCGTTATTATACGCTTATGCTTGATCTATTGGGACTAACAAGTTGTATCAGAGCACAAAGATTATTTTCGATTGATTAGAAGGATTAGTTTCTATAAATTTCTAGTTTGATTTTTTTTTTTGTTCTACGCAGTACTTTTTTTTAAATTGGTTTTGATCGATTTAGTGTTTATTGTTTTGCGTAAATTGGTATTCGAATTGGTTGAAGTCATTGTATTTCTATTCGGTCAATAATTGACAACTTTACGGATTTAATTCTTTATATATCCATCTTGTTGATTTAATTGTTGACCACGACTATGGTTTCAATTTGAAATACAAATTTAATCTCTAAAATTGACATTCCCCCTATATATTACCCACGAAGAACAGAGTGTGTGATTCTCTCCTTCAATCATCCGTCCAATCTTACCAGATTCAAACCTGACCGTATTAATTGATTTACTTCTGATAAAGCCTAGCGTACAACACTTTAAAGCAGTCTGTAACCACGGATGTTGCAGTTGCACCCACGTTGCCACGACCACATTTCAGTTCCACCATTATTGGTTCTTCAATTCTACTCTTCTTGGTAGCATACAAACTACATACAGAGAAGCAGAAACTGAGAGAGAGGATGAGACTACGAGCTTCCAAAAATCACCCATCGTATGTGATTTTTGGTTTCAATCTTTTGAAATCGTATTTGTTGGCGTCGCTTTTCTTCTCCAACTCAAAAACTCTAATCCAGTGTTCGTTGCTATTTCTGCCATCCTTCTCGAAACCGCCTTATCTAAGGTATGTGTTGGTTTAATTTCAACGAAAATTAGGGTTTTATGATCCTCCTTTTTTCTTTTTCTCTCTTCTTTCTTTTTTCATGGTACCTATATCATCTCAGCATGTGTAAATTCATTTAATTATATGTTCTTATTATTTCGATCTATATTGAATTTTGAATTCTGATAGACGGTTTGCACTAAACTCATGTGCTATTGAAACTGTTCGGATTTGTCTAATTTTGTGTTTTCAGATTTTATTATATGCCCTTCAGGTGCTATTGGTATTGTTTGGATTGGTCTAATTTTGTGTTTTCAGATTTGATAATGAAGAATATTTGGTTCACGTAGTTATTTTATGTAATTGACCTTTTGCCCTGACTTTGTGAAGCTGTCTTAATATTTATAGTTTTTTGTGTTTAAGATGGATTAGATGTTAGGCCCTATTTTCAGTTTAGTAATAGTCTTTAGTTTCCCTTTTCATGAATTAATCATGATCAATTTGTTGTATGTGGTATGTTTTTCGTTTGTAATTTTCGACTACATGGTTTCAATACTCAAATCTATTGTTTCATATGTGCCTTATGATACATGAACCCCCACAACATCCTTTTGTCTATCGTGTGGTGTTTATGAAATCAAATGATGTCTTCATGAAGACAGTAACATACAATGTAAACTTAATAACTTTAGATAAATTGGTACTCCTTTAATGAAGTTCAATTTTATTTCTCATGAGGATTGGTGTTGTTTTTTTTTCTATAGAATTATGCAACATGAAAAATAAATAGTGGCGGAAAATGGGATTGATGGAGGGACTTCCTCATTGTATATACAATTTCAAGATGTTGGTAAGGTTTTCTCAAACTTTTCTTTCAAAGAGATATTTCCGATTTTTCAGGATTGGTTTTGTTTTATTTTGATTATATGCATATATTTTATGGTTTTTCTCTTTGATTAACATAAGCAAGGAAGCCGGAAAAATGGTTGGCATGCATTTAGCACGTTACCTACTATTATGAATTTTACCAAGGAAAAGTTTTAGGGAAAGTCTATTGATGATTTCTTTTCTATTGTTTTTCTGATTGAAATAGTGCAACTTAAATTTACGAAGAAAATTGGTTGCTACATTAAAGGAATTCGTTAGCTTTTGCAAGGACAACCCCTTTAACTAATTTGTAGGTAAATTTAATATTAAAAACCAAAACTTATGTTTCAATTTAATTTTGTCTCGAAAAAGACAATCATGTTCCAATATCATTGTATCATATGATGCTTTTAGCTATCCTCTTGACTTACACAACATTGCAGAAAAAATATGTGTGGAGATATGACCTTGACTTAACATGACAAGGAGATTATGGATCAATATGGTCATGCCAAGTACACACATATATATACTACTCTTGTCCCACCTCTTCACTGTTGAAATTTAAATGATTCTTGGAAGCTTAGCAACAGTCTATTTTTCAAATTCAATTTGCAACGCATTGAATCTAAGGACCAAACTCATGATTTTATATTATGGGGCCAGTCCTCCATCATAAGAGATAACTATAATTGTGTATCATTGTCAGCCTTAGAATGCTCATGCTAAGATCTGAAAAACTATTGGAAAAATCACTTCTTAATCATGATAGTTATTAACGATGATTTCCTTCCTGCTTATTCCATTCTTCCTTAGGGAATTAATGGGAACTTTTATTTCGCAATAGAATGCATCTCTCTGTTGGTATCAAAGGGCTACATTTAGCATCAGTTTAGACTAGAGTTATTTCATGATGATAGCATTGGTGTGGACAACATTGATTTTGGTTGGTTAGGCATACAAGGATTGTCGGATTAGATTGGCTTTACATGCTGCAACATATGTACATCAAACAAAAGATCTTCCGGTAGTCAAGAGATTCTTGATATCTAGAGCACCTGCAATATTGTATTTTGTACATTGCTCATTTATGCTTTTAAGAACTTTATCAATAATGTACTAAGTTGTTTGTATTAGATGCTCAATTATCTTTGATTTTACTTGGTTAATTTGATTTGCTTTTTTTGTCCTTCATTAGATGCACTCTGTTCAAGGGCTTATTGAAAGTACAAATATCATTTCCCAAATATGAACATGTGTACTTACATTTTAACGAAATCAAATTTCTTCATTAAGTTTTAGTGTAGCTTGATTCTCCCTTTCTGCAGTTGCCATCAAAACCATAGAAGTGTGAGTGATACATGTCTCTTGTGTATACACGTAAAACGTTATGGAGGTATTATTATTTGGGTTTTTGTTACTTGAAGTTCATGACCTTTGTCTGGTTTGGTTTGATCGTACCATGATACAACATATTGTACTATATTATAAAGCATTAATAATTTACAACTTCTTCAAGCATATTGTACCATCGTATAATGCAACTTTCTTGAATTTTAAGAGGTCCAAGAATTAATGCATAAGTTGTAACTACCACATGCATTGTTCTCCCCATCCACTAAAGGATTCGTCTCCTTCCACCTGTTCTTCTTCCGACTCCTCCATCGGCTCTTCGGAGGGGTCCTCTTCTTCGGATGGATGTTCTTCGACAAAAACATCCGTGATTTTTGGGCTCATGAGAGTGTACTCATCTTCGGAATCGGACAAGATGATGATTGTGTGACTCGACATGTTTCTGTCATCAAGGTCCATTTATAGTGTTTAGTTATTTACAAAATGTTTTTCTAAAATTTGTAAGACTTAAGGGTAGTTATAGTCTAGTGTAGTAATGCAACCTAGTTCACTATAATTATGTCTGTGAGACCAATCTGTCACACGCGTGACGTCGCGGAAGCATAGACATAATCAAGTGAACGAACACTATATGGACGTTTTCGAAAAATATATTGATAAACTTCAAAATATAATATTGTTTTTACGTAATCTGAATAAAACGTATAGTAGTTCGCAAATTACAGAGATTCAAATACATAACCATAATGATATTAATAATGCAAATAAATCTCCGAAGGTTTGTAAATATATCCATATTATATTCATGTTTACATAAATGTAATTAACGGTTCATGATTTGAAGGCATGATGAATCCACATGTGTGCAATACATAAAAGAAATATAGCATTTAATGTGTCCATATAAAAATTGTAGTATGTATTTTCCCCCCAGAACATAACATTGTAAAAATAGGGGCTATGAGTACTCACCTTAAAAGTGATGGCAAATATGTGCGTAAAAACGTAAATTGCGTTGATGACTTGAGGTGAAGCTTGATGTATTTTAACCGAGTTCTAAATGATATGAGGGACTTAATAATTCCCATATATGATAATATGCATGTATGAGGGTTTTTATGTTTTAAAATCACCCAACTTAACAAGTTCATAAATAAGACCTATTTAAAAATGTTAAGTTTATATATATAATTTTCTAGCTTTTAACTAGGTTTTTCGGCCTACTTTGTGGCTGTTATTGACCAAGATCCAAAATGATTTGGGCTTTCATAATCATAGTCATAAAACTACTATGTACAAAGAACTTTTCGAGGTCAGAACGACCATTTTTTGATGTGTTTAGGTTATGGAAAATGCTTGTTAAAAACCATATGTTGGCCATTTTTGAGCTGTTAAAGTTCCTGGTTCCCAAATAATATTTGTGGGTTCAAAACTCCATATTAAATTATGAAAACCTCCTGATATATAGTTAAGACATAGGTCTAACTTTCGAGACAAGAATCAACTCATTTCTATAAGTTTTGAAATAGTTATGATTTTTCAAAGTCGATGCAATATTTCTGCCGAAAATCCGGATTTCATAACCTTGAAACAAGTTGTGATTCTTGTTGTTTATTCAAAAATCACATGTATAAAAGGCTATGAAACACATTTACATAACTTATTTTCATAATATTTAAGCTTACATTATGTGTTTATATATTCATAAACACATTTGAAGAAAACAAACTTTAAAACAAAACTAATGATTTATAAACTTGAGTTTTAGTGAAACTTGTTTTTGTTGGTGATTACATATATTATGCAAGACTTATATAAACATAAATATAAGTAGTTATAAGTTAGTATTTACTTACTTTGATGAAGTATAAGAATAAAAATGAGTAGAATACTTGAGCTTGAACTTTATTGCACCAAAAACAGTTGAAACTTGAAGAACAAAAGAAGTTGCAACTTTTGGGTGTTCTTGTTGCTTCTTGGCCGGATCCAACAAGACAGGAAGAGAGTGTATTTTTTATGTTTTGGAGGTGTGAATGAAATGAGAGGAGGATCCTCTATTTATAGAGAAAATGTGTCTTAATATTGATGTAGACTTGTGTCAGGATCAAAATCACTACCTAAGATTAACTGGTTTGAATGAATCAGAGTGTAAACCAATAACCTTGTCTATAGAATCAAAGTCCAATTAAGAAGTTTGCGAAATAACACTTAATTGTTTTAACAAAAACTTTCAGAACAAATAACACATAAATATAATCAAAATCAAATGTTTTGTATTGCCAAACTCACTGATTACAATCACCTCTAATCTTTTTAATTAGATGAAGAACACAGATTGTTCTTAGGGTTTTACAACCTTAGAGGCTTGAGAAAACTTAATCAGAAAGTAATTACAATTGAATCAAAACTTGTACGTGCAGACTTACAATAGAAAAACCTATTCTATCTCTATGTAAAGCCTTCTGATTTGTTTCCTTGAGGGACTCTGATTTCTCTGGTAGTAGATATGCTTGAATCTTTAAATATAAACCTCTTCCTGAATTTCAGCACTTTCTGTTTGTTAAACTGTTGAGGAGCTTGAACTTGAGCAGCTTGAACGTTTAACTCTGGCAGCTTGAACTTTTGAACTGGCAGCTCGAACTTACTCAACTAACAGCTTGAACTTTGTAATTACACAGAAAATCTACTAACAGTCTGAGAAATCTAACTAACAGCTTGACATACTTAGAATATTTCCCAACAATCTCCCCCTAACTTAAATTCTTTACACAAGACTTTAAGTTTCTATACAAAATAAGGAAATATAACAAAGTAGAAATGTTATCTACAAACTAAGGCATCCAAAAACTTGCAATTGTGAAAGTTTCTGTTTAATTGCCTTTATGAAATCTCTATTCATCTCCTCTTTATCACAGTGAATTTTCATTGAGCTTGTTTGGAGTAGCCAAGCCTTTGGCAGATTAAAGAACTCAGAATTGTAGAACTAGCTGGATCCGTCTGCAAATTTGAGTCTATATGTCATTGATTTGGCATATATATCAATCTGTACAATCTTCATCTCCTTGGCAGCTTCCATCTCTACTCTTGTAGACTCTGGATCAAAAATGCTTCTAAGATCCTTTACATTTCTTTGAAGCCATACACATTGGGTTCTTGAGTGGCTAACAGTTCCAATGTGATGCATTTTTGTCAGATCATCTCTGGTTAGCCTTTGTGCCATCTGAGCTAGGCTCTTATATTCTTCTTCTGGACCAGCTTCTCTTCTGATTACAAAATGATAGTTCAAATCAATGTTATCCATTGATTTGGCATACCAGTATAGGCGGTTTGGAGAAGTCATACTGATCCAGGGCCTTTTCAATATCTAGAGCCTTTTGAAGCTGTTGTTCAAACAATATTCTTTTGACCTGATCAACCTTTGTTTGAGGAGGAGGATCACTAACAACAGCTTGAACTGGTTGTTGTTGGCTTTGGACTTGTTGGGAGACTTTGGATGCTTCTTGTTTTTCCTTCTCCTTGTCGTGGAAGGCCTGAAGCTTTTCTGCTGGCCATGACTGAGCCATTATTCTTGGTATTCCAACTGATGCAGAGAAGTTTATCAAAAATTTTCTATGTTCTGCCTTTGAATGCCCTGTTGGCATTTTCCTTTTCTTCTGATTCTGCTTGACCACAAACCCTCTTAGATAATCACTTATCATTTCATCATCTTTCATTTGAGCATGAGTTTGCTGGTCTAAGAGTTCATCATGTTCCTCTGCTAATTTCCTTGCTAAATCAGCATCATGAGCAACCTGGGCTTCTTTAGAAGAGAATTTAATCTTTGGAGATTCAATGAGAATGCCTTTACCCTTATCTCTGGAAGCTGATGCTATAGATTGGACTGTTGTGACAGGAGCCTGAGAGCCTTCTTTGATGACAACTCCAGTTGTCCTGAAAGGAGCAGCTTGAGTTTCTAGGCTAGTAGCTTGAGTAGCTGTTGGGACTGTTAGCCTAGAAACTGGGACTGTTGGAGGGGAGGTTGAAGCTGTTTGGACTGAAGGTGGGATCTCCTGATTCTCCCCCTTTTTGGATGCATTGGTTTGGCCAGGTGGACCTACAACCTTTGCAATCAGGGTTCGAACCATCTTCTCAAGTTGAATAATCTTATTTCCACATAGAGTGAACCCTTGATGAAAATAATCCATTCGTTGATGTTGGGCTGCTATAGTCTGTTGTAGAGCTGTGATTTGTGCCCCCTGTGTAGAAATAAGGGACTTATAATGTTCTAATATGGCTACAACAGGTTTCAGCTGTGGATCCGTCAATACCATGAGTTGCAGCCTAGCCTCAAGATCATCAAATGATAGTGGTATTTGAGATCTATCACTGGCAGGAATTCCAGAGGTAGAAACATCTGGGCCCCTTTGTTCTTGGTACTGGGGATTTCTAGAAGGTGCTTGCACACCCTCTGTTGCCATGGGTGTGGTCTTAGATATGTTGACACTGTCATGTGCCTCTTGTGCAGAGACATCAGTAGTGTCAGCCATAAACCCCATATGGACATCCTCTGATGAAATGTCCACCTCCAAATTGAGGGTGGGTGAGTCCTCAGTGGGTTCCCTTTGGATATTCTGTGCAGAAGTGTCCTCTTGCACAGGGATATTTGGCACTGGTGCTTGGGCTGAGGAAGGAAGGAGCTCCTGAAACCCTTTGTCTTTTGTATTGTAGGAGTGTGGGGGTGGGGATGTTTTTGTGATAGATGGAGCAGATGGAATGTTTGTATCGTGAGGAGTGGGTTGGGGTCCTGGGGGTGAAGCAGTGATGGATGGCTGAGCCTGCTCAGGACCCTCTCCTCTGTTTGTTGGATTGATGCCCAACATTGCAGAAGGCAATGGGACATCCACATTCAAACAGTTGGCACTAGGTTTTAAAAGTCTTTTGATTGATGGTAAAGAGTGCCTATGGGAAACATATATCCTTTTATGTATATTAAAATTATTGCAAGATCTTGCAATTATTTCAGCCATAAATCGTGGATTCATAAAAAATTTCCCATTCTTTAGGGCATGATGCCTTAACATTCCCTGAAAAATCATATTTGAAAAGTTGAACTGTTGGCCTGTTGATAGACACACTAGAGCAGTGGCAATGTTTGAGGAAAACTCAGAACAACCAGTTCTTTTGGGACTTATACATTGTTGAATGATATGCACAAGATATTTCCACTTAGGGGCAAAGTGTGCTATAAAGAAAGTAAACGAATCAGTAGGGCCCCTATACCCTATTGCAAAAAGTCATTCATGTAAGGCAGTAAGGGATAGATGTGCTATACCTGAGGCATCCTGAAGATTCAAATGTTGGCGGATGGCCTCCTCAGAAATAGTAATAGGGTTTCCATCGATTGTGGATGCAAAAGACGTGACTCCATTGACGGTTTTTACAGTGGCAGATTTCCGGAACTGCTCTATATGAGACACATAGATGGTGGGATTTACAGTGAGGGCATGATGGATATGGGAACTTCGAAGGAAGTCCATCATGACGTGGAATGGTTGAAGGTCCGTGTGTTTGAGAGAGTAGGGGAGACAGTTATGTTCTTTGACAAACTCCATTGAAGATCAAGTCAGTGATTTAGGGTTTGAAAGATTTGTGTGCGAATCGCTCAGAGAGAGATAGAAAAGATCGTGGAAGATATTTTTGCAACTGGTAGTTGCAATTGAACGAAATTGGGACCTTTAAGAGTTTGGTCATTTCAAAAATATCTAATCCCGCACACACACTTTGAAGGAATGACAAAATTACCCTGCACACTTTGACAGATCAAGTGAAAACAACTAACAGTTCGAGTAAAATGAACTAGCAGCTTGAGAAAACACTCAAGCTGTTAGTTGAAAATTAAGCATATTCTTATGAAACAGTGTCTCCCCCTTAATCAAGCACATGAAATAAATATGTTCTTCATAAAATAAGAGAAAATGATGAAAATCAAATTAATCCATATTAACCATACCAATATTTGATACTAGGAAGGTGAATCTTCCTACATCAAATGGTTTTGTAAATAGATCAGTTAACTGATCATCTATATGAATTTTGGTAACTTGGGTTATTTTCTTCTCATTACAATCTCTTATAAAATGAAATCTGATGTCTATGTGCTTGGTTTTGGGAAATTTCACTGGATTTTGTACAATGCTTATTGCACTTGAGTTGTCAATGTAAATAGGAGTAGATAGAAAGTTCATACCATAGTCTGTCAGTTTATTCTGAATCCAAATCACTTAGGAACAGCAGCTGGCAGCTGCTACATGTTTTGCTTCAGTAGATGAGGTGGAAACAGTTGTTTGTTTTTTGCACTGCCAAGAGACCAGTCTTGATCCTATATATTGACATCCACCAGTTGTGAATTTTCTGTCATTGTTGCAGCCTCCATAGTCACTATCAGAATAGGCTGTTAGTTCAAGAGGAGAGTCTTTAGGATACCATAGGCCCAACTGTGGTTGGCCCTTGAGGTATCTAAAAATTCTCTTAACAGCAAACAGATGTGCGTCCTTTGGAGCACATTGAAACCGGGCATAAACACAAACAACAAACATTATATCAGGTCTAGAAGATGTGATATACATTAGTGAAACTATCAAGGATCTATATAGGTGAATGTCCACATCCACTCCATCTTTGTCTGCATCAAGCTGCTTGTGAGTGTCCATTGGAGTACTAGCAACTTTGGTATCTTTGTAGCCAAACTTTTCCAGGATGTCATTTACATACTTGGATTGACTTATAAAAAGTCCTGTGGGCTTCTGCTTGACCTGCAATCCTAGAAAGAAGGTGAGTTCTCCCATTGAACTCATTTGAAACTTTTTGTGCATCAATGTCTCAAACTTGTTGCATAGAATGTCACTTGTGGACCCAAAAATGATATCATCAACATAGACCTGAACAGGAAAAATCTCTGATTTGATGGACTTTGTGAACAATGTCTTGTCTAGAGTACCTCTCTTGAATCCATTTTGTAGAAGGTATGAGGACAAAGTGTCATACCATGCTCTTGGTGCTTGATTGAGTCCATAGAGGGATTTGTCTAGTTTGTAGACTCTGTCTGGATACTTATAGTCCTCAAATCCAGGAGGTTGACACACATAAACCTCTAAATGGTACACTTTGAATCCTTTGAAGCTGGCATAAGCTAGGAACAGTCTGATGGCTTCTACCCTTGCTACTGGAGCAAAGACATCATCATAATCTATTCCTTCTTCTTGAGTGTATCCCTGTGCTACTAATCTTGCTTTGTTCTTTATTACTACCCCTCTCTCATCCTTCTTGTTTCTGAAAACCTATCTTGTACCAATTGCTCTCTTTCCTATAGGTAAGTCAACTAGAGTCCATTAATTCTGAATCTTGAATTGCAAAAGTTCTTCTTGCATTGCCTCAATCCAAGATGGATCTTTCAGAGCCTCAGATGCCTTCTTAGGTTCTAACTGTGACATAAAGCATGCATGTTAAAAGGCAGCTAGACTGAATTCAGAAACTGCTGATTCAGCATCAGTGGACCCTTGTGAACCATTGTCCTTGTCTGCACAGGTGTGCGTGGATCTCCCATTATCTTGTTGAGAGGATGATACTTGTGAACCCTGAGTGTGGGTTCTCTTTCTTTCTGAAATGATGTTCCTAGATTTGTATCATCTCCTTCAGGACCACTTGATGATTCTGCTTCAGGAACAGCTTGACCAGAAGATGGGACTGTTTCCCTATTAGATGGAGCTATTACCTCAGGACTTGGGATTGGCACTTCATAATCTAGATTTGTATCATGTTGAGCATCCAGTACCCCTGGTGGGTCACAAGACAGAAGTGGTAGTACATTATACTCATCCCATTTATCAGAATCTTCAACAGTTTGAAACTGTGTGCCAACAGCTTGAATGTTTGTATGACCAGCATGAGAATTTGTGTTTGCAGCTTCACCACTGTCTTCATCAGTTCCGTCAGTATACTCAACAAAGCTCAGAGAATTTGTTACTGAATCTAAATCAAACAACCAATCAGGACCAGTGCCTTTGACATTAGTTGTGTTTTCATTAAACTCAACATTGGCACTTTCTTCAATGGTTTTAGACACATTGTTATATACCCTATAGGCTTTGCTTTGAGTAGTGTATCCTATAAAATAACCTTCTTCAGCCTTACTTTTAAACTTTCCTAAGTGAGTTTTAGTGTGAAGAATAGTGAATTAACAACCAAAAGACCTTAGAAAGGCTACTAAGGGAACTTTATGATGGAATAACTCACATGGAGTTTTCCATTGTGATTGAACAAGTTGTACCCTATTTAGCACATAACAAGCTGAATTGACTGCCTCTGCCCAAAAGGTCATTGGTAGTTTGGAATCAGCTAGCATGGTTCTAGCATCCTCTATTAAAGTTCTATTCTTTCTTTCAGCTACACCATTTTGTTTTGGTGTTCTTGGTGCACTATATTGCCTTGCAATACCTTTAGATTCAAACTCAGTTCCATTGTCTGACCTGATCACCTTAACTTTTAAGTTTGATTGGTATTCTATCTTAAGGATAAAGGATTTGACTAGCTCAGCCGTTTCATCCTTAGTCCTAAGAAAGTAGACCCATGTAAATATGGTGAAATCATCAACAATGACTAAACAGTAAGCTCTTTTATTCAAACTCAAAACAGATGTTGGACCAAAGAGATCCATATGAATAAGATGAAGAGCAGATGAGATTGAATTTACTTCTTTGGCCTTATGAGAAGATTTGTGTTGCTTGCCTTTGAGGCATGCTACACAATGATCATCACAGATGAACTCCTTTTGTGGTAAACCTCTTACCAAATTCTTTTTGACTAAAACATTCATAGATTTGAAGTTCATGTGACACATCCTTCTGTGCCAAAGAGCAAACTCATTGGATGATGCGTTGGATATCAAACAGCTCAAAGTATTTGATTTTGACAAAAGATCTGTGTCTAAATAGTAGACATTGTCCTTCCTTAGTGTTCTAAGTAAAACAAGATTTTCAGGGATTTTAAAATCTTTTAAAAGGACAATGAACTCAGAGTCTGTGAATAGAACAATATTTTGTTTATCACAAATTTGAGACACACTTGGTAAATTATACTTCAGCTGTTCAACATACAAAACATCATTAATAATCATATTGTCTGCTTTGACAGTACCCTTACCTCCCTTGGAATTTCCACCAAATGCAACAAATCCTCCTTCAAAGCCTTTGAAATTTGACAAGCATTCAGAATTGCCTGTCATGTGCCTAGAGCATCCACTATTCATATGCCATCTTGTTTTATGTTGAGTCCTGTGGGTGCCCTGCACAAATAAAAGCTTAGTTAGTAGTGGAGTAAACCCAAACCAAATTGGTTTTGGGTTGTCCTTGTGCATTGACATAACTAAACACTGTTTGTGTCTTTTTATACTAAGTGAGATCCACTGGTGGATTTTTTAAAGAGTATTTAGTTATGACATGAGGTTTCCAGGTGTTCTTTCCAACCTTTTCATTAACAGTCTCAGATGATCCAGTACCAGTTCCAGTTATAGACTTAGCAGTTTGAACTTGGTTTTTAGTGCTAACAACTTTAGAATTTGCACTACCAGTTCCAACTTTAGACTTGACAGTCTCAACACTTGCATCACCAGTTTGATCTATGATTTTGCCTTTAACACACCATACCTTTTTAATGTTTGCTTTGGATTTTACTAAAACTTGTTTTTGGTGTGTAGGCTGTCTTTTGTTGACTTTTAAGTACCTGTGGTCAATTGTCTTCTTTGGAACTGGTGTAACAGGAGATTTGGCCTTTAAAATTTTTGAGTTTTGAACAATTGCCTGTTTTTGAATCACAGTCTGTTTTGCAACAGATGGTTTATATAGACAATTTCTGGCCAAATGGTTCTTCCTGCCACAATGGAAACATCTTTTGACTGTTTTGATTGGAGAACCAGTTTTGTTAGACCATAACTGGTTCTTGTTCCTTTGATTTCTCCGTACTTGCTGTTGTGTGGGAAACTTATGGACACCATGCTTTTGGCATGTGCATATTGGAACTGTTTTACCCCTTTTATTAGTTTTTGAGGAAGATGCAATGTTACAGTTAGAAGGTACAGAAACATGTGGAGCAATATTGCATACACTCATCTTCTCTTTTCCTTTCTCACTGGGGGTTTTGATAAAGCTGGAAGTAGGGGATTCTTTAGGTGCACTCATTGTTTTGAGATCTCTCTCAACTTCTTTACACTCACAGCCTTCATTTGGAATCAGTTCTTCTTTAGATTCAGGACTGTTTTCAAGGATTGGATCTACAGTTGTCAGTGTCTCATCTAATGGTTCATTAACAAGCCTATCAGCAACTTCACTCATGGGATGAATGTATTTGTTTTTGTATGGGGGTGGAGTGGCTCTTGTTTCCTATACCTTCTTTGGGATTGAGCTGAGATTTTACCCTATCTTTAAATTGAACCTCCATTAGGTGTTCTAGCTTTTGATTTGCTAGTTTGAAGTTTCCTAGATCTATATTAACATATTCTATTTTCTTGTTAGCTTCTAACACCTTCTGTTCAACCTCATCTAGTTTCTTATTTAGGGTTTCTATTTTCTTATTCAATTCTTTTTTCTCCCACTCATAATATGTTCTATTATATTTCATCTGAATCTCATTATCCTTATAGTCATTGATCTATTTTTCAAGATCTTCTATAGCCTGCATGTATTCATATCTCCTTTCTTCCATCTTAGTCAGAGTTTTGCACATGCTCTCATTATGATCTCTGTACTTTTTAACCATATTCTTGCATGTTTGAGAACAGAGTTTAGCATTTAACTCAGATGGTAGTTCAGTGGAAGTGGCATTAGATGTTTCTACCATAAGAGCTTGATTTTGAAACTCCTCTTCTGTCTGATCACTCCAGTCAAACACATTGTCTTCTTGAGAAACAAGTGCTTGTGATGATGAAGCTTGATTAGTTTGCCAGTGTCTCAGTGGCTGTTGACCTTGGGATCCACATTCTCTGGCAAAGTGTCCAAGCTTGTGGCATTTAAAGCATTCAACTTTTGATTTATCAAATGCTGGTTTGCCTTCTGGTCTGGCTTGAAAGTTTGGTCTGCCAGTTCTTTTCAGAAATCATTTGGCCCTCATAGTCAACATAGCCTGCTGCTATTTCAAGTCCATCTCTTCTAGATCATTTGGATGGATTTGTTCTAAATCTTCAGCATTTAGAGCAAACAGTCCATCATTTGCAACAAAAGCTTCATGATGAACTTCAGTAGAGTTACCCTCAGCACCTGAAAAGGAATCACAACAGTTTAATTTATCAGTTAATGCTGATGATAGCAGAGCAGTGTTATGATTGTAAGAAAAGGATTTCTTTTTATTTTCAATCTCAGTTTCAAACACTCTCAGACTGTTGTAAAGGTCATCCAACTCTATTTCATGAAGAGTATCTTTTGTTCTCCATTGGGCAGCATAGACTGTCCACTCTTCACCAAGTGATCTAAGGAATTTTCTGTTTACTTCAACTTGATCAAGCTGACTTTGGCACTCTCCAATTCACCTATCAGTTTAATAAACCTGTCAAAAATTGGAGTAAGGTTTTCATTCTTGCCACCAGAAAAGTTTTCGTACTGCTGTTTTAGAAGATCTTTGTGATACCTTTTGGTGCTAGCATTGCCATCAAATCTTTTCTCTAAAGCAATCCAAAGAGAATAAGCAGTATAGAACTTTTTATACTGATGTTGATAAGCATTAGGAATGGCTATCTGTAAGAGAGTAAGAGCTTTCACTTCATTCATTGTAGCCTTTCTTTCAAGTTCAGTCTTTGGAGGTGTTTTTATGGGCTTGCCCTCAGCATCTAGTTCATGATCAACTACAGGAGGATATTCTATCAATAAATTGAATGTGCTGTTGAATCCTGAGTTTCCATATCTCGAACTCAGTGGGTTTGAGCATAGGGACTTTGAGTCCTTGCCCAGATCCACTACCGCTATTTTCAAATTCCATTGCCGAAAAATAAAAATTTTAAAAGAAAGCTTCTGACTTTGAAAACAAAGAAAAACCTGTGTCTCTGATACCACTTGTCAGGATCAAAATCACTACCTAAGATTAACTGGTTTGAATGAATCAGAGTGTAAACCAATAACCTTGTATAGAATCAAAGTCCAATTAAGAAGTTTGCGAAATAACACTTAATTGTTTTAAGAAAAACTTTCAGAACAAATAACACGTAAATATAATCAAAATCAAATCTTTTGTATTGCCAAACTCACTAATTACAATCACCTCTAATCTGTTTGATTAGACGAAGAACACAGATTGTTCTTAGGGTTTTACAACCTTAGAGGCTTGAAAAAACTTAATCAGAAAGCAATTACAATTGAATCAAAACTTGTACGTGCAGACTTACAATAGAAAAACCTATTCTATCTCTATATAAAGCCTTCTGATTTGTTTCCTTGAGGGTCTCTGATTTCTCTGGTAGTAGATATGCTTGAATCTTTAAATATAAATCTCTTCCTGAATTTCAGCACTTTCTGTTTCTTAAACTATTGAGCAGCTTGAACGTTTAACTCTTGCAGCTCGAACTTACTCAACTGGCAGCTTGAACTTTGTAATTACACAGAAAATCTACTAACAGTCTGAGAAATCTAACTAACATCTTGACATACTTAGAATATTTTTCAACAACTTGGAGGTTGTGTGCAAGTTTATATAAGCATGGATGAAAAAGATGATGTTGATGGTGCAAGGTTGATTCAATAAAGTATTATGTAAGGTCACCATGTCTACGGATCTGATCTTAACGCGACGCCGAACACGCACGGAAATCGGAGCCGAACTTAATGATAGTCGATGTAACAAACGACCCCACACGGTGTATTGCTCCAAGAAATACTTCTCTGATCACTTTCTAGCTCGCACGTGCACTTGCAAAGCTCTAAAACTCGTAAAATCAAAGATTGTCAAATAAAATGGATTAAGTCCTAATTATATCAACTAAGTTCGAACTAAACCAATTAAGTTCGTTTAGGCCCAAGTCCACGAACATGCCCAATACGCTACGAACTTAGCTTCACTAAGTTCGTCTGGGTAGGGTTAAATTCGAAGCTTAGCCTTAGAACTTATCTTCATTGTCTAGAACTTATCTTGACCCGTAAAACAAGTACTAATGTTGATTTCTCTTATAAAACAGTTAAATTGATCTGGAGAGAAGTTGAGAAGAAAGGGAAGGAGGTGAAATAAAGAGTTTGGAAACAAAAGCAGAATAAGAATAAGAGTGTTACAGAGAAGAGACGGAAGAGAGTATGTAGGCAAAAGAGAGAGGAAAAAGTGTGTACTAAGTGTTTTGAATGTAAAATCAAGTCTAAAAGGTGTAATTGGCATGTTCACAAAGTTTGGTTGCAGAAAGACAATGAAAAACACTGTTATTTGAACGTTACACAGTTACATATGCCTCTTAAATGTATAAAGAACGTGTGTGTGCCAGTTAAACATACTGTTAAATATCCTGCTTCTGTGATAAATGTTCTAGTTCTCTTGAATCTCTGAAATCTACTAATACTAGATCATTTGTATTTTTCAAACATTCATTGATAAATGGATTCCGAAAGGGTTCATCTCTGACAATCAAGGACCCAAATGTAAATGGGTACCAAAATCAGTTTTCAATGTCTGAATGTAGGATACTCATGTTTGGTACCTAGACTCTGGGTGCTCAAAACACATGACTGGAAAAAAGGATTATCTATCTAATGGGTCACGGTGATTTACAGCTACAAAACCTAACCATTAATAATGTGCACTATGTGGATGGATTTGAGTACAATCTTTTTAGTATAGGAAAGTTTTGTGACCGCGACATGGAAGTGAGATTTAAGGCTAATAAATGCAGTATTCTGAATGAAGATGGAGAGGAAGTTTTATCTTTCAAGAGACACTAATCTATACACGATTGATACTTCGAATCTAAATCTTTCAGATGAAGTCTGTTTGTTGTCTAAAGTCAATGCACAACAATCATGGTTGTGGCATCGAAGACATTCACATTTAAATATTAAAAGTATATAGAATCTGGCAACTGGTGGGTTAGTCAAAGTTACACTGAAGTATGATAAAGACAAAATGTGTAGTCCTTGTGCCATAGGCAAGATGAAGAGAGTTTCACACAAGCTGGAAGTGGAGCATGGATCTAAGCGTGTGTCGGAACTTCTACATATGGATCTGTGTGGTCCTATGCAAGTCCAAAGTCTAGGCCATAAGAAATACGTCATTGTGATAGTTGATGATTATTCACACTATACTTGGGTATATTTTCTTAAGACAAAAGATGAAGCACCACAAATGATTATCTTTTTCATCAAAAAAGTGTAAATAAATTTGCAACTTTCAGTTCAGACGATTCAATCAGATAATGGAATTGAATTCAAAATCATGTTTTGAATTCTTTTCTCATTTTTTGTTGGAATATGTCATACTTTCTCTGCTGTAAGAACACCTTAACAAAATAGGTTTATTGAATGCCGAAATTGAATTGTAGTGGAAGCTGCACGAATAATTCTTGCTCAGTCAAATCTTCGAGTAAATCTTTAGGCAGAAGCAGTTGCAACAACATGCTACACTCGGAATAGATCCATTTTCAACAAACGTTTCAATAACACTCTTTATGAGCTTCTTAATACCGCAAACCAAATATAACTCATTTTCATAATTTTGGTTGCAGGTGTTATGTTTTGAATGATAAAGAGAATTTTTGTAAATTTGATGTGAAAGCTGATGAAGGCATCTTTCTTGGATATGGCAATGATTCAAAAATTTTCCGCATCTTCAATAAGCGAACAAGGATGGTGGTTAAAAGCGTTAACGTTCAATTGGATGAATTTATTTAGATGGCTTCTGAACGTAACAGTTTAGGACCCGTACCTCAGAGATCTCCTGTGGTAGAACAATCTGGTCCAAAACCAGTTGTTACTACATCTTCAAACAATGATTTAAATTATGATCTTGATATTTTGTTTGAAAACTTTTATAGGGAATATTTTGGGAACCTAAAACTAACTGATGATATTTCTTTTGGTATTAGGCATGTTGCTGCAGAATCGTTTCAAATTACAACAGCTCCAACAATGATCAATACTGAATATTCAACAATAGTTCCTATAACTCCAGAAGCTGATGGTACAAGTCCAAATGTACAAATTCCGCTTGCAAATTTTGAAAATTCTAAAATTCATGTAAAATCTGTTCATAATACTGAAACTCTCAACTCCACAATTTCTGAAGAAAGTCCTGTTCTTACATCTTCACCACTTTCCATTGAAATTCCTTCTGAACACAGTCTCTAAAATTTCGGTTCTTAATCCACCATCTTCATCTGATCCTAATGCGTATATTGATAACAATCCTGCTTAGGATGCTTATCAACCTCTGACTCACGAGACTAAGTGGACAAAGGATCATCAAATTCATCAAATAATTGGATATCCATCTGCACCAGTTAGAACTAGGAGAGAAACTGCTGATGAGTGTTTATACTCTTCCTTTTTAAGTAAAATGGATCCAAAGACAGTGAAGGAAGCCTTAACTGATTCTGATTGGATAGTGGCAATGTAGGAAGAACTGAATCAGTTTGAAAGGTTAAAGGTCTGAAGATTTGTAGCAAGACCAAAATATAAAAACAAGTCAATCATTGGAACAAAATGGGTTTTCAAAAACAAGAAGGATGAGGGTGGAGTTATAGTAAGGAATAGAGCACATGTGGTGGCCAAATGATACAATCAACATGAAGGAATAGACTATGAAGAAACCTTTGCACCAGTAGCACAGATAGAGGCCATCCGTATGTTCTTGCATTTTATGACCACAAAAATTTCACTGTCTATCAAATGGACGTAAAAACTACATTTCTGAATGGGTTGCTGAAAGAACAGGTGTACACGTCAATCAACTTAAAGGCTTTGTGGACCCCAACAATTCGGATCACCTATACAGATTAGATAAGTCTCTTTATGGCTTAAAACAAGCGTCTCGTGGCTGCTATGACGCTTAAACTTCCTATCTTGTGAGTTGTGGTTTCTCTAAAGGTAAAGTTGATACTACGTTATTTCTTAAAAAGTATGGTGAGCATATTATTTTAATTCAGATATATGTTGATGATATTATATTCGACTTAACTAATACTGTTTACTGTCAAAAATTTGCTCAATTAATGACAAAACAATTTGAAATGAGCATGATGGGAGAGATGAATTTCTTTCTAGGGTTACAAGTTAGACAAGTTGGAAATGGAATTTTCATAAATCAATCTAACTACGTTAGTGATTTATTGAAAAAATATAACATGTCTAAATGTTCTCCAATGCCTACACCAATGGCACCAAATTCAAATTCGAAGCTACATACGAACCCGAATGGGAAAGTGGTGGATGCTACGAATTATCGGGGCGTTATTGGTTTTCTCATGTATTTGATAGTTAGTATGTTTGATCTAATGTTTTCGATATGTGTCTGTGCTCGTTATCAAGCAAATCCTAAAGAGTCTCACCTTGCTGCTTTTAACGTATCAATCGTTATCTAAAGGGAAAATCTGATTTGGGTCTTTGGTATCCCAAGGAAGCTTCATTTGAACTTACGTCTTATTCGAATGCTAATTTTGCAGGTTGTCGCTTGGATAGAAAAAACACTACTGGACATATACAATTTTTGGGGGACAAGTTAGTCAGTCGGGCCTCGAAGAAACAAATTGTGTTTCAACTTCTACCACTGAAGCAGAATATGTTGCTGCAGCTAGTTGTTGTTCTATGGTTTTGTGTATTAACAAAAATCACCATTTATTGTGATTCCAAAAGTGCACTTGTAATTTCATGCAATCCTGTTCAACATTCCAAGAACAAACACATGGATATACAATATCACTTCATTAAAGATCATGTTGAAAACGTTACTCTTGAATTATATTTTGTTCATACAAAATATCAAACTGCTGACATTTTTACCAAGTCATTAGATGAAACAATGTTTAATTTCTTGGTATTAAAGTTAGGGATGTTGAATTTAACAAATTGATATTTTTTTCTGTACTGTTCAAAATTAATTTGATAGTTCAAATTTTACATTGTTCTTTAATTTGGAGTGTTTTTAGTTTGCAATGTGTTTATATAACTGTGTGATTGAGGTGGAGTGTGTTACTACTTTTGATTTTTGTTGTAGGGGAAGTAAGTTTACATGACTCTAGAGTGAAGCCACAAATTTTTTCATTATTATTTTTTTTTTTGTTGTTGATTTTTTTAGTTTACTTCTTAAAAATTTTTCATGATATTCATTTTCTTTATGTCTCTAATTTTTTTTGTTTTTGTTTTGTTGATTTTATTAATTGTTTGTGTGTTTCAGTTGGTGTTTAGATTCGGGTTTATGATTCTATTTGGATATATGGGTGTGTTTGGATAAAAGGGGAAGATACTTTTGAATTTTAAAGTTTATAAAAAGGGGGTTCTTTCGAATTGTTTTTCACCGCCTTTACACTCAAACTCTCTCTCTTTCGAATTCTAATTTCTTGGCTGCGTCACTTTAGTTTGCAATCGACTTCTTGTTTCAATCTTTTGTGTAAGTGTATATGTACTTTTATTCATTGTTTAATTTCAGTTTTAGGAGCCAAAATTTGTGATTTGGGTACGCAATCTGGAAAAATCGATGTTCATGAGTTTTAAATCAAAGATTTGGTTTTTCTTAGTTCGGTTGGGTTTCAGGAAATCTTTAGTGAAATGAAGTTGTTTAAAATGCAATTTCAAGTATGGGAATGTTAAGTTTTGTGAGGATTCATCAGTTTATATGATTTTGAAATACCACTGACTTCACTTATTTGTTCTAAAGATGTTTGAAACTTGTTCGAGCATGCATAACTCGAAGTACTTTGAGTCTTCATTACTCGAGCTCGACTACCTATAAGTCGAAGTACTTCGAGTTACTGTCACTCGAATTTGGCTGTTTGAAATGTACTTCAACTCGAGCTTATAAATTGTCTAGTCACTGAAGAGCAGTTTGTAAGGTGTTGAAGTTAGTCGAATTTCGAGTCTCTATTACTCGGACTCAAAATCGAGTTGAGTGAATTAATTCATATTTTTAATTCGAACTTCATTTTAAAGGTTTGTTGAGAATAATAAACGTTTTTGAATCATTCAAAGTGATTTTGCTTTTTGAGTTCTTTGGACTCGACCTCGTGTCTACTTGACTCGAACTCGACTCCAATTGACTCGAACTCAAGATATAATACTGCGGAAGTGTGAGTGACCTACCTTGGTTCGAGAGGAAGTGTGGTCTATCCTTTAACATGGAAATTCATCTTTTATGACTCGAACTAGTGTAAATGTTGATTCGAGAGGGAGAATTGAAAACTTAAATTTTCTCAACTCAAAGTTGAATTCTATTGACTGGAGCTCGAGTTCATTGGACTCGAACTCGTGGTTAATATACTTGAATTTCACACTTGGTATGTTTTTCTATGAAAGCTAATATGATTTATTTTTTTGTTTACAGAAATCATGGATACTAGTCAATCCATCCACCATTCATCAAACTCACCCGAACTTCCTTTTGACGACCACCCTTCTCACCATACACATCCAGAAAACTCAAATTATGATTCCTCTCAGCATAAATTGCAGTCCAATCCAAAGAATCCTATCAAACCAACTCAACCTAGAAAAAGAAAAATTCTAGCAGACTCTTCCCTTCTTGACACATCTGGTTTTTTGCAACTCTTGGAGAATAATGATCGTTTGGATCTTGATTCATCGTATTTTTTCATCCTATTGTTCTAGACGTATATCAGAATCATCCTTTGGGCTATCTAATGAAGTATAGACCTAAAGTACTCATCATTTATCTGCAACAACTTTGGCATACCATGACTTATGTTAAGAAGAGAATTTTCCATTGTCTGACTGCTGACATAGACGAATATGAGCTCAAGATAATTTTCAAGAAATTTAAAAGAGCTATATTCGTTCCTGAAGAAAGATGTAGTTTCATATTGACAAGATCAACTATGATGAATTTCCTTCAGAGTCAGAGATGTGTACGGACTTAAAAAGACTTGGATATGCTAATGCCCTCCCCTCAGCTAGAGCATTTCACTGTAAATATTTGAAGGGGGAGTGGTACACTATCTGGGGCATTCTGATCCGATGCTTGACGTCTAAGCATACTGGTCTTGATAAAGCTAGTTTGGGAAATTTGAGACTACTGCACTGTAGGTCCCAATAGGTTTCCCAAGTATATTTGTAGAGGCTGTAAGGGGGGGGGGGGTGAATACAACTAATTCTTAATACGACACTTTTTCTCAAAGTTTGTATGTATATATTAACAAGTGTTAATTACAAACATTGCGGAATGATCCAAACTGAGATGACAGAAACAACAGACTATCAACTAATCTAAGACTCACTCAGACTAGTTACAATGAACTCACTCACTAAGGTTCAATCATTGTTTTACAAGACACAGACAGATAACTTTGAGATGGAACAACTTAGACACACTGGGCTATTTTATTCTAAGTTGAAAGCAGAACTTGCATGCATGAAAAACACAATTCCTATTCAATGCATGTAATGAACTTGTAGATGTCTCTCTTGATATCTCTAATTCCTTGGAAGCTTTTTTTTTATACTCACTCGGTGAATCTCAGTGAAGCTTCATCATTGGTTGTAGAGAATGTGGAATGTCTTTGCAAAAAGACAAAAATACTTTTTTGCACGTATGACAAATCAGGTTTTCTCCACATGTTGCAGAATCTTTGTCTTTTTGTTTTGTCTCTGTTGTCCACAACGTTACCTTAAAGGGGAATGTCAACTTTAAACCTTTTCTCTTCATGTAATTCTATTTGGATATAAGAATTGGTCTGTCACCCATTTCAGATATCCTTTTTGTCTTCATGCTTCAGAGCAGCTTTGGCAAAACTGGCAGCTTCTGATTTTCCACTTTGTCCTGATTTATAGAGTGATCTTCACCTCCAAGACTTTGCATGAGGACATGGAAACAAATTTCATAAAGTGTAAACCTGTTAACAAAACAGAACACTTATCTTGGGTCAAAGCTGTCCAATAGACATGAACAACTCAGACAGTTTATGTCAAACCTATCCATCACTTATGGACAGCTTTGACAATCTTCCAAGTTACAACGAATGTAACAGTGTAAACAGCTTTGGGCTAATTTTGCAAATCACTTATCAGGATTCAATAAGGCATTAAAAAGTCTTAAATTCTTCTTTTAAGTGTATCAAACAGGTTTGATTAAAAATCTCCCCCTATGATAATGAGTAGGTTTGATTGAGGCCTTTTTATGTCTAACATGCAGGGTTTCATTTTTAACAAACATTATGATTATGGCTTATCTTCTGGAATGAATTGATT